>VZTD01005029.1:200771-214440 GCA_013397725.1 Rhagologus leucostigma
AAAAAAAAAAGTTTTCCATCTCTATTGCCCAGAGAAGCTGTGGCTGCCCCTTAATCCCTGGAAGTTCCCAAGGCCGGGTTGAAAGGGGCTTGGAGCAGCCTGGGACAGTGGAAGGTGTCCCTGCCCACGGCAGGAGGGGGCACTGGATGAGCTTTAAAGTCCTTCCAACCCAAACCACTCCATGATTCTATGATAATAGTCCTGCTGAAATATTTAACAGCTGTTTCATCCTAACGCTTTGTCACTCTGATGTGGAACTGGATTTCATCTGTGGATTTTGTGGTCATAATCTGCAGTATTTCAAATGCTGTTGCCTTATTCCATGTGCAGGTGACTTCTGTGGGTGTTCGGGAACGGAACACTTTGTTCTGGTACAAAGTGTAGTTGACTCCCTTTTTTCCTCAGGGATAATAGATAATCATGTCAATACACAATAAGAAATAAGAAATCAAACAGTGCTTGTTAATTCTCCTTTTGATTCCAGCAGAATGTAGAAAAGATGAAGATGAAATTGCATTACTTCATGGTAAAATTAACACCGGTGTTTGAGTAGATACCTCTTCTCTCTGCCATCTCCCCATGCCACAGGACTTGTCATTTCCCAGCCAGCAAAGATCTAGCTGTCCCCTTATTGAGTGCACCAGGAGTTCCCCACACTGTTGGAATAGAAATTGTTCAGCACAGCAGGGCCAGGGAGCTGCTGGAGCGGGGCCAGCGGAGGCTGCGGGGCCGAGGAAGGGCCTGGAGCATCTCCGTGCCCAGGAAAGGCTGAGGGAGCTGGGGCTGTGCAGCCTCGAGAGGAGCCCCAGCTGAGAGGGGCCCTCAGCCCTGGGTGTCCCTGGCTGCAGGGAGGGCTCCGAGCAGGGCCCGGGCTCTGCTGCGGGGGCCCAGCGATGGCACCAGAGCGACGGGCAGGGCCCGATGGCAGCAATTCCCCCCGCACGGGAGGCACAACTTCTGCCCTGGGCAGTGCCCAGCCCTGAACAGATTGTCCAGAGAGGCTGTGGGGTCTCCTCCCTGGGGCTGTTCCAGAGCTGTGTGCACACAGTGCTGTGCCCTGTGCTCTGGGATGGCCCTGCTGGAGCAGGGAGCTGCCACCAGGTGCCCACTGTGCCCCCTTCCAACCTGACTGATTCTGTGGAAATGACATGATTTTCTCCTTCCCAAGGGACTAAGGCAACGGTGAAGGAGCCCTTTGCCAAAAAGCTGGAAAGGGAAGGGAATATTAGCAGGCTGCTATGATGTGTGCTGAGCTCCTGTGGAGGTTTGTAAATCAGAGCTGCTGGGGACAGAGGGAGCTTAGGACCAACACCCAGAGGCAAATGGTGGAAAACTCCCCCAGGCAAGGTGAATACAGCACGAGGTGTGGCTGGTGGGGCTTGGGGAGGTTTTAATTTAGGAGCTGTCCAGCGGTGTTCGATGTCCTAAGCTGGCATTTCAAAGGCCCAGTGCAGTGTGCTGGTTTGCTCTGGAGTTTAGCAGCAGCAGAGAGGATAAGTGACTGCATCTCCAAGTGTCTCCAGCCCTGGTGTGCCCAACTGCTCCAGTTCAGTGGCAATATCACAGCAGTTTCCGATTAAATTCTCCCTCTGCTTTTGTCTGCATTCTGCCCTGTGTAACAGCAGGAGCGAACAATGTCCTGTGGTGAAAAAAACAGTTTGGTGGCACTTCTCCCATGTTCAGAACTCCAGTGAGATGCAGACATTATTTTCTTGTCTTGGGGAGTATTACGTTTGAGTCCAAGTCCTCCTGTAAAGACAGGTGCAAGGTCTCCAAACCATCCCTGTTTTCCTCTGTTCACATGTTACTGTTTTCCTTTTGCCTCCCACTTTAACCAGCTGATTGTTTTTCCCATTCTCTGTAGGTGCTTCCCTTTCTGCTGATTTGCACAGGAATTCATTTTCCATGTTCCTTTTCTGTGTCTAATTCCTAGTCCCTGCTCCAGCCTGGTGTTCTCAGCTGCACTCCTAGGCCATCTCCATCGTTAGTTCTTTCCAGCTTTCCAGCCAGTTCAGGTTGGACTTAGGCACCTTGGGAGCATTTTAGAGAAACGCAGTTAAAGGCAGTAGATAAACTTGCAGTGGGTGGTTCTGCCAATGATATGATGTGGTGTTGGAATTTTTGCTCTCCTGGCAGCAGAACTGGTGGCAGGTGCTCGGAAGAGAAGTAGGAACTCCCATGGAAGTGCCATAACAGCTGTAGTTAAACCAAAATGAAAGAAAAGAAAAACTGGATCTTAAAATTTGTGCTTTCTTTCTGTCACGGCTTTTTGGATTAACTCTTTAGGATTTTATTAGTACTGAAGGAATAAATGATAACATGAGACATTTTTATAACTCTGATTTCCTTTAGGTAATCAGAGTTATAAAATAAATCAGTTTCCTCCAGGAAACGAAGTTTCTGATAGCAGTGTTCAAATCCCTTACTGATTATTCGTAGGTCCAAAGGTGGTATCATTTATTTAAATACCAACAGGCTCTTGGCAGGAGATAAAGGCTGCTGAACAGCTTGTCTTATCAGTGAAGCCCCTGTGAAAATTGTTCTTTCATTGGAAATTCTCCTGATGGGCACTTCCCCTCCTCAGTGGTGCCCTGGAAATGGGTGGCACTCAGTCCTCGAGTGGTTCTTAGCCTGCAGAACGACAGAGCCATTTTATTTCATGGAATAGCAGGATCACTAAGGTTGGAAAAGACCTGCAGGATCATCGAGTCCAACCTTTGACCTAACACCACCACATCTACTAAACTGTTCTATGCAGTGCCACGTCCTCATTCCTCACACCATAACAGAAAATGTTAGAGTGGAAAGTTGGAAACAAAGATGTTAAAGGAAATAGAGGAAACACAAGGCTGTGGATCAACTTTTTTGGTAATTATACTAATAGGTAATTCTTTCTATGTTTTGTTTTCTCACATCTCTGTTAATTAAGACACCTGCTTATTCATGTGTTTGATAACAAGTGAAAGTGTTGTCCTCCACTTGTTCAGTTCTGCTCTTCCATCCGGGGGACATTTTTTGCTTGCTTAAAGAACAATTAAGACAAAACTCATCACAGAACACAGGGCCACTGCAGACAAGAAAAAAAGGGCAATTGTGTATTTTTCTGGTGAACAGAAAAGAGAAAGACCTTCTCCTTGATTTCTGATTCCTCCTGACAAAGCAAACAGCCATCTCCAGGATGATTTGCAAAATGTATCACCACCACATTCTTCTCTTGACCAGGAGAGCTGGAGAGGGATTTTGGACAAGGGATGGAGTGACAGGACAAGGAGGAATGGCTTCAAACAGACAGAGTCCCCTCACCTAATTTAGGTGAGATATATGGAAGATAATTGTTCCTATGAGGGTGAGGAGGCCCTGGCACAGGGTGCCCAGAGAAGCTGGGGCTGCCCCTGGATCCCTGGAAGTGTTCCAGGCCAGGCTGGATGGGGCTTGGAGCAACCTGGGATAGGGAAGGTGTCCCTGCCTGTGGCAGGGGGTGGAACAGGACAGGATTTAAGGTCCCCTCCCAACCCAAACCAGTCTGGGATTTTATGAACAGGTGAGAATCCTCTTTTCCTTAAGTCTCCAAAGGTACCTATAACAGCTCACATTATGGGAAAAGTGGGTAAAATTGCTTGTTACTTGTAAAACATCAAAGGGAGCGTCCTGCCACCAGCACAACAGGATTTGAATAATGTCCATGCAACATTCCTCACCAAATCTTATCTGCAGTTTAGAAGGGAGTGTCTCCCTGAAATAACTAAAAAACTTGATCAAGGAAAGTACAACTAAATGTAAATACATGGAACTACCAAAAAAATATGCAAAGAAGATAAACCAGCAAAACCCTCGGCTCTGGAAAGCCTCTCAGCTGCTGGAATCTGACATTTCCTGAGCCAGAGTACGGTAAAGAATTGCAGCCGTTATTCTTATTCTGCATGACAGAATCTCCACCATGTAATGGGATGGGGATTCCCTTGGTACCTGTGCTGGTTTTGGCTGTGGTGGGGTTCATTTTCTTCCCAGTGGCTGGAATGCGGCTGTGTTTTGGATTTGTGCTGTGCTCTTGTGTGCTTGCTGTGCTCCACAAACCCATCCTATCTGGCTTTCCAAGCACCTCTGGAAAAAGCATTTCAAAATCTCTGATGACCTTCACAGGTCTCGATTTAAAGACAAGTTTGGAAGAAAACGCTCTGGAATGAGTGTTTCTTTTAAAGGAAAAGGGCTAGAGCAATCCCTTTTTGCCAGTGAGAGAAATGATTACCAGTGGGTGAAAGTGAAAAAAACCAACTTTTTATTGACAAACAAAGTGCCCCCATGGCACAGGAAAAAAATGAATAAATGCTAGATATTGAACTGTCAGAACACTACCCTACACACACACACCCCCACCCACAGCAGAACAAAAAAACCCAAAATACCAGGGGAAGAAACAAACCAGCTGGCCACGTGGCGGGGGGGAACAAAATGGCACCGGCTTTTTGTCTCAGGGAAGGAAAAGAACGTTCACACAGGAGCTCGGGCAAAACAGATGGGAACCTGTTTAACCTCTGGCGTTGGTTTCCTCCTCACAGCAGATGAAGCTGGTGGATTTTGGTGTCCTTTCACTTGTTGGTTCAGCTTTTCCCAAGGTCTGGGGCCCGGCGGAGCGGTTCCCGCAGCTCCCCGCAGGTCCTGGCCAGCCATCTCCTGGCGATTGTCTGATCTCGGACCAAAACCAAGCCGAACAGTTCAAGAAAAAAACAAAAGCTGCTGAAGGACAAAAGTCTTTCCAGGCCAGGGAAAGGGGAAGAAGGAAACGTCTTGCATAAGCTAACAAAAAAACAAGCTAGCTACAAAGCAGCAAAGAAACCGCTGATCTGCACCACACTGAAAGCCCGTGCAGGAGCCCCCAAGGCTCCTGCCGCTACTCCGGACTCACCTTAAAGCTACAGCAGCCGTTTCTGGGTATAAAGCAGACGATTAGGGAACAGAGTATCATCATAAAATCACCCCAAGACAACAGGGGAGTTTTTCACATGTTTGAAGCATGTGAGGCTGTTGGAGTCACACAAGGAACAGTCAGGGAAAGAGGTTCTCTGTTTCAAGTACATAAAGCACCAAAAAAGTAACAGCCCAGCCCTCCTTTAGTACAAATCAACATCCTACAAACTCCAAGGAATGCTTTTCCGGCCTTATTGCCTACCCACTGCCACCTTGGCATAATTTTTTCTGAAAGATACAGCACAGCAAGAAGTAACTGGATACAATTTTTTTTCCCTCTACAGTCCTACAAACTCCTCTTCGTGTGCCCATCATCAAAGGCAGCAGGAGTTTCACAGTAAGAAACCTCTCAGAGCTACAAATTCAATCCCCTGGGAGGAAGTTCAGCACTTATCAGCATCTTCCTCCTTTTTTATTAGAAATGAAAGCACGATCCTAAAGTAAAAGGAAACATATTGGCAACTGTCTGCTCTTGGGAAGACATCACCAGTAACTCTGTCATGAAAATGAGTGTACAGCCCATAGCAGTGCTGTTATTTAAGTCTGTTAACGCCCTTGGAGTGATATCTCACAATTATTTCACCCCAGCGCCTAGCAACTGCTGCTTTCAGGTAATGCGGGATATAAGGAGTTATCAAAATGTTCATGTAGTCAATGTTTTCTGATTTAGAGAAGAAAATAAATTGAATTTTTAGTTGTTTTCTCATACTATGCCGATCTCTGGCCCTGAAAACGAGCAGTCCTTTTTACAGACTTTTGGGAATTTTCTTTATTAGAAATAACTGCAATACAAACACAAACACCTGCAGCCACATAAGATCTGTGATATTTTAATAACATTTGCTAATCATTTTCGTGTCCTTTGTAACTCCTTTGAAGCTCAGTTTCTTACAACTGCATCCTAATACACATCTTTTAATATCACCGTTTTCAAAATGTCAAATTAATTCTTTAACGATCTTGTTGACACCCGAAAGCTTTTGAGCTTCCATCAGATAAAACAAAGCTCTCTTAGCCCAGCATCAATCTCCAAATGTTATTAAGTTTGCTTTGTGTTTTGTGCAGACACCTGAAATGTTACATGCAATTAAGAGCCTTTTGATCTTCAAAGGCTGACGTGCAGGGGCTGAAATGATCCCTGGGTGCCAGAGTCACAGAGACATCTGCTCTTGGATTAACTTCCCAAACCCCAGACAATTTCCACTGATTTCACCATATATCCTGTATGAAATACGTCTGGACTTTTTACCAAATAGATGGAAGAAGACAGTAAAGCTTGTTTCTCTCTCCTGATTGGTTTAAAAATCTTCTGTAATGTATTTTTAAACTAATATTCAACCTAATGTTTTAAATAATCGGAACTATTTAGCAGTCCAAAATCATGAAAATAAATACAAGGTCCAACAGCCAATAAATACTGAATTTTCCAAACAAAAGCTCCCTTTCCAGGTGTTCCCATTGTTCCTTTATACAAGACTTGTTGAAGGCTGGGTGGACACATGTTTCAGGTGGCAAAATTGGGGCTTTTTTGGCCCCAAAAGCTGAGCCAATCACTTGAACAAATAAATCAGAATTGTGATGTACTAAGACCATCCCAAGTTAATCAGAGGTGGAATGGTGGAAAATCCAGAACCTTCTGAATGGGATTGAAAACCGAGTGATCCCATCCACTGTGGCCCCAAATCTGTGGGGTTTGGCAGGACTGGGACAATATTCCTTTGTCATTCACAACTTACCCAATTGCTTTGCTGCCAAACTCTTCTGAATATGTGGTTTCAATCCCATATCCAAGGATCAAACAGCCCTGGGCCCAAAACTCTTCCTAAATTAAAGTGTTGAATATCTGAAGGTCTTTTATAGCTGTGAGCTCTATATTGAGTGTGGACAATACAAATGAGGGCAGAGTGACAACTTTCATAATGATAAAAATATTCTAATTTATAATTTTACCATTTGCTTATCATGGGAAACACATGGAAAATTATTTCCCTGAATATTATTTCCCTACAGTGAAATTCAAAATAAAGGTTCTCTCATCAGAGGAATGTGTTTCTGAAAAAATTTCTAAAAAACAACAGCTGGCTAAAAACACAACACACCACTCAGCTGGAGCTTGATTTCCTGCAAGGAAGTGCACAGTGGGATTGCTGGGAGTGAAGGCAGGGGGAAATTCCTGGTCCTCCCAGTCTTTTTGAAGGGAAAAAACCCCAAATGGGTAATAAACATTCAGGTACTTCTGAAAACCTCAACTATTTCTAGAACCCTGTCAAGAGAGTGGAGATCTCCATCACAAAATGAAGACTTCGTTTCAGCGGGAGAAAAAAAAAAAGTTGGGAAGATCAATCCTGTGAAAGATGAAGAACAGTGCAGTAGTTGGAAGAGAAGAAAAAGAAATACAAAGCCATCCTAATTCCATTTCAAAGCACAATATAGAATTTTGTATAGCCTTAAAAACTCCTGATTATTCACAAACAGCCGAAGAAGAAACACACTTCATATGTCAGCTATAGATAACTCTTATATTGTGCTGCTTCCCTGCTGCTTCCCTGGTTATTGTATTGCTCTTCCAAGCCTTCCAAAATCCTTGCCTCATAAACCACGGAGATAATTCCAATACATTATCCCCATCATCATCTGCTTACAGACCTTTATGACCCATGCTCATTCCAAAACAGTTTTCCCACTTACCTGTATTGCCAAGACATGAATTTTGCCACAGGGCCACAGCCCAGGCTGGCTCAGCCCTTGGTCTCAGTGGGGATCTTAAGCACAACCTGAATTATTATAAAAGAACATGGGACCCTGAGGAGCTTCCAAATCACTGAAATTGAAAAATTCCATGTATTCCCTCCTGTGGATGTGGTACTAAACCCACAGGAATTTGTAGACAAAGCAGACCTTAGAAATGCTCCAAATCTCTTCATTTTTCTCTTATTTCAGGAAAAAAACCAAATTAATATCTTCAGTATTTTTCTTCTAAGTCACATTACCGAGGGCTGTGTTCTCTTACTTTTCCTTCCACATATAACCACCTACTTCCATAACTATGGAAGCATTCCAGCTGCCAAGAAACCTCTCCTAACATAATTGTGAAAAATTACAGCAAGAGATTTGTTTCTCCCATTCCTCTTCTGCTTCTATTTTAAAAAATAAAATTATATTTGATCCAATTTCTTGATTTCCAGATGAATAAGCTGGTCTTGGTTCACAGAGCTGGGAATTGCTATTAGCTGATAATGGAGATGAATAGACGAAAAGTATTTTAAAAATATCATGTCAAATTTCGGTTTTAGTTTTAAAAGCTAGATTTGATTAAGTAATCAAATACTTTTTTATCTTCATATTAACCAAAGGAAATGTGAGAACATTTAGTATTAGCATCTATTAAATGAAAATTACAGTTACGAAAAGTCCCAGTTTTCATTTCAGGATTGGCCTGCATGTTTAAAATAGATTGGATAACGCTCCAAAGATGCGAAGCATTGGATCTGGAAATAAAACAATAGCTTGTGAGTTGAAGAAAAAATTTTCAAGAACATTTTGGGGAAGTATCTTCTACATTTAGCTGAAGAGGGGAAGATTTCAGCAGAGTTTTTCCTACTGATAGTAAAGAAACACTTTGATCCTGTGTCCTTTAGCCTGCCTTAGGAAAATTTTAAAAAACCCCACATTTTCCTTTGGAATATTTCTTCCTTTCTGCTGTGCATGGGATCTTGCTGAGGCATCACTGAGGAACACACATCCCCTGGAGGCACAAACCCAGCAGGGGCTGGGGTCTCATCTGCTCCCACAGGGAAGGTGAAAGGACACCCTGGCTGGGAGCTTCATCCAGCCTTTCTTCCCTTTGGAAAAAGCCCTTTGTAGGCACCCCACAGGTTTGGAACTCTGTGCTGAGAAAGCGAAGTTACGCAGGACTGGGGAGCGGATCTCAGACACCGTTTTCAGAGAATCACAAAATTCCAGAATGGTTTGGGCTGAAGGGACCTTAAAGCCCATCCAGTGCCACCCCTGCCATGGCAGGGACACCTTCCACGGTCCCAGGCTGTTCCAAGCCCCAGTGTCCAGCCTGGCCTTGGGCACTGCCAGGGATCCAGGGGCAGCCACAGCTGCTCTGGGCACCCTGTGCCAGGGCCTGCCCACCCTCCCAGGGAGGAATTCCTTCCCAATATCCCATCCAGCCCTGCCCTCTGGCACTGGGAAGCCATTCCCCCTTTTCCAGTCACTTCCACCCTTGTCCCAAGTCCCTCTCCACCTGTCCTGCTTTTCTTCCTCCTGTCATTTTCCTACTCATGGGAAGCTCCACTTCTTTGCCTATTTTCCCACTGTTACTTTCTCCTGCATGTAGCAGAAAATATTCAGTCTCTTGATTTTCATGAACAGCTGGTGCATAGCCAGGACTCCTTGCCAGACATAAAAAATGAAGAATTTTTATCTCAGTGACATTTGTTTTCTTGCTGGTGACTTGCTGGTCCCTGCTTAGGCCTTTTCGTCTCACACATTTGATGATTCCTCTAAATCAGTGTGAGAGGAATTATATGTGAGATTCCCTGCCCTTGCTGCACGTTGAACTACAATCTTAAGCATCCACATAAGCAGCGTGAACCTAAATTTTATGAAACACTGACATTAGTGGGAATATTTGTATTTCTGAAGGGAAAAATCTGGTTTTGCACAATAGAAGTCCTAGCTCTCTTTAGCATCAGCTGTTTAAAGAGGAACTAAAGCTATCCAGTCAATAATTCCTAAGGAATGGAAGTAATTTCTATTGAAACTGTATATTGTTTTAATCTGACAGAATTCTTAGAAATTATTAATATTCCTCACTCTTTTCTAAGCTTGCACTGGGAACAGCCCAGGATATTGCAGGAGGATGTGCCTCAATTGAAAATATTGATTTCTTCTTTCATGCTTTTAACAGGCATTTATTTTCTTAATGCTGTAACTAAGCAGAGGGAGAAGGTTTTGAAGGGTAAGGTTTTATGGCTTTCTGCGTCCCCTAGCATTTCCAGGTATCCCAAAAGCATGGAAGCACATTTTCCCTCCACTGACAGGGGCAGTGGCTCAGTGACTGCCTCAGTTACCGTGGAAGCTAAAGCTGATTTAATCAATGCACCCTTATGCCTTCGTGAGCTCTGGGCCTGCATGATTTGACTTGACAAGTTCTTCATCTTTTTTTTTGTGATTTTACATCCCCTTCAAGATGCAGTTCCCCAATTCCATGTGGGAATTGTCAGGTAGCATCCGGTGAAATGAAGCTGACAAGTGTATCCTGTCAGGTTTAGTAAATTAACACGTGAAGAAGTCAGGCTTTGGGGTGAGTGATAGCATCTACAGGAGGAGTTTCTGCCTTAGAGAGCCAGAAAAGAAGCCCAGCCTGTCTGTGGCACAGCACCTGGCTTGAGGTGACAAATTTTACACTTTCTCTAGGTTTTATTCAGATTTGTTGTGCTCAAAAATCACTGAAATCAAAGGGAGTGTCTGGGCTGTCCCAGCCATTCTAGAAAAACAGTGAATTTTATTGTTGTGCTACAAAAATGCAAATTGTTCCGTGAAAAATTCCTATTTTGGTGCTGATTTATTGGATATCACATATTAAATCCTCACAACCTGGGTATTCTGGGGAAGACTTTCAATAGAGTGTCTTTTACAACTAAAAGCCTGCCTGCGTTTACATTTTAAGGATTTTTGTGGCCCTCTCAGGACTGCACACTGAAACCAATAAAAATCATGTTGTTGCTGGAGCTTGACCTCCTTTTACATCAGAGTACCTTGTGCAGAGCAGCTTTATGTCCCTCCCTGACAGAGACTTAAAAAAGATGCATAAGAACACCCCCAAAACTCTCTTTGGAGCTCCAGGAGTTGGAAATGCTTTCAATTCATAGTCGTGAGACTGAAAAAAATATTCATTGAGATTTATTTGGGGTTGGCATTTCTGGCTGGTTGTTTTTTGCTACAAAACTCTCTAAATCCAAACTGTGCCATGTTGTGGGGGGAACAGCCTGGATGTAACATCGTGCTGCTCATAACCAGGGCACTTTCAGCCTCTTTAATGCATTAAGTCCATTAAAGGCAAACTCTGTGAGGGCAGTGTTTGATCTCTCCCTGGGATTCTGTACCCCAGCCTGCTTTTAAACGTGTTCAGTGCTATACACGGGGTTTTAAGAATGTGAAAAAGGCATTAACATCTGAAATCACCAGGGAAATGGAAAATACAAGGGGGAGATTCTGGTTTTTAGCCTTTGCATGTGCGCCTGAGGTGAGTGCTGTCACCTCTTGGTGCTGTGGGGAGCCAGGAGTGAATGTTCTCCTCTGTGAATGCACTTTGCAGTCACCTGGAGGGATCAGGGATTGTTTTTCCCTACTTTTCCCTGGCATTGGGCATGCTCAGTTGGGACTGGTGCAGTTTGCCAGTTCCGCAGTAGTCTTTGTAGTCCTGGCCCTCGTCACAGGTCTGAGCAATGGCATCACAGCTGAACCCACCCTTGGTACACACATTTGAGGACACTGGGTGTCAGCCCACCCAGGTCAGATGTGTTCACTCATTAAGCAAAGATTCTTCGATGTCAGTCTGAATTTGAGCTTCTGTTCCTCATGTTTTAACAAGACCGCTGATTTTGATGATTTTCAAATAATTTCCTTGTGGAGTCTTTTCAGCCTTACAAATACTGCATGGCTCTGAGATTAGCCTGATATGCTGTCAGATCTTGTCACGTGCAACCTTGAATAATTGCAAACCAGGGTGATCAGTCTTTCCATCAACCCCTCCCAGTGGAGCACAGGGAAATGGTGCTGGGAAAAGGCACTTCTGCTGATGTTTGGCAGAGGTTCGGAGTGGTTGTGTGCTCTCGGAGACAAGCTTGCTTGGGCAGCTGATGTGTGGAATAAGCCCGCTGACAGCTGCATGAAGTGTCAGAGGCCTGTCAGAACTGAAAATGTTTGTTACCACCAGGGTAGCAGAGCAAGAGATCCAATTTTCGTATTTGCTGCCTGCACAAGGAAAGGGTGCAGGGCAGAAATCCAACCAAAGCTTTTTCCTTGCTGGTCTTAAGAGTTTAAAAATATTTAATAAGCAGAGCCTGTGTGATCTCTGCTTGCTCTTCTAGAGCAGGCAATGATCTCCCAGTGCCATAACACCAGGAAAATTCCTTGCAAATCTTATGAGGAATGATTTTCCTGTTTGCTTTGTTTCTTATTATACCTAAGAACATATTTTTACCAAATTTATTTCTGGAAGCTGTGGCAACATCTTCTTAGTTCCCTTTGTGTTTTTGGATAACAACTGCTGACCATTCCTCATCTGTGAGAGTCCCTGTCTTGTGAGCCTTTGGTGAAGACACCTCCTTTTTCCAGTCTTTTCAAATCTTCCCTCTTTGTCCAGATTTTGGAATGAATATACAGAATTTTGCTTTTGGCAGGTGAATGCACAGTCAGGGGGAAGGGAAGGGAAGGGAAGGGAAGGGAAGGGAAGGGAAGGGAAGGGAAGATGACTGATCAGTTCTTGTGATGGGAGTCACAACTGAAATGGGCACAGTGCACTGACAGCTGTGAGTTATGCCGAGGAGAGTGGTTTTAGCTGATACTTATTTTTTGTTAAATTTCTCTAATTCAGAATGCTCATACCATAGCCAGGGCTTGTAGCTGACCTAAGTACAATTTCCTATGAACTCAACAATTCAAGCACTCTCTTAAGCTTAACAAGGGAAATTGGGAATCTTGAGCCGTGCAAGATGATGAGTAAAATAGTGCTTGGAATTGATGAGTAAAATAGTGCTTGGAATATTCCTTTGATGAGTTCCTATAACCTGGATCACTTAAGGTGTGCACTCCACTTATTGAGGGAAGTGCCGCACACCAGAGCTGCAGAGCAAGAGCAAAGCCCACACCTTCAAAAACGGTTGCATTAAACCAAATTGCTGCTTAAAAAAGGCTGCCCGTATCTGTCAGAGGGGCTTTCCATCTCACTGTAACCATGGGTCCTGACCCGTTCCAGCACAGTGCCATTGCACAGCCTTCAAGGCACAGCTGAAGTGTTTAGGGACATCTGTTTGTGTATATTAGCACATTCAGAAAGAGCAGAAAGTGTTAATTTGTGAAGCAAAACTATTTGGTTGGAGCAGAAAACCTCATGATTCCATCTCCTGTTTTTCCATGCTTATATCCTTTTATCTCATGTGGGTTTGGCTGGGTGTTGTTAATGTGGAACCAGACATAGAATCATGGAATTATTTAGGCTGGAAAAGCCCTCCCAGCCCATGGAGCCCACCCTGTGCCCGATGCCCACCTTGTCCCCAGCCCAGAGCACTGAGTGCCACCTCCAGGCCTTCCTTGGACACCTCCAGGCATGGGCACTCCAAACCTCCCTGGGCAGCCCCTGCCAAGGCCTGAGCACCCTTTCCATGCAGAAATTCCTGCTGGTGTCCAACCTGAGCCTCCCCTGGCCCAGCCTGAGGCCGTTTCCCCTTGTCCTGTCCCTGTTCCCTGCGAGCAGAGCCCGACCCCCCCGGCTGCCCCCTCCTGTCAGGGAGTTGTGCAGAGCCACAAGGGCCCCCCTGAGCCTCCTTTTCTCCGGGCTGAGCCCCTTTCCCAGCTCCCTCAGCCGCTCCTCACAGGACTGACTCTCTAAAACATATCCTACATTCCGTAATGTGGAACTCCCTTCCTGCTTTATACAAGGTGCTTTCACATTAGAGCAGCTGTGCTTGTG
>VZTD01005029.1:214586-326340 GCA_013397725.1 Rhagologus leucostigma
GGCTGGAAAAGCCCTCCCAGCCCATGGAGCCCACCCTGTGCCCGATGCCCACCTTGTCCCCAGCCCAGAGCACTGAGTGCCACCTCCAGGCCTTCCTTGGACACCTCCAGGCATGGGCACTCCAAACCTCCCTGGGCAGCCCCTGCCAAGGCCTGAGCACCCTTTCCATGCAGAAATTCCTGCTGGTGTCCAACCTGAGCCTCCCCTGGCCCAGCCTGAGGCCGTTTCCCCTTGTCCTGTCCCTGTTCCCTGGGAGCAGAGCCCGACCCCCCCGGCTGCCCCCTCCTGTCAGGGAGTTGTGCAGAGCCACAAGGGCCCCCCTGAGCCTCCTTTTCTCCAGCCTGAGCCCCTTTCCCAGCTCCCTCAGCCGCTCCTCACAGGACTGACTCTCTAAAACATATCCTACATTCCGTAATGTGGAACTCCCTTCCTGCTTTATACAAGGTGCTTTCACATTAGAGCAGCTGTGCTTGTGCAGGTCTCATTTTTGTTACGTAGGCCATGTATGAATTGATGTAAATGTATATAAAATAAGAGCTAGTTAGTCTGATTCTGGGTATTTTACAGCATCGACAGATCAAACCAGTATAACCAGATTTCTTACTTTCATTTTCGTGACTGTAAAAGGTTTAAATACATCTTCATCTTCCAGCATCTGAGTGCAGCAGTCCCTGGTCATGTGATAACTACTTTGCGTTTGTTTTCTGTGGTCTGTAAAAGCTCAGTAATGGATCAGGTGTTGGCAGGGCTTTGTGGGCGCTCAGTGCCCAGGATCAGTTGGATGTCGCTCCCTGGGATTGAGCTCACCATTGTCACGTTCTCCAGGAGATCCACTGTGTTCAGGGAGATGGCTCGAGGCAGGAGGTGCTGCTTGGTTTGGGCAGAGCTGGTTCTTCTGTAAGTGCTGTGGGTGAGGCTTTGGACAGGGCAGTGCTCGGTCAGCAGCACTGGCTTTGTAGGCAGGGTGAGGTTTGCTGTGGTTATCCTCAGGAAGCCCCATTTGATGTTATTTGGGGTTATTTTGGGGTGTGTGATGTAAAGCCTCAGACAATTCTCAGATGCTCTGTGAATACGGGCACAGGCCTCTCACGTTTAATGGCTGTGCATGCAACTTAGACATGAAGAGGTGATCAGAGGGATGGAGCAGCTCTGCTGGGAGGAAAGGCTGGGAGAGCTGGGATTGTTCAGCCTGGAGAGGAGAAGCTTTGGGGTGACCTCACTGTGGCCTTGCAGGGCCTGAAGGAGCCTGAAGGAAACATGGAGAGAGACTCTTTCCAAGGGCTGGAGGGACAGGACACAGGGAATGGCTTCAGCCTGTCAGAGGGCAGGGATGGATGGGATATTGGGCAGGAATTGTTCCCTGGGAGGGTGGGCAGGCCCTGGCACAGGGTGCCCAGAGCAGCTGTGGCTGCCCCTGGATCCCTGGCAGTGCCCAAGGCCGGGCTGGATGGGGCTTGGAGCAGCCTGGGACAGTGGAAGGTGTCCCTGCCCATGGCACGGGGGGGGGCCGGACGGGCTTTGATGTCCCTTCCCAACCCAAACCATTCCGTGATTCTGTAAAAAGTTGTTCTATCCATCTAGATTTGACTTAACTGGCATTAAAGCAAAAATTAGTTTCCTCCTATTTGGAAATGACGTGACAGTGTCCTCTGGTGGCCTGACAGCTGGAGTTCTGCTGCATCTGCTGCTTGCTCACCACTATTTTTTTTTTTTTACTTTTCCATTTTAATTAGAAGGAATTGTGGCATAATTGCAAACAAAAGGGCTGGACTTTAATCATTAGGAGGAATTTAGAATAACATTATATTGTGTGTATATATCTTCTGCAGTAGCCTAGTGACTGATATGAAGGGCAGGGACAAGTTTCTTTAGGACATTTCATGCATTTATATGTGTGTATATATATTTATTATACACCTGTGGTACACCTGCACAGGTGAAGCTTCAAGGAAATCCCTGAGATTGAAGCCAGGAATTATTGACAAACTTGTTACATAATAGAGCATTAAAGGATCAAAGTGAAACCTTCTGGCACTATTAATTTATTAAGTGGAGTGGAGATTCATTATTTTTCCCCTGTATTTGTCGGTGTAGACAGAACTTCAAAGCAGAGTCTGCTCTCCAAGAGCCCTTGACCTGTAGGACTCAGTTTTAGGTCCCAAAATTTAATGCATTTTAACCCAAGCACGGCTTCATCTCTCAAGATCAAGGAATATTAACTGATTCCCTGCATCAGGGTACAAATGTCTGCTTCCCGAAAGGAATGCTGGTTGGAATATTAATGGCAGAATTCAGTTAATCCAGAAACCAAAGAAGACAGAAAGTCGCCTTTAAAGCTCCTCACAATGCAGATTTTGAGCCTTTCACTTCAGCAAGTGCTTTTCAAACTCTGAGGGAAAAGGTTTGTGGGGTTTTTGTTTGCCTTGAGACTGTTTTTGGAAGCTAAAAAACTGAAGAAAAAGTTCAGCAGGCATTACAGATGTTTGAGGTTTTTGCAAATAAGAACAGGTTCTGGATAAACACTCAACAAAAAAATGGTGGGCGAATTCTCGTGGAATCCCAGAATGGTTTGGGTTGGAAAGGACCTTAAAAATCACTCAGTTCCTCTCCCCTGCCATGGGCAGGGACACCTCTCACTGTCCCAGGTTGCTCTAAGCCCTGTCCAACCTGGCCTTGGACACTTCACTTTTAACCCTCTGAATGCTGACCTGGTTTTCAACTTACAGGGAAAATGTCAAAGTTGAAGTGTTGGAACTCAGGAAACGCTTGTAGTTCTTGCCTGGGAAATTTTCTGGTCCTGGCAGTTGTCAATGGCTGCCTAAATCCTGTAAGGGAATTTTCAAAAATGGACAGAGAAATGGCTTTCTCACAGAGAAATTATTTGAGGGCCTGACTCCCATTTCTACCTTAAAAAATGTTGCCTTTAATTTTTGGTTCCAAAGTGAAATTGCTGAGGAATGTTGTGTTAGTGACGCCATTTTTGATCCGAGCAGAGTCTGACCCAGACCTGGGTGAGTGCAGTTGTAGTTTGGGTATTTCAACAGCTTGATTTTTCTGTCCAAAAATAGAAAATATCTGCTACAAAAACGTTGCTTACAAACACGGTCTGATTTATGAGCCTTCAGAAGATCTATTTACTCGGCTAAGGAAATGTGCCAATTAGCAGGGGTGGCACAAAGTACTTTAAAGCCATAATTAACAAAACAAATCAGACACTCTGGTGGCTCTTATCTTTCTTCTAAATAGTGAACACACTTTCCCTGTGGTTAGAAAGGTCACCTCTGGATCCATGTTCCCTATTTGACCATTTAAAATATAGTGAAAATGCTGGAATGTGATCCCAAGTACCAGGAAATTGAGAATCTACACGGAATTCTGTTTGCCTTTCAATCTCATCCTTCAAATGTCATGTCCAGGTAGTGATTCTCCCACCATTCCCTCCTTGATTTTTGTTGTTAGCTCATCCTTTCACTTTGGAAGTGACGGGCAGTGAAACTTTTGCAGGAGCACTGATTTCTCCGCACTAACTCACCGCTTTTCTCCTCTTGATCACGTTGCCTGGTTCTCACCAATTCCATGATCCTCCATCATTTCTCTTGGATTTCTATTCAATATCTTGGCTGTGAGTATCCAAATATGGAGAAAAGACCTGTGAGGTTTTGTCCAGGTGTGGTCCCACCTGCCAGCTCTGGGATATGGGACAGCGTTTGAAAACAAGTAAGTGGGAAGCTCCAAGTCAGAACTACAATTCAATGGGAAAATTAAAATAAAGGCAGAAAACACTTGCTTAAACTGACAGAGTCAAAATACAACCTGACACTCTGTTGATCAGGGTGGTGGTAGCAGTCTGATTAAAATGGTGGCTTCAGTCCTGTTGAAGTGGTAGATATGGTTCTGTTGAAGCAGTGATCCTGTAGAAGGGTCTGGTCTTCCTCTGGAGGTCCAGTGGTGGTTATGTATCTCTTGTCCTCTGGGAATCCAGTAGGTAAAGGGCTGAGTGTGGTGTTCCAAACCTGAGATTATATCCAGGTGGGAATGCTTGGTCCCTCCCCCTGGGCAGAGCATCTCACAATGGGATGATGGAATTTTGTGAGTCATGCAGTGAGGCTTGGTGGCCCATTAGAGAGATGGCACCCAGAGGGAGTTATCAGGGGTGAGTCATGAAAGAGATAAGGAACACTGCCCCACCTGTTTTTAAGGGTTTATGGAGATGTTTTTAGAATACATACTTTTGGGTTACATCTTGCATTGTAACCTAAGACAGGCAGGTGACAGAGGACAGGATCCCTGTGCCATGTGTGCTATCTGCTCCTTCCCTTGCCAGCTGGATAAACAACTTCCCACCTGCTCTGTGCCACCAGTGCTGTGCAAAACAAGGAGATCAGAGACAGAGCCTTGCTCGGTCTGAGGGAATAATTAGGATTTATTTCAGGGGAAGACATCCTGATATCGTAATTTCAGGGAAAACACAGCAGCACAGGGGGATTGGAATCAAAGGAATGGTTAACCAGAGTAATGAACTTCCCGAATTCCAGAATAAAGGTAACATCGTTCAGATAACAGATTATGGCTATGTAATGATCAGGGAATAATCAGAATCCCGGAAGGGTTTGGGTTGGAAAGGACTTTAAAGCTCATCCAGGGACCCCTTCCACCATCCCAGGCTGCTCCACGCCCCAGTGTCCAGCCTGGCCTTGGACACTGCCAGGGATCCAGGGGCAGCCACAGCTGCTCTGGGCACCCTGTGCCAGGCCCTGCCCACCCTCCCAGGGAACAATTCCTTCCCAATATCCCATCCATCCCTGCCCTCTGGCACTGGGAAGCCATTCCCTGTGTCCTGTCCCTCCAGCCCTTGGAAAGAGTCTATCTCCATCATGTATTGCTTGATTTACTGGAAATTCATCTGGGAAAGTTTTCTGGGTCTTAGCACTAATAATGGGAGAATTTTTGCGTTTTCTGTGTAAAACCTCCTAAACAGCACAGTAATATTTGTTTATTACTGTGAAGTGGTTCAAAACACAGCCTGTAGGTACCAAGGTGAAAATTAGTTTGATAAATAACACTACATTATTGCAGACCCTCCAGAGTTAATCATGGTCAACAAAGAACCTAAACATTCATGCTGTCACCTGACTAACTGGCTTTTGACATCAAGATATTTTAGAAGATGAATTGTTCTGTCCAGCCAACATAAAGATTCTGTGCCAAAAATAGCCTGCACTTCAAATGAAAAATAATTAAACAGTCAATGTGTGGTCCAGAAATGTCTCATGTTTTATTTTTAATCTTGCAAATGATTCATAGGAACAGCAGAAATGCTTCAAGAGACATTCTGTGGTGTGAACTCCACGATTCAAGGCAGCGACTGCAAAGGTGGAGGGAGAAATCCGCTGCAAAATTGGCTGCACTTGTTCAGGGGTTGAAAAAGATAAAGCTGCAAAATAAACTAATATAAATTAGTATAAAATTAGTATAAAATAAACTCATTGGGAATTTTGAGGTTGCAGCTACATCAAACTGATTTCAATTCTTTCCTGAGTACTGGAACTTGGACTGAACACATCTGCACAGGCCATTCAAAGGTTTGATTTTTATTAGTGAAAATTTTGGTATATAATTAATTAGCACTGTTTTTCAAATGGCTTTTTTTTCTTAGGGTGGTAACAGTTAAGCAAGACACATTTTTGGAGTCTTTTATTTATTTGAAATTTGTGAGGGAAACCCCTGAGCGGACAATTTTCTCCCTGTTAGGAAAAACTTTGTGAAGTTTTGCTCCTGCAAGTGTCAGTTTGGGGGTTTTTTTTAGTATTTATCTCCCCTGTTTTGGCCTGTGTTATTCATTGCTGCTGCTTTTCAAAGAAATGTAGCATTGCTTTTTCATGGAAAATGTACCATTAAATTGCAGATGTCATGGATGAGAGCACTGTAACTGCAAGAAAAGAGATTTGACATGCAAATATGTCAGGATCTAATTCCATTCTTGCTGAAGTCAATGGGAATTGTAAAACTGACATCAAATGGGGACGGGAGCAAATGCACGATGCCGAGGTTAAAAATTAAAAGACCTTGCTGTTTAATCAGAGACTCTTTTAATTGTCCTGGACCCACGTGGATCTGCGAAGTAGCTTCAAAGTGCCTGGGTTTAGGTATTTGTTTAACGATGTCAACGCAGCCTTGCAGAGGAGTCTGTTCAAAGGCAGCAGAGCCGTCGTCCTGACGAGCACCGAGTGCTCTCCAGAGCCCCGGGAGTTCCACGGACAGCATCAGGCCAGCAATGGGGCTCCCAGTCCTGTGTTTGGCCACTTGGGACCTTTGATCAGTTCCTAGAGGAGCAGAACATGCCGATGGATCAGTGGTTACTTTGGGAATCTCCAGGTGCTTCCTGACAATCCTTTCGGCTCGCAGCTCTGTCAAGCAAAATGGTGACATCTTTTTTCATAATTTTTTTTTTTTCCTTGCTGCCTTATTTTCCAGCAAGTGCTTGGATCACTGCACAGAATGTGGAGACAGAGGGGTTTCTCTGCTGTGTTGTACCTCGGCTGGTTCATTTTAAAATGTATTCGTTTCACCCAAGCATGTAAAAGTCGGAAGCCGGAGCATTCTGAGTGCAGAATGCACTGTTTGGGAAAAGGGTGCTACAAAAGCTGCAAGAAGCAGCAGCAATAAAAAAATTTAGCTGTTCATCGGGAGGTGGAGGCTTTTAGGGAAGCTCTGTGCAAGTTTAGCACAGTGTTGGGATCGTAGATCTTGGAGATGGTGCAAAACACTTTCCCTTGATGCCTTAGATTTTAACTTTTATATTTTCCAAGCCCTGCACTGCCTGGTGTGTAACTCTGCAGTTCCGTGGGGCCTGTGAGCTGCTGTTCTCTCATGCTGGTCCCACATAACAAACCTCTCTGGGTTTGCACCTCAGGGACACCAGGCCCCAAAATGTGTAACCTAAAGCCTAGAGGGGGGGCAAACTTGGGGTAATTACATCATGAACTGAGGTTACAACTGGAGAATTAGCCCTGATCTGCAAATGAGCCAAACTTATAAAAGTGTGAAGAACTCGTGACTCGGGGTCCATCTTGGGTGTTGCCTGCGGCCTGCCCAGGGTGTGCCTTTGAAGGCCCTTCCAATAAATACCTGCCTTTATTCCCTTATTCCTGCCTAGTCTCTGTTTTTTAGGTGGCCACCTCAGGCATCACCCTCATGGAGGGCCCTGGGGTGGAATGAGGGGAGGAGGATTTGGGGGTAAATCCCCCTGTACCACGCAAGCCCTTTGCATGTGCAAAGCAATGACATTCCTCTTTTACAGCTGCTGAGGTGCTACTGAAGCTTTTTATTGCTGAAATCCTCACTTGGACAAACCCCCAGCAACAATTCTAAACCTGCAGTGTATTTACAGCCAAGAAACTCAAGCACTGCCCTTAAAGCACTGAGAGAAGGTGCAGCTCTCCTTTGGAAGAGCTGAGATTTACGCTCTGAGACCCAAGATTTACACTCTGCCTCTGCTTTCAACCTCCTTTGCTCCTTAACAGTCCTTTCATTAAACTCTCAACAGCCCCATATATCCTCTACTTCCCTGGGAAGACACAGAGTCTCCTGAAACTCCCTGTTCTTAAGGATGTCTGCACTGGCAGGAACTGTAGCTCCCTTGGAATTATATTTGTAAGACACCAGGTGTGGTTAAGTTTCTCTAACTTTTGTCTGTCATTCCATTAAGTAAGAACCATATTTTAATTTGCTTTCAGAAATTATTTCTTTAAGTGTAGGGGTTTTTTGCTTCCTCAGAAAATGACTGTGGAGGGACGAATATTAATAAGGGGTTAGTTACAAGCTAAAAAATGAGGGTTTGTTGAATTACACCTTTACCAGACCCTGCTTAAAATGATTTTGGTAAATTACCCTTGCCTGAGTGGGGTAGTAAATAAGATTTACTTCGTAAAATCTTTATGGACATTTGGAATTATCCCCAAAGTGTGTTTGGAATTCCTATTTCACAATGGTTTGTTGGCTAAAACAGATACATTTTCAGATTCATATTGCTGCCACAAAATATTAAAACACACTTTTGAAAGAGTAGAGCAGAAAGAAACTTTTGATGGGATCTCAAACAGCGTTTTTGAATGTCACTGATGATCAAGAACATGATAACACTGAGTTTTTCATTTTGACATTATGAGAATTTTGCTGGGTTTTTTTACACTGAAGTGAAAAGAGATTTGACTGAGCCTTGAAATGTGTCACACGCAATTCAGTGAAATTTTTGTACTTGTCCTTTCAAATTGCTTCCCTCTTTTGTTCTTGTCTGAAGGAGGGAGGCACATCTGCAACAGGTTCCCTGTGTGAGGGAACAGCCTCCATGTGCTCTCCCCAGCGCCACGAAGTGTCGGTGGATTCAGGGCTAGCTCTGTGGCTGCTCTCAAGTGAGTTTTTGCAATACAAATAATTCAATTCTTAACCCAAAAAGTCACTCACAAAAGCTCATTCTTGTCTAATTCTTGGTTGTCGCTGCCAGTAATAAATGCTTTGGGGGAGAATGAAGGAAAAGATAGAAATTTATAGCGAAACGAATGGAAGGATGTTTTTCAACAGTATGAGCAGAAGCAGAACCCTCCACAGCTCTTGATTTCCTACCAAAACACCCCTGTGACACAAGTAAGCTCAGATTCCTCAATGTCTCCCAGGGATATCCCCTCAGGGCATCACCTCTTGCTGTTGCTAGGAACCTCTTGACTCCAGTGAACAGTGCCAGACCCCTGGCTCAGCCGCCCTTTTGTTCACTGCACTCTCAGATCATTCCATGCAGCTCCATGATTTTTAGAGCTCCCTTCCCTTTCCAGCAGTGGAAGCCGATAAGCAGAAATACTGGGTAGGGATTTTTTCTTCTTTTTTCTTCCCCGCTCCACCCCCCCCATTATTTTGCCATGGTAACAACCTGGCATTCCCAGCTGTTTGGGGGCTTTTTTTCCCCTTTTTTTTTTCATTTTGCTTGAATATTTGTGAGATTTGATTTCTTTTTTTTCTCCTCCCCATAAAACCTTTCAGTGCCTGTGCACAGAAAAATGGGAATTGTGAGGGGATACCAAGATACAACAGGAATCCCAGAATCCCAGACTGGTTTGGGTTGGAAGGGACCTTAAATCCCATCGCATCCCGTGCCCCCCCTGCCATGGGCAGGGACACCTCCCACTGTCCCAGGCTGCTCCAAGCCCCAGTGTCCAGCCTGGCCTTGGACACTGCCAGGGATCCAGGGGCAGCCACAGCTGCTCTGGGCACCCTGTGCCAGGGCCTGCCCACCCTCCCAGGGAACAATTCCTTCCCAATATCCCACCAAAATTTGCCCTCTGGCACTGGGAAGCCATTCCCTTTTTCCTGTCACTCCATCTCTTGTAAATTGTCTTCTCCATCTTTCCTGTCAGCCCCTTCAGGCACTGGAGGGCCACAGTTCAGTCACCCCAAAGCTTTTCTTCCCCAGGCTGAACAAACAGGGATGTTTACAATCAGGCTGTTTGCTGAGGAGCTCGGAAGCCCACACCAATTTTTATTTAAAGCACAGAAAATCATTCCCACCAAGTGGGGCGGATCTGGAAGACGTTGTGGGCTGCTGGCCATGGTAGAGCTGCACACTCAGGGATGTCTCCCAGTATGCTGCTCTCTGAAGAAATCAGCCTAATTACTTTCCAAAATGCAGTCAAGGATGTTTGAAGCATCTTCTGGTTTGACATCCATGATGAGTTTTGAAAGACAGGATTGCAGATAATGTCAAGAAAAAAAAAAACCCATGTATTAATTTCTCTCTGCACATCTCTCCCATGTGGGGTGCATCCTTCCCCAGATATTTAATTAAATCCTTCCCCGTCACTGATATTTAATTAATGTAAAGAGTCTGATGCCTCCCTTGGTGTTGTATCCATGGCTGTGGATGGCTCCAGGGAGGAGCTCACCTGGGAGAGGTTGTGCTCCCTCAGTGCCGGCCCTGTTATCACTGACAACACAACACCTGTGGGGTTGTTTTTCCTCTTCTCACCTTGTTGGCCACACAACTCTTTAATGTCCATGGGGATCTGGGGGTTTTTTGTATCCTGCTATGGTTTTTTAGGCACTGTTATTATAAAAGAAAAAGGTATTAAATTAAAATATCCTTTTTAACACAAAATCCACAGGTCCAGAGGAGGACACAAAGCTGCTCTGGGGGCTGGAGCAGCTGTCCTACAAACACAAAGAGAGCTGGGGGTTTTCACATGGAGAAGAGAGAGCCTGGGGAGACCTTAGAGCCCCTTCCAGTGCCTCAAGGGGGCTGGAGGGACAAGGACTTTTTTTATGGGCATGCAGTGACAGGTCAAGGGACAATGGTTTAAAACTGGCAGAGGGCAGGGATGGATGGGATATTGGGAAGGAATTGTTCCCTGGGAGGGTGGGCAGGCCCTGGCACAGGGTGCCCAGAGCAGCTGTGGCTGCCCCTGGATCCCTGGCAGTGTCCAAGGCCAGGCTGGACACTGGGGCTTGGAGCAGCCTGGGACAGTGGAAGGTGTCCCTGCCCATGGCAGGGGTGGGATGGGATGGGCTTTAAGGTCCCTTCCAACCCAAATCAGTCTGGGATTCTATATTTTAAATAAAAGTTATTTTTCCATGGATGGAGATGTTGCTGTTGGACTGGCAGAGTAAAATACTCTGAGGAAAATACAGGTAGGAGTTTTCACACCGATGTCACTTGTAAGTGAATTGTTGAGTGTTCACCAAGACACTGTGACAATAAAATTGAATTCAGGTGCCCTTAATAATTCTTGAGTAAAATTAACTTCATTTTATACTTTTTGCATGTATCTCGCAGCTCCTTCACACATCTTAGATGTGGTCCTTGTGATCTGACTGTTGGACTTGATGGTCTTAGAGAACTTTTCCACCCTTAAGGTTTCTATTCTGCGATTTGGAGGTGCTCTGCTTCGGTGTTAATGGGGTCTGTGCTTTGTTTGTTTGTGTGTTTGTTTTGACACAATGGGGCAGCCACAGCTTCTCTGGGCAGCCAGTGCCAGGCCCTCACTGCCCTCAGAGGGAACAATTTCATCTTAATATCCAATCTAACCCTACTCCCAATCGGTTTGAGACCATTCCCCGCTGTCCTGTCACTCCATCCCTTGTGAATAGTCTCTCTCTATCCTTGTAAGCTCCCATCCCTCCTCCTGTCCCCACAGTGCTGTGTTTGGAGCTGGTTAAGACTCCAAAATTCCCATTTCTTCACACACATTTGGCTGATGGACACAGATGGACAGGGGCAGAGAGCTCTGGGGGGGGAAAGGCTGGTGGTGGCCTGGCCTGGTGGCAGCAGGAGCCTGGTCCTTCCACCCCTGGGGCTGAGGGTGGCTTTGTCTGGCCCCAGGGTGACCCAGAGACATCATACTCAGCTGGTTTCAGCTTCTACCTTTTCCTGCAGGTCTCAGCTGTGTTTCCTCACAGGAAGGGTGGTCAGGCATTGGAAGGGCTGCCCAGGGATGTGGTGGAGTCACCATCTGCCTGTGGCACTTCATGCCATGGGCTGTGTGACGAGGTGGTGTTGGGTCTCAGGCTGGGCTTGATGATCTCAGAGTTGATGCTGTGATTCTGTAGCAGCACCTGTGCACAGCCATTCCTGCGGGACCAGAGCCTGATGGATCCCAGGACAGTCCCAGTGCCACTTTCAGGGGGGTTGTCAAGAGCACAAGTCACCCAGTGAGGGAAAACAGCATCATTTCTGCTAACTTCTTCCCAAATTCCTGGGACTGCAGGATGTGCAGCATTCCTTTAGGCAGTATATTGATGTTCAGGGAGCTGTGCTCCCTCCCAAAGCTCCCTGTGTGTGTCTTTTGTGTGCCTGACCTTTGAGCAATGGCAAATAGAGCAACGCTTTTTTTATAGAACATATTTGTCTTCCAGTCCTTGACCTGTGCTCAGTAAATGAAAACGTAGCAGAGCTGAATCCCCACAGGATCAGGAGAGGGGCAGTGCAAGTGAAGGGCAAAATAAAGAAAAATGTACTGGCACTTGTGCTGAAGAACAACAGAGCAGAAGCCACTTTGTGGCTGTAAAAGTCACACTTCTTATCAATTATTCCTTATCCCTGGTGGACAGAGGGTGCTGCCCACCCTGCTGTGACCGTGTGAGACACCACACTTCCCTGAGTGCTTCCAACTTTGGATATTCATGTATCCTAGGAAAAATTGCTGCATCGTTTCTTTTGTTATGAACTCTCCTAAGGTTACATTTTGCCTCTGCAGAGCGGGAGCGGTAATCCCGCTTTCCCTTTCCTTCATGAGAAACCTCCTGTGGTAACAGCTCTAACAAGAGCTCATAAAAGGTTCCCTTTCTTTCAGTGATTCCCTCCAGGAATCTTCTATCGATTATTCTGTAGACAAAAGAGGGAACTAAAGAGTTGCCATGCAAGGATATTGTACAGCATGAGGCAACTAAAGGGAGATCCTGACTGCAGTTTTATTGGGGTGGGAGTGGGGCTTGGTTCTTCAAATACTTCAAATCAGGAAGTGCAGTTCACAGATTCAGGGGTACCCACTCCATGCAAAAATAGAAAATCAGCTGCCAGTCTGAAACTCAGCAATTATTTCATTCCTGAAAATGTGGCTTAAAATTGGTTGAGTGGTTTAATAGCAAAAGGTTTTTTCTGGAGTATAATTCATTAAACACTGCCAGTGTTTGATAAAACTGTGCTGGTTTTGCTGGAAAGAGTGGTCCAGTGCTTCTGACAGAGAGGGATCTTCCCTGTGCAGGACACTGTGTTCAGGTGAGGAATCTGGGGAAAGAACAGGAATATTTGAGATCCTTGGATTAGCCTACTTGCTTTCCTGCTTCAAAATAGGTAGTGGCTGGTTAAAATGCAATGATGGCAGAAAGGCTGTTGAAAACTTTGGAGTCCTTGTCACCTATTGACCTTTTGCCATCTCTTTTGCTTGGTTCTCTGTGAAATACACGCATTTATTAGCACCTTTGCTTTTGGAAAGCTGCAACCTCTGTAACGCGAACAGTTTGCACTTTGGAGGTTGTCACACCACTTTAGGACTGAGGCAGTAGTTGAGGATGCATCCAGCCTCTTTCCCTGCCAGGATGGGAACAATCAGTCTCATTTCTCTCATCATAAGTCTTATGAAGAAATGAAAACTCTTGGCTGTTGGGGAATTTTGAGTGTCCATCTGAGGCGCAACTCAACTTTGACTGTTACCCTCTTTGAGTAACTCACTCTTAAAGGCTCTGATGATTTTTTTTTAGACAGAACACTTACGCATTTTCCACAGTTTTTAATGCACAGCAAACAGAACAGGGGACCGAACACCTGCCCTCATGAAACCCACCCATGGCCAAACTGAAGGAGGAGGTTTCCTGTATTTCCTTTAAACCCTCTTCCGTTCCCTTTTGCTTTCCTGAGCAGATTTTGCCTTATAGTCATAAGGACATCATCCCATTGGAGGTGGCTTCCCTGACAAAGGACTGGGAGCTGTGCCTTTGAATCCCTTCAAGGAAAACAGGGAACTGAGCCCGTCTTCCACTTTGTGGCTGGGAGCTCTGATACTCTGACTCTGAGCTCTGATACTCTGATCTCAGGAGCACCGCTGTCTTAAGAGAAAATATCAAACCCTTGTGCTCTTCCTGGAGAGCCTGACTCGTGCTCCATGGCAAACCTTCTAAAGGAGCATTGATCATCTCAAGGACACACAGGGGTCTCTGTTTTTCGCTTTTCCAGGGCCTGTGTGTGAGTGCTGAGCTGTTTGTGTGGCCAGGCAGGGAAAGCGATGGAGCTGTGGGCAGCGGAAGGAGTCAGGAATCAAATCGTGTCCTTACGAAACACAGGTGTGAGCTCTGCCTGGCTCTGAAAGGGGAATTCAGGTTTTCCTCCCTCCTCCTGCTGCTGCTGGGCACCTGAGCCTTAACAGGGGGGTTTACAAGTGTCCTACAAACAGCAGCATTTTCATTCTTTGCTCCTGGCAAGCTGCAGTGTTTTGCAGTTGGGGACATGTCTGGACAAGGCCTTCAGGTGATTTTAGATGTCCCTGGCTGAGGAGAATGAGCACTTTATCAGACATAACTAAAGCTTGCTCATTTTTACAGTGGGTGGGCAGGGGAGAAATCAGGGCTGCCTGAAGCCTCTCTGTCAGAGTTAGCACAGAATGCAGGTATCTTGTTTTGTTCATTTAGCTCAGCTTCGGCTCTTGCGGCCTTCGAGTGTACCTGAATAGAATATACCTCAGTGAACTCATATTTGTTCTTTTTGTTACAGAAGAAAACATTTGTAAGCACAAGCACTTCAGATACTTTATGCTACTCCTAAATTTAATCACAGGTGTGCTGAGAGTATTTAGTGATCTCCTTGAAAATAGGAATGGTGCAATTTAGGGACTCTCTGTTGAGAATGAAACGAACCGTGGAGTACAGACTCTGAAGAAAAAGCCATCCCTCCTGTTTTCAGGGTGTGGAGATGCTGTAATAGGTCCCTTCAATGAAGCAGTGACTGCAGGAGAGTGCTGGCACTTCATTCTCTGAGCAGGCTTCCCTGGAAAACTAATGGAGGGCTGCTTGCACCATTTGTTCCTTTCCAGGCAATTTTTCTTTGGGCTGGTTTAGTGTCAGGCTTTAGCAGCTCTGGTACAGGCTGGGTTTAGTTGCATATTGATAATCTGCTCTAGGAAAACACCTTTCCTGGCCTGAATCTTTCTCACGGCATCAGGACCCTGCATTCCAGCTGCACACTGCCTGTATTTTCCCAAGGGGAGCCTTTGACAACATTATCCCAACTTCTGATTTGCACGGCCTGATTTGCTTGGCTTCAAAATGGAGAGATGTTTTTCAGGGAGTCCTGAGCATTGATTTGTGCCTGGTGTTCCTGCAGCTGGGTGCATCCATTCGCAGCTCTTAAAGGTGAATTGACACAGGAGAGGCATTTGTGCGTTTGTGACCACAGAATGCCAGAATGGTTTGGGTTGGAAGGGACCTTAAAGCCCATCCCATTCCAACCCCTGCCACGGGGCTGAATCCCCTAGATTCATGGACAGGCAGTCAAGCTTTGCTTTAGTTGTTTATGTCTATATTTTTGTTAAGGATAAATCAGCCACAAAATGTTTTCCCCAAACAAGCCCAAGTGGGCCTTTGTGCACTGGCAGCTTTCCATCCACGTTATATTGATGATTTGAAAGCAGAGCTGAAACCAGGTGTTAAATTGACCCTGCCTGAAAAAACACCTTCACATTATTCTGTTCAAGTGGCCACAGTGTGCTGATGCAACAGATCCCAGCAGCAACCACACGAGCAGCTGGCATTGAGAGCACACTCCCTGCACCGCATAGTTGAAAGTTCAGCTGGTCATTGTGGAAATTTGAGAAGGTGAAGCTGAGTCACCGTTAAAAAAAAGGATCTGTGTGATTCCAACCATACTCTAAACAGAAATGACTGCAGCTTCAGAATTAGGTGATTATTATTTCAACTTAGGCGGCTCAATTTGTTTATGGCCATTCTATTATTGAGACAGCATTGCTTAAAATTAATTCTGTGAATATATTTTAAAAATTAGAGTTGGGGAGTATTGAAGTAAAAATTCTCACCCTGATGACTTTGGAAGTTTGCTGGACGTTGGTTCCTCGTGGCTTTTCTGCATAGGCAGTGCCATTTGCTCACTCCCTGAGATGCTTTCATTACCACTGTGTAGGAACATCCAGCCTACAAACCCTGGTTAATACTAAAGCAAGTTTAATTCACTGAATTTCTTCCTTTTATTCAAAAAATCAGGAGATTCCAGAGCCACAACTTGCTCTCAAGGTAGTATTATATCCACCCAGCTCATGACGGAAATCCAGGTGTTTTCATACATTTGTGTGCTTCTCTGACGAAATCAAAATAGGTAAAATGAAGATCTGATTATTTTAATTGTCTGCCTTCGGAAGGGGTTCTCACTGTCAGCAGGGCTGAGACCACAGGGAGGTTCCATTATTTGGGTTACGGGAGTCAGTTTATCAGCAAATCAGTCAGCTCTTGATAAAATATATCTTTTCATGCTAATATTTCACAAGCCATTGCTTTTACACTCTCTAATTTATAGTAGGAGTTTGTAAGATTGAGATTTGAAATGATAGTAATTTTTTTTTTAAGTAGCATTCAAAGAAAATGTCATTCCTAGAGGCTCTAAAAGCTGCAGAAGGGGTGGGTGCCTCAGTCCTCACTGCCAAGAGTAGAACAGAACTGTTTACATTTTGTTCGGTAACTGGGAAATTCTGGGAGTGGCTGCTTGCATGGGTGGAGGTGACATGGATATGTGGAGTTTCTCTCACCTGATGATTTTTAGTCCTTTAAGAAGCTGGTGATACTTAGATTGATGTTGCATTCTTGAAGAGGAGAAAACTAGCAGAAACCAGAACTTTTTCATGATTTTGCCTTCTGTTAGGTTATTTCTCATGGGGTGGTGGCTCAGCCAGAGCTTTACTGGGGTCTCTGATACCCTCTCTGCTTCTCCTCATTGAGTCATCAACCTTAACTTCAGCCTCCTCTTTATGTATCTTCTTTTACTAATAGCTCGAGTAACAAAAAGAAAAAGAAGAGAGATTTTGGCAGCTTTAGCCCTGCTGAACGTGTCTTGTTCTCAGTTCTGAGGAAGCATGGCCTTGGTGGGAGGAGAAAAGCAGCAAAGCAAAGAGTCCTGCAGTGGTACTGACACCTTGTTTTGGGACAGAGTTAGCCAAGACTTGGTTTCAGCTCGTCCAGACCCTCTGTGTGTTGTGCAGTCGAGAGTTAAATCATATCCCAACTCAAAATTCAGGTGGAGAGTGCAGGCACAGCTCCTCCAGAGGAGACGCCCTGGAGTGGGCGCCTGGAGGTGTGACACACAACTGGGGCCTTGTTCCATGCAAGGAGAAAGATCCACAGCAAGTGCGTGGTGTGGAGGAAATAAGGCAGGGTTTAGCATGATAAAAGGCAATTGGAGTCACGCTGGAAGTGATTACAATTCCATGAACAAGCTGGTGTGCTGCAAAAAGTGGTAAATAAGTGGAATCTCCAAATGCAAACTGCTGTGCAAAGGTGGAGAGGCAGCTGTTGTTCCAGATGCCTCAAACGGCTTAACAGGGAACGGCTTTTCAGCACCTGATCATTGCTATTGTTTGCAGAGCTCTCACGTGGGACCAAGAGCACTGAATCCAAAGCCAGGACACTCTGGGAGAAGGTGATTGGCTTTTCAGACAAGCATGACCCGAGGAGCAGAGCACTAATTAGAGAATCCAATGAGTTTTCCATGGAAACCTTCAGAAACAATTTCGAAACTCTTCAGGGAACGGCCGGGTTTAGAGCACCCTTTTGTGGGACTGATTTAAGGAACGTGGTGAGAGCTGTAGATCTCGATACTACAGGAATTAGATTCCAAGCCTTGGGAAGCACAACCAGCAAAAGCTTTTGGGGTTTGCTCCTTTTGGTGAGGTCTTTGCACCCCTGGGCACTGCCACCCTCTGAGAGGGCTCTGCCCTCACCAGGTTTGAGCTACTCAGGAGAAAAGATGGGGATTTAAGGCTGAAAGAAAAAATCCTATAGAATGAAAAGCCACAGGAGGTAAAAAGATCTTGTTCACCCTAGCGGGAGAAAGAAGAGATCATTTCTGGATTCTCTTTAAAGGTGGTTGCTTGGATCTGCTTCCAAGGCTTTGACTGCTTGAGGTCATCCCAGCAGGGAAGGGTTGGATTACACCTGGTAGCTTCTATAATCCAGTGCAGAGATGGGTAAAAATATGATTTAGCTGTAGTATAATTTTAGATGTAATTGTAAAACTTATTTTCTTTTAAATGCTTTCAGTTCCAGCTCTGCTGTAGGATTGATACCCCGCATTCCTCCTCTGCTTGCCAGCCCCATACCCAGGTCTGCCTTGCAGGAATGCTTGCAAAGCAGCTCCTGGGGAAAAATCTTTCAGAGGAAATTTTTTACTAGAATACCCTAAACACATCATTATGCCAGGGGAACTGTGGGAAAACTAGGATGGAAGAGAAATAATAACTGTCATTAATTGAAGAAGAACATAAACCTTAATTTTTCTTGTTAAACAGTCTCAGTATCTCAAAGTTTCTCCCACACATGTTGGTAGAGTGGGAGAATGACAACGAGTGTTACAATACACAGTCATTAAGTTTTAAAAGCGTGTTTGATTTCAGTTTAGACACCTGAAACTAAGGAGAGAAACTCCAAAATGTTTCTATCAGGAAATAGCTTCAGTGAAGGAGAACTTGCATTTGGCACAGTGTGCTTTCCTTCCTTTGTTTTCCTCATAAAGAGGAGATAAAAACATTTTGAATGATTCTCTTCAAAAATGAACAAAAGCAGACTTCAAATTAATGAAGGAGATTTATTATTACAGATCCTAATCAGCAAACATCTCACATATAACTAATCACGTTACACTTGGTTATGGTTAACAATTGCAGTAGTTGAGTTTTAATTTGAGTGGTGAAATTGAGATTTGACTTTTCGGATAGGCAAGTTTGGGAGACTGAGGTTAACACTAATTTTTGTATGAATGCAATCAGGAATTGACTGAGAAATTTTATTTCTGTCTTTGATCTTTCATCAATGATTGGGAAAGTCCATAAATGCTCCACTTGCATTTCATTTTTTATGCAACAAAGATGCCAAAGTTTGGATGAGTTTTTGAGTAACCCGGTCTAGTGGAGGTCCTTCAAGGCACCATTGTGGCTGATAAAACAGCAATTGTGGTGTCTCATCATGGCTTAAGTGCCATGTGTCACCTGTGTTATTTCTTCATGGAATTGCATTTGGATTTCTGCCAGTTTGAGTTCAGCAAGTCCCTTTCCTTGTAGGATTTTGCATCCCTTGCAATCAGCACGTTCAAACCCTGGGCATCCTGTGCTGTGGCTGGGAGCTGGTGCCTTTCTTTTTGGTCAGCAAACTTTACCCAGGTTTAATTCTCCTCTTTTCTCTCATTTTCTCTGAGAAATTTGATTCTGTTTGTCATGGGGGTTTTTGAAATGCTGGGGCTCCTCCTTGTTTCCCACCTTTTGTAGTGAGATGCCCAAACCAACGCTGCTCTTTCTTCCCTCAGAGAATCATTATGGTTGGAAAAGACCTCCCAGGTCATCAAATCCAACCTTCAGCCAAATCCTGCCACAGAATGCCATGTCTGCTTGGGCTCTGAACACCTCCAGGGACGGTGACTTCACCAGCCCCTTCCAATCCTTAACCACTCTTTCAGTGAAGAAATTTCTCCTAATACCCAACCTGAGCTGCCCTTGGAAGAATTTGGGGCCGTTTCCTCTTGTCCTGGTTGCCTGGCAGCAGAGCCTGACCCTCACCTTGCCATGAACCTCTTCCAGGGAGGTGGGGGCAGTGAAAAGGTCTCCCCTGAGCCTNCATCAATGATTGGGAAAGTCCATAAATGCTCCACTTGCATTTCATTTTTTATGCAACAAAGATGCCAAAGTTTGGATGAGTTTTTGAGTAACCCGGTCTAGTGGAGGTCCTTCAAGGCACCATTGTGGCTGATAAAACAGGAATTGTGGTGTCTCATCCTAAGGCTTAAGTGCCATGTGTCACCTGTGTTATTTCTTCATGGAATTGCATTTGGATTTCTGCCAGTTTGAGTTCAGCAAGTCCCTTTCCTTGTAGGATTTTGCATCCCTTGCAATCAGCACGTTCAAACCCTGGGCATCCTGTGCTGTGGCTGGGAGCTGGTGCCTTTCTTTTTGGTCAGCAAACTTTACCCAGGTTTAATTCTCCTCTTTTCTCTCATTTTCTCTGAGAAATTTGATTCTGTTTGTCATGGGGGTTTTTGAAATGCTGGGGCTCCTCCTTGTTTCCCACCTTTTGTAGTGAGATGCCCAAACCAACGCTGCTCTTTCTTCCCTCAGAGAATCATTATGGTTGGAAAAGACCTCCCAGGTCATCAAATCCAACCTTCAGCCAAATCCTGCCACAGAATGCCATGTCTGCTTGGGCTCTGAACACCTCCAGGGACGGTGACTTCACCAGCCCCTTCCAATCCTTAACCACTCTTTCAGTGAAGAAATTTCTCCTAATACCCAACCTGAGCTGCCCTTGGAAGAATTTGGGGCCGTTTCCTCTTGTCCTGGTTGCCTGGCAGCAGAGCCTGACCCTCACCTTGCCATGAACCTCTTCCAGGGAGGTGGGGGCAGTGAAAAGGTCTCCCCTGAGCCTCAGGGATTTTTGGGTGAGCAGCGTCTGTGACAAGTGGCTTTCTGTGAAGCCATCAGTCTCCACATCCCAGGTATTGGATGTACTTGCCAGTGTTTGCCAAGCTACATCTGTGGATTACATCACCTGTACTGTTTTTTCATGGAATTTCTTTCAGTTTTCTGCTAATTTGAGTTCATCCAGTCTCTTTCCTTGTAGGATTTTGCATCCCTTGCAATCAGCACGTTCAAACCCTGGGCATCCTGTGCTGTGGCTGGGAGCTGGTGCCTTTCTTTTTGGTCAGCAAACTTTACCCAGGTTTAATTCTCCTCTTTTCTCTCATTTTCTCTGAGAAATTTGGTTCTGCTTGGCATGGGGGTTTCTAAAATTTCTGATACCAAGTATTTGCCCTTAAGCCTTATATTTCCTGTAGTTATACTTGAATCATTATCGATTTGCTTCCTTTTTCCTATTTTTCTGCATTGAGAGCATTATATGCAGCAAATTTCCTTGACACAGTGTGTCTATACTTAATCACTTTGCTTGAATTAAAAGGATACACTGGAAAGAGCAAATTCTTTTGAACAAAATTCTCTAAAGCTACTGTTCCCAAAACCCAGCCTCCAGTAGCTCATGTCTGGAACTCCTCAGCTTCTGTTAGATCAGAGAAAGCAAAGCAGAAGGATGGGAAGCCAAGAGCAAAGTGCTCCTGGGGTCTTTTCTCGTTTTGTTTTGTTTTGCTTTCATCTAAAAATAGAAGTGTCTTCATTTTCTGGGGCTTGCATTCATAGCAACCAAGGACAGGAGTGAATTTAGATTTGTGCTAAAGGGATCAAATCAAGCTGGATGTGGAAGGGACAAGAGTTTCTTTAGGTCACAGATGAAAATCTGTTTCTAACTTGCAGTCTAAGGAGAGGAAGGGAAGTTTCCAGGCATCTGCAAGGACAGCCACCCCAAAGGCTGGGTCAGTGCAAGGAAAGCCTACAGGGAATTGAAGAGGAAATTTATTTGTGGTTTTTTTGGGGATGTTGGGAAATATTGATCTCCAAAGCAAATGAATGAGAAAGAGATTTCAGCCCTGTGCATGCAGAGAGAGCAGTGGGAGCAGTGCAGGATTCAGGAGTGGATGGAGGGAAATGTGAGTGAAAATGTCCCAAACACAACACAGTTCATAGACACTTTTGTCCATCCGTGCATCTGCTATATTTCAGAAAGGATGTTCTCACATGAGGAATTATTGATAAAACCACTTGGAAAGGGCTCTTCCTCAGGAACTGGAGTGACAGGATGAGGGGCAATGGATACAAACTGAAAAGGGAAACTCAGGTGAGATATTGGGCAGGAATTGTTCCCTGGGAGGGTGGGCAGGCCCTGGCACAGGCTGCCCAGAGCAGCTGTGGCTGCCCCTGGATCCCTGGCAGTGCCCAAGGCCAGGCTGGACACTGGGGCTTGGAGCAGCCTGGGACAGTGGAAGGTGTCCCTGCCCATGGCAGGGGTGGCACTGGATGGGCAGCTGTAAAAGGTAATGATTCAGTCAAATATTGTTCAGGCAGCAGGAAAGTGGCTGGAGCAGAGGCAGGAACTGAACTTCCAGAGGTGAAAGAGGTTACTTGGAACTAATGGAGGGACTGGGGAAAGCACAGGCACAGAAAATGTTCCTGTGCTTTAATAAATAGCTTGGCAAATGGAGGAAGTGTTTAAGCAGTGATTGGTGAGTGGTGGCCGGGGGAAGCACAGGGAGTCCTGAGAGGCCCATTCCAATCCTTTATTCCCTGCCTGTCCACTTTGGGATGATGCATTTGCTGTTCTTGTTTACAGGCATTTGGAAGTCTTTCATGCTCTGTCATGTCCTGGGGTTTAACAGACTAAACCCCTGAAAAGAACAGGAAAAAATGGAGGCAATGTCCCTTATCTTTGCTGATATTCAGGTCTGGATATTGCAGGAATGAATTCAATACGAAGGCACGGTAGGAGCAAAGATGATGCTCTTGTTAAGATGAGCTGAAGGTAGATTTAAAAGGTGAAAAATCTTTTGATTTAATAAAAAAATAAAATAAGAAAAAAGAGGATTACATTTAGAATACCGTTTTCCCTGTATACAAAAAAGGCTTTTATTTATTTCAGAAACAATTTGAGTCAGAGAACACAGAATCTCCAAAACCAAGAAGGCAACTCAATTTCTATGAAGTTAATGGAAAAATTTCTGGGAATGTTATGACAGATCCTAGAAGAGTGAGAATGATAAGTAGGGCAATTCAATAATCTCACTGGGAGAAGATCATCATCTCTGTAAAGATAAAGGTGTTCATTTTCACTTGTATTTGTTTTATGAAGTGCACTGAATACATCTCTGTCTTGATGGCACAAGTGATAGTCAAATATAAACCTGAGACTGGGCTGCTGGGGAAGAGCAGCAGCTCCAGGCAGCTCCTGAGTTCAGGAAATCCATATGTATTCCACTTTAAAAGGAATTGGAGATTGTTTTTTCCCCTTATAAATACCACAGAGAACAGGAAATATTTCGTGTTAGTACTGAGCCTGTTTTTGGCTGCAATCAAAGAACAATATTAGGGTTTTACCTTCCCTATGGGCCCTGTGCCAGTGCCTCTCCCTGTCCACAGGTCATTCTTCACCTCCAGAGGTGAGAGATGGAGTTCAGGGGACAGAAGATGGAGCAGCTTTTATTGTCTCCCAGCCCAGAGGCCCTGGAGCTGCCTCCTGTCCCTTCCGTGGGCACAGCTTCCTGCTCTTCCTGAGGTTCTTTTTGTAGCCATTTCAGTGGAAAACGTGGAATTGCTTGCGGGTTAGAGCATTTCAGGACTCAGGACATGACCTCTTGTTTTGCTTTTGCTGAAGGCATTCCCATGGACGTGGCCCTTCTCCTGCAGGATTTGGGTCATGTCAGTACCATTCCCACTTGATGTCCCATTTTTTTGCCCTGCTAGGAGCCAACTCCTAATCCTTTGTTACGTGGCTCAGTCTACAGCCCCTGACTGCTTGTTCTTGTCCTTTGCTGCACTGGTAAAGCCTTTGCGATGCTCTTTTTGATCGCTGGAGGGTTTAGTAGGCTAAAATATTATGTTATTGACACATATTCTCCTGCTAGGAGAAGTCAAATGTGCCAGTTATTTGGGAAAACTAGAGACTCCAATTAGGGATCCCCAGCAAGGCACGGTTTTCTCTCCATTTATCTTCACTACTTGACACTGAAGTCATAATGGAGATTTTATTCCAGCTTCTGCTATTTAACGGCAGTTAAATTGGAGGATTTTCTCTTGTCTTTCTTGTGTTAACAGCTCTGAGAGGATTTAAAGGGAAGTTTTCCCTCACACAGTTGTTCCCATTCAAGCCTATTGCTCTGGGTTTCCGTGCTGTACCTTTCCTTTGCTCTTTGGTGTGATCTCCATCCCACTCCCTTGTTTTGACTGCTCGGGGGATTCTCACAGGAGCAGGGATGTGTAAGTTGCCTCATTATCTCATCCTCACCTTTGTTCACATCTGAGATTCAAGGCAGACAAGATTCAGCTTGGGTTATAGTCTGTCTTTTATTTCTTCATTATAGAATAAATAAATTAATGATAATGATAATGATAACGATAATGATAATAATAATAATAATAAATTGATTAGGGTATCTTGTTCCAGGTACTTCATAAACTCTTTGAGTTCTGGTTTAAGAATCGTGGAATGGTTTGAGTTGAAAGGGACCTTAAAAGGCTGTGAAATCCAACCCCCAGAACTGAGCAGGGACACCTTGCACTATCCCAGGCTGCTCCCAGCCCCAGTGTCCAGCCTGGCCTTGGACACTGCCAGGGATCCAGGGGCAGCCACAGCTGCTCTGGGCACCCTGTGCCAGGGCCTGCCCACCCTCCCAGGGAACAATTCCTTCCCAATATCCCATCCATCCCTGTCCTCTGGCAGGCTGAAGCCATTCCCTGTGTCCTGTCCCTCCAGCCCTTGTCCCCAGTCCCTCTCCAGCTCTCCTGGAGCCCCTTTAGGCCCTGGAAGGGGCTCTGAACTCTCCCTGGAGCCTTCTCCTCTCCAAGTGAGCACCCCCAGCTCTCCCAGCCTGGCTCCAGAGCAGAGAGGCTCCAGCCCTGGGAGCATCCAGCAGATCCATGTCCTTCATGTGTGGCAAGTCTTTCACTGATGCCAGAGGTCTGATTATCCCACTCCCTGTGCATCCCTCTCTCCCATGCTCGTGTCTCCGTTAATCACACACTTTCGGGGGCGGGACTGTCACTGGAAGGCAGCAGCTATAAAAACCTCCTCAGGTTGTTTTGTCAGCCACGGGAGTTACCTTGTCTCCTTCTTGTTGGTTGTCTGCAATTAAATCCTGAGCAGGCAGCTGGGAGCTGGATTTGCAGGGCAGACAAATGAGCTGCCTCCCCTGGGCACGCTGGTTTTAGTTGGATAATAACAGCTATCAAGGTTAGTAAAGAGTAGGGGTTTGGTGTGACTGAATTCTGTTCCTTAATGACAGCGCAAGTGCCAGCAGTGGGTTGTGCCCGAGCTGCTGAATTGCAGGCAGCTTGTTTAATTTCGTTTGTCTGAAGTTTATAAAGGTTGTTCTTTAAGAAAAGCCATACATATACTGGAAAAACAGCAAAAGGAAAATAAACTTGACTGCTGCTTAGCTTTTGCCCAGGACCTTTCTCTTCACCATGTGCTTGGCATTTTAGAGCTGGTTAAATAGAAACGTTTCTCTGCACGGCATCCATGTCCTCACTTCATGTGCCCTCTCTGGCTGTTCCTTTGTTGGAAAATGCCAAGGCCAAAGATGTTCTGCCTTTTCCAGAGTGAGTGCTTTCATGTAAAATAGAAAATGAGACTGAGATGTGTTTGATACTTTATTTTCTAAGAAAAGGTGAGTGAACAGGCAGTTTTCAGTATCACAATCCACTGCCATGGAAGAGAGAAGCCCAAGTGATAAGAGATTTATCACAGAAAGGACATTTGAGCTGGGTCATCTGGATAAACCTCAGCTACATGAAAGCCTGTGTTTCACAGCAGTTGGTGCAGAAGCTCCAGAATCTTTTTGGAAGACCCCTGTGAGGAGTATTCATGCAAAGCTGTGTAACAAATTAGAGACAAAAATATTTAGATTGGTCTCACAAAGCCACTCTTCACAGAAAGCAAGTTCTCTGAAGAAGTCTGTTCTATTATGCATTTAAGTAGCTGTGACATTAATCATTATGTTATTAATAATTTGACATTAGTAATTTCTCCCATTATTTAATCCCTTTTAATCTCTCTGCTGCAAGATGCAAGCATTAAAAACAATCAATCAGACTCAGTGTTTTCTCGTCTGTCTTCAGAGCTGGTTAATTTTTAGATGATGTGGAGAAGTCAGATCTGTCAATTAATTAATACCAGATTTGTGAGCAAGTTCAGTTGCCTTCTGGTTCTCAGTGTATCACAGTTCATGTTTGTTCATGTTGCAGTTCTATTTAATTTAGGCCTTTTCCTGATCTGTCCAGCATTCTCAGAGGAAGATTACATTTGTGATTTTCATATTGTTTGCTGGAAAGGGTAAACTTTTTATTTCTGGGCCCTCCAGCTGTTTTCATTGGGTTGGTTGGGTTGAATTACCCCAGGATTAGCTGTGGTTCCCTTACGGAGCTGTAGCTGTGGAGGGCTCAAAGAGAAGGGTAAAACAACTGCTGCTCTCCCTGACTCCCATCAGTGTGGTCAAACAACAAGGCCAGAGAACATCTCCACTGAAAAGTCTGTCCTGAGCTCCCCACGGGGCAAACAGGGCCTGGATCTTCTCCCGACTGATGGGAATGAAGCGGCAGATAGATTTGTCTGTGTGCTCAAAGATGGTTAAATAAAAACAGAGTGCTAAAAGGGTGATGTTATCAAGGACAAAGAGTTTATGAAATTTAACAGATGTGGGTTTAATTGTGTGGCAGCAGCTCAGAGCTGCACTGGAGGACGTTGGTAGATAATACCAAGGCAGATGAGTGTGTGCGTCGCAGGCGTGTGGGGGCAGAAATAAGGCTCCATTTGCATATTGCTTTCATTTGGTTCCCTTGTTTCCAGAAGTTGCAATTGAGGACAAGCACAACGCTGCTCCTGCATCGGTTCAGTTACTGTTGTTTGGTTTTAGAAGATTTTCATGGCAATATGAAAGCTCTTTGAGGGCTGCAGTGAGTGTTTGAGCCACTGCCGTTACAGTGATGGTTTCCAGGAGAGATGGGACTGTAGCTGAGGGAAAACCCCCGTCCAAGTCTGGCTGCTTCCTTTTGTTGAGCTCCATTCCTCAAGGCAGGGTGCATCGTCTGCAGCTGCAGCTGCACGTTGCATTCTCCATCCAGTTCCATTCATTTATCCCCAGCTGCATTTGGAATCCTCCTCCTCTTTTGGATGCCCACTTGTCTGCAATTGGCTGCTTCCCACAGTGTCCTGGGCTCCTGGGTATGTGTCTCACTGAAGCAGTGCATGGAGAGTGTAGGCACTGCCTCGGGCTGTGGAGTGACCAAGAGTCCAACACTTTCTGTGCCCTCGAAACAGGTTCCTATCAAACCAGAGCATTTCCAGCACAAATCTCCTCCTTTGCGCTCTTTATTTACTATTGGTCCTTATTTCTGGTCCTTTTACTTACCTTCGCTTGCTTTTATCACTTACCTCTTACTTCCCTCTTACTCACTACTGATCTCTTCCCCATCAGCCCTTTTCCTCAGGAGCATGTGTTTTGCACATATTTTAGTCTATTTGCTTCCTGGCCATCCTGGAGGAAAAGGGATTTTTTCATGGAACTCAGTGAGGGTCATGTCTTGGATAGAGGGAGAAGGTGACAGATCAGCCCCGACACAACCCGCAGGGCAGGAAAGATGAAGACCATGCACAGCAAAGCTGCTGAGGAGTGAAGCTGTCAGGAAGCTCAAGAGATGGACAGATGGACACAGACAGAGCCTCGGGTTGAAAAGGGGTTTTTTAGCAGATGCAAATAAAAAAATGGAGAAGAAAACAAAACAGGAATGTGCTGGATGGCATGAAAGGCATAATTGTCCTTGGCACTAGTGCCATTGAGAGAAGACAAAAGCGAGATGCCAACAAAGGTGAGGCCCAGGAATGTGAAGGAAGAGTGTGAAATGAAGCTGTAGCTGAGAGCTCCATCTCTCAGGGACTGACACCCCATTGCAGGGGAAGAAGTGTTTAGGAGTATGTATTAAAAAGGGAAAAAAATTAAAAATAAAAAGGAATCCATACCGTGTAGCCGAAGGATACACTGCTGCACTGTTATCCTTGCTCTTCTGAGGGGACAGGGATCTAAAAAAGCTCCCACAGCGTTCCAGGAAAAGAGAAAGATTTACTACCAATTTGCTATGACATATGGCCACCCATCCCTCCTCTGAAAATGTAGGCATTAGTTAATGGATAAAACTGTCATACTTGGCTTTTAACATTAAAAGCAGGGTCTTTGGGAAAGGAGCATGCTCTCCCAAATCGGAGTCTGAGAACAAGATCTCAAGATTTTATGTGATTTGGCACCTATAGTAAGTTGAGTTGTCTAATAAACGGCAGCAATTCATCATCTTCTTTGGAAGGCAGGAGTTTAGTAGGCAGTCATATAGTATGTCTTTTGGTGCCTAGACTACCTCAGGAAAAAAAATCATGGATTTTGGAGGGGCAAGGGGATTATGGCTTGATTTATTTGGCAACAAAATTGACTATAAAACTACTTTTACTATGCTCAGGGGACCAAGGCATAGAGATGTCATATTGAGTAATAACGTCAGGATAATATCAAGGTCTTTGGTCATCTCACTGATTTCACACAGGCAAAGCCACAGATATAAAACACTTGATACCAGTGGAATAGGACATTTCATGTGGATAATAAACACCTGGGGAAATTAATGACCTGTCTGGCTAAAGAGATAAACCCTGAGTCACAATAAGTGAGAGCACTGGAGGGAGAGCCAGCGTTTAACTGTTTTAGTGCTGCCTGAAGTAGCACTTAGCAGGAAAATGTGGTTTGTACATCAAATGTTCCTACAGAAGAACCAGTGCTACATCAAAGGAATGCCCTGAGGTCTGCTGAGTGCTGCCTAATTGCAGTAGTTGATGAACAAAGTGCAGTTGTAGTAAGGTCTCTTTTCCCTGGGATGCATTTTAATGGTGCAGGGAGGAATGAAGGTTTAGAGCTGGCAGTACCCAGGTGTCCATACCCTGTGTCAGCGAGACCCTGGAAATCTCCCCGCAAAGGGACTGAGCTTCCCTGATCTGTGCCTGGCTCTGCACTGAAGTGCCCACGATTACACGGCAGTGTCCAGGGATGTTGAGCTTGTCTGCAGCTCTGGGCAGCACTCAGAGCCCAGCGGGTCAAACCCCTGTCTCCCCTCGGGGGCTGCGTTGGGAACGTGCAGCACATGGAAGCAGCAGCTCTTAGTCACCACCAGTGGCTCTTAGTCACTGGGATCTGTGGCAGCAGATCTCAGTGCTCTTCCACCTGTGGACATGGCTGGACAGGAGTCCAGGAGTGCCCAGGGGGGCATGAGGCCAATGGCCCCTCGGCTGGGCCAGCCATGGGCTAGCCGTCCCCTGTGCTGGCCCTGCTGAGGGACCTCGAGGGCTGTGTCCAGTTCTGGGCCCTCCCGGCCAGAGAGCCCTGGAGGGGTTGGAGCGTGTCCAGGGCAGGGAAGGGAGCTGGGAAGGGGCTGGAGCCCCAGGAGCGGCTGAGGGAGCTGGGAAAGGGGCTCAGGCTGGAGAAAAGGAGGCTCAGGGGGGCCCTTGTGGCTCTGCACAACTCCCTGACAGGAGGGGGCAGCCGGGGGGGTCGGGCTCTGCTCCCAGGGAACAGGGACAGGACAAGGGGAAACGGCCTCAGGCTGGGCCAGGGGAGGCTCAGGTTGGACACCAGCAGGAATTTCTGCATGGAAAGGGTGCTCAGGCCTTGGCAGGGGCTGCCCAGGGAGGTTTGGAGTGCCCATGCCTGAAGGGATTTAAAAGCCACGTGGATGTGGCACTTGAGGACATGGTTTGGTGGTGAACAGGGTGGTGGTTCTGTTTGGCAGCTGGACTTGATCTCGGAGGCCTTTTCCAACTTTAACGATTCTGTGGTTCCATGATATAGCCGGTAATGGAAACAGATGAAATAAATCTATCCTAAAGGACAAGGCAATTCAGGCTGGGGTTTCCCCCTGCTGGGCTTGTTTCTGTTTAATTTTTTGCTTGTTGTTTGGAAATGCCTTGCTTTGACCTCCTCTGGTGGTTTTTTATGGGGACTGTCCCCACGTTCAGTGGGATTGATTTCAGCAGAGGGTTCAGATGTGACCTTCCCTGCAAGCCTTGGATCCTGCTGAAGGCAAAGCTGAATGAACTCCTCAGTGGAGTGAGAAGGGCATGGAGGGCATGCCCTGAGCACTGCTGGGTACCTGCTTAATAATCTGCTCACCTGATGGGATGTTTGACAGGACAAACTGAGTTAAGAGGTGAGGAAAGGGCAGTTTGGAACTCTTGCCAGAAAATCTCTCAATTTTCCTCCTGCACAAAGATTATATTTACATTGAAAGGGGAAAGAAAACAGATCAAACTCCTCTGTGGGTACAAAGCACATGCAACAACTGATCTGTTACACCTGTGCCTTTTTCCTGTTCCTTAAGGTGACCAAAATTTGGACTTTAAAAGGCCTTGTAGAAGACACATTTATGTCTTCCCCAGTAAGTAGATTCATTTTAAAGGAGAGAAAAATCTGTGAGCGGTTCAAAAGAACCTCCTGAGCCTTGGGATGAATCAGTGAGTGATGAATCAATCCTAGGGAGGTAGAGCAAAACAGGGACAAAATCTGGCAAAAGCTAGGGAAGGCAGAACGGTGTGCAGGCATGAAATGAGTACAGATCCTGCCCTCGCTGGAACTAAAAATGCTTGAACCAAACTTTGGTCTTCTGTGGGTGGAGGAAATGCCATAAGCAGAGATTTTTCAGATCCAAACACAATTTTAGCTGAGTAGTTGGGAAGTTTTGGAAGGAAAAAAAGTGAAAGATGGCAAGAGTTGGTTTATAAATGCAGAAATGCAACCTGGACTCACTGTCAGTTGTGCTCTAATTTATTCTGTATACTTTATAAAAAATTTGTGAATTTAGATTTTAAGACAAGTTTCTGTGAGATTTGACCATTGTGATGCTCCTGGTGCTGAATTCTGTAGCAGGTCAAGTTATAAACTGCTCCAACATTTGCATTTTTAATACCTCATTACATTTTATGAGTTACAGTTGATGCTTTCCCATTTGTTATCATTTTATTTGGTCTGTACATGCAGAGCTGTCATAGCAAAATTGCAATTTACAGCTGTTCTCTCCCAAAGAAACTTTTCAAGAATAGCCAGGAACAGTTATCCCAAACCTCTAATTACAAAATTTATCTCAAATCACTAACAAATATGTGTGCCATATAAATGATAGATTGTGCTGGGGTCTGAATACAAATAAGTGACAGAAACACCAGCGCATCTTGTCAATAGACCGGTTAAAAAGGAAGTGTTTATAATCAAGCACATATAAACAGGACATTTTCCACAAAATTCAGTGGCACAGATGTGTCCCTTTGTCCAGGGGTCAGAGAAACTGGAAATTCCCGGAGGAAGTGTGCACTGCTGTGTGTGCGCAACCCGTAGATGCATTGCAGTGTTGGATTATAAAACAGGGAAAAAAACCAAAATCCGTTACCTTAACACATGGTTTTGAGGAAGTTTTAGTGTATAAAAGCTTGATCCAAACTCTCAAAGGCTGAGACAGAAAAGACAAGGCTGGGTGAGTCAAGATCTGTAGGAAGCAGGGAGGAAAAGGCAATTTAGGATCCAGGCACCTCAGCTGGTAGGGGAAAAAAGAAAAACACTGGGAGGGATCTGGCAGATTTCCACTCTGGGGACAGCACATGAGATGGCTTTGGGACAAGAGAAGAGAAATAGTATCATCTCCCCTATCAAATCAAGCAATCTATTGCTGTTTTCCCCTGGCTTTAACACAGCAGCGAGCTCAGAAGCAAAGAGAGCCAACCAAAAGTCCAAGGGCTCCCAGGAGGAGGCTGTGGGATGCTCCTCTTCAGCCCCGACAAGTCCCCAGTTCTGTCAGCCACGCTGGGGGTGTGAGCTCAGGCAATGGGTACATTCAGTTCCTGGGCTGACTCTCGGGGCAAATAACCTAATTTAGCTATTTTTTTCTTTATTTTCTGAGTTCCAGATCGTGGCAAGTCTCATTTTTCACCACAGAGGTTTGCTTGCAAAAAAAGGTGTGAATGCTAATTGGCCTTTTGAGTTTCCTAAAGTACTTGAAGATGGATTATTGGCAGTGATTTACCAGATTTGCTTGAATAATTCAAATTCCAGCCATGCTCTTCAAAAGTTGCCAGAGTGCTGTTGTTTCATTTATTTGTATTCTTGGAGGAAACCACCGGTGATTCGGAGATCATTCAATTCCTTTGTTTGTTAAGGAGAAAAAACCAGCTTTTGCCATTAGCATGGGATTAATTTCACAGAGATGTGGAAGGTGAAACAGAAGAGAAGGACATGACTGTGCAGAGCTATAATTGGCCATTTCTTCTGTAGCTTTCCATGGAGCATGGGGAAAGGGTTGAACGGTGATACGAAAAAAAACCAAACCAGAAATACATTTTCTTATCTACTGGTTTGATTGTGACTCTTGGAAGAGCATTTTCACAAGTGACCTTGTCTCTGTATGGGCCGGGAGATCTAAGATTAAGTGATGGAATCAAGACCTCATTTTCCTGCGATGGTAATTAAATATCCTAAAAGCGTAGTTCACATTTCTGTCGTGTCCCGAGGCTCTGATCTTCAGTGCTTTTAATGCCAATGGGATTTTTGTTCTCCCTGTGCTGAGGTGAAATGGCTCAAGGATGAAGCTGGTCCGTGTAATTCTTTCACACTTGGACCTTTCCTAACCCACACAGAGTTTGTCCTTGCAAACTTCTTGTCCTCACAGTCGCAGTGGGTGGGGAGTAATTGCTTGCAAAAAAGATGGTGTGTTGTTCAGGTTGCTTTAAAAGTGAAATGAGATGCATTCATTATGTTACGCTTCACAAATTTAAGAACTAAACCCATATTCTCTTCAAACTCATCCATTTTATTGTGCCAGGTCTATATTACCTGGTGTATCTATGAACTCAATTTGCATCCAGTTTTCTGCTTTTAAAAAATGGTAAAAAATATTAAGAGTCACTTGAAATTACATGCAGATAAATGAACTGTAAATCTTTGCTATTATAGTCAATTAAGAATATTACCAATTGGTCATCTTAGACATTTTTATGCTGCTCTATTTATGTGGTTGTTGCAGAGACTGGAACTGCCAGTGGAAGAAGGATTTTAAAATGCTCATTTGTTTCTTTAGACTGGAAGTGATGCTTTGCAGAGGATGGTTGAGCTCCCCAAGAAATTCTTGCAGTTAACAAGGTCATTGAGATCTTTCCAGGGGAAAAAAAGAGGAACCTTCACTGTGTCAGTGTGCAGTACCCAGAGTGGTTTGGGTGGGAAGGGACCTTAAAGCCCATCCAGTGCCACCCCTGCCATGGGCAGGGACACCTTCCACTGTCCCAGGCTGCTCCAAGCCCCAGTGTCCAGCCTGGCCTTGGGCACTGCCAGGGATCCAGGGGCAGCCACAGCTGCTTTGGGCACCCTGTGCCAGGGCCTGCCCACCCTTCCAGGGAACAATTCCTTCCCAATATCCCATCCATCCCTGCCCTCCTTTCCCTTAAAGCCATTGCCCCTTGTGCTGTCACTATATTCCCTTGAGAAAAGTCCCCCTCCAGCCTTTTTGTAAGCCCCCTTTAGGTACTGGAAGGGGAAAATGCAGAAATTTGGGAAAATGCAGATCCCTCTGCTTAAAATCTGTCTGATTTAAAAGTGCTCTGAGTCTGAAAGGGAGCAGCTACACCTTCAGCTGGTTTTAATCACTGAGTAGGCCCTGAGAGGATTTTAATTACCTATCCTTTATAATTCCTTATATTAAAGTGCTTAAGTTCTGGAGGAAAAGCAGATTTTAAATAGTCAAGGTAGAGAATAATCAATTCCTCACTAGAGTGCCTTGAACTCTCTGTTCAAGGGAGTAGGGATAACCTTCTGGGACATGAAATAGTGGAGGTTATGCAATGTTTTCTGCTGTTTATTTTCCATTGGCAGGTAACAGGTTGGGGTCAGGAGTGAACAAACACAGAGATGAGAAACTCAGAAGAGTTCTCAGAGAGACAGAACTCTGTCTAAGGTTGCTGATGAGAAGGGAATTCAAGAAATTCCAGGCTGAACCTTGCTGTGACAGGAGCAGACTCCCTGACAATGGAGATTTTTAGGAGGGTTTTGATCTCTCAGAGTCAATATTAAATGTCAGCATGAAGAAGCTGATACTGCCAAATTGTTCATGATATATTTACTTTCAAGTGTCTTCAGCTTTTAGGTCTGGCAGAAGCTTTCATGAAAGTTGAGTTAATTTCCAAGACGTTTCTAATTTGGTACCATGGAGTCAGTGTTAATCCTTCATGTGCTCCATGATAAAGGCCATGCTTTGAGTGATGGCAGAGATGCAGTGGGAGAATAACTTCCTGCTTCTCAGAGACTCTATTAATTTTCAGGACGTGGTATTTTCAATATTGATGTCTCTGCAGAAATAAATCAGAGCTTTGTTCAGCAGGACCTCGGAGTGGAGTCAGTCTCGCCAAGAGCAGCAGCCAAACAAATGCATCCCCCACGGGGACCTGGAGCAGGCGGGGCAGCAGCAGAACTGCCCAGGTTTGGGCAGAACTACTCAGATTTGGGCAGAACTACTCAGATTTGGGCAGAACTACCCAGATTTGGGCAGAACTACCCAGATTTGGGCAGAACCCAGCCCTGAGATGCAGTGGGTTTTTGTCATGTAAATGTTGCTCTGCATATTTGGTAATCTCAGTCAAGTCCTTGGGAATTTTCTCGCCTTCCATGATTTCCTTGGAGGCTCCTATTCCGACGGAGGGTGTTTTGTTTCACCCAGTGAGCGTTCCAGCACAGACAGCAGTGTTTTGTTTGAGTGTGTCAGACTTGCATCCAGGATTAGCTGGAGCTGGTCTAGTAAATACAAAAGTGGGTGATTGAAATCTAAAGGCTCTTGTCCCTTGTTGAAAATCCCCTTGTTTAAAAGAACAGCAAGAAGTTCTGTGTGTGATCCAACACAGTTCCCGTGTGTCAGGTTTATTAAACTGGATTTACAACGCTGTCATCTTCAGGAGTGGTTTCTGATCTGGATCACACCCTCAGCCCTGCAGGGTGTGGGATCAGAGCTTGCACAGGCCAAGGTTTTCTCCGCTCCCAGGCTGACCTGCAGCTGCAAGGGGCTCAGGCAGGAGGCCGCAGGTGCGGCTCTGACTGCAGGTGCGGCTGTATCGGCCTGGGGGTCACCAGCAGCACATTCAAACCTGCTTCCAGCACCTTCCTGCACCACGGCTTTCAGTGCAGGCGGCCTGACAGAGCAGTCAGAGGGATCCTGGCTCTGGATCACGAGCAGGCTGGGATCCTGTCTGTGTGGGAGGGCCTTACCGTGCTGCCAGACTGTCTGACACAAGGGACTGCTGTGGTGCTCAGGCCTGGCCCAGGGCCCCAACACGATCACAGGAACATTACGGCTGAAAAAGAGCAAGGTCACCAAGTCCAGCCATCTACCAGCACCACCACCATGTTCTCCACCAAACCATATCTTCAAGTGCCACATCCATGTATTTTTTGAACACTTCCAGGGATAGTGACTCCATCCCCTCCCTGGGCAGCCCCTGCCAAGGCCTGAGCACCCTTTCCATGCAGAAATTCCTGCTGGTGTCCAACCTGAGCCTCCCCTGGCCCAGCCTGAGGCCGTTTCCCCTTGTCCTGTCCCTGTTCCCTGGGAGCAGAGCCCGACCCCCCCGGCTGCCCCCTCCTGTCAGGGAGTTGTGCAGAGCCACAAGGGCCCCCCTGAGCCTCCTTTTCTCCAGCCTGAGCCCCTTTCCCAGCTCCCTCAGCCGCTCCTGGGGCTCCAGCCCCTTCCCAGCTCCGTTCCCTGCCCTGGACACGCTCCAGCCCCTCCAGGGCTCTCTGGCCGGGAGGGCCCAGAACTGGACACAGCCCTCGAGGTCCCTCAGCAGGGCCAGCACAGGGGACGGGCCCTGCCCTGGGCCTGTGGCCACCCCATGGCTGGCCCAGCCCAGGGGCCATTGGCCTCGTGCCCCCCTGGGCACCCCTGGGCTCCTGTGCACCCCCAGGGCCTTTCCCGACGGGCCCTTTCCAGCCCCTCTGCCCCAGCCTGGAGCTGCAGGGCTTGGGGTGAGCCCAGGGCAGGACCATCACCTGATACGATTCCTTCCTTCCCAAACCATTCTGGGATTCCATGATGGGATTCCATGTTTTCCTTCAAACTCGCCCCTTTTTTGGTAGTGCAAGGCGGGGGCTGTGATGGTTTTCTGCTGTTCCCCAAGCAAAGACTGAAGCCTCCTATCCAGACTTGTTAGTCCAGTCAAGATCGAGTTTCCCAACAGTGAAAATTAATTTAAGCAACCTCAGAATTCTTTATTTTATTTAAATACTTTTTTACAAATTAGTAGACCCACTATCAGTGAGTTGTCTCCCTGTTTTCACAGAGTTTTTCTAGCACGCTGCCTTTACTTCTCCTCTGACATGCATTAAAATTAAAAATTGTCTTCATTCTTGTTAGCAGCCTTTCAAAGCTATTCTGAAACACTACAGTTACACAAGAAGTAACATACAGCACTTTTAAAGGTCTACGAAAATGAAATTCTGGTCTTTCAAAACAGATAAAAGCCTTGCAAACATGAACCGTGAAGGTTTAGAAACACGGTAAAGCCTTAAAAAGGTGTAATTAATTAAAGAGCACTTATAAAATCATTTCATACTGGAACAGGGCATCATAATTTTTAGGGACTGGAGAGGTTTATGCTGAGTAAATCTTTCCCTCTTAGTTGGGAAACTGTGGGACTTGCTCTGCGTGGGGTGTCCAAGCACATCACTGAGTTTCCCTATGGTTCCTGTCAGGGCTTGAGCCCCCCAGGCTTTTCCCAATGGAAATGAGATCCTTCAGAGCTTTTCCCAGTGGGAGTCTGGCTTACATCGAGGTGGCATTGGCCAAAAAGCAGAGAGTCAGGCTGGTTTAGATGGAAGGTTGTGTTTTATTGGGTTCTCCAACATACTTTTATTGTAGGGCTTGGAACTGGAAATTCCTCTTGCTCAGTTGGACATTGAATCTCCGGGATTCCTGAGGTGGAGTTTCCCTATGTTGTGAAATCTGGTTCATCTCAAAAGGGGTACTTGGGACTTTTTGCGTGCTGTGATTGGAATCCCAATCTTTCCAATTACATGAAGTACAGGAAAAAAACCCAACAAACTTCTGAGTTAGGGAATTACAATTTAAATTTGCAGCACTCAAGGAACCAAGTCTTGAAGTGCGAAACTTGGGTAAGAAATTAAAGGCAGGACTGGAATTACAGAGAGTCAGAGACAAAGCAGCCTTTTCTACACATCATTTACTCCGCTTCATACATCGTCCACGCTTCCAAATGAGTGTTCCCCATGCTGGTTTTTAAGTGGAGAAGTTTATTTTGCTTATCATGAAATGAAGTTGGAAGCATTTTCTGCCTCCTTAATGAGGTGAAGCTTGTTTTACCTTTCCCTCCTGGTGAGTGCAGGTAGCCAGAGGCCTTGCTAAGTGCTCATAAATTTGGGGTTAATTCCAGCAAATTCCAAATTCAACAGTTTCCGAATGGGGATATGCTGAGGCAAGAGACTTTGCTAAAATATGAGGAATTTAATTGTGTTAAGTTCTCACCTCATTAGATATGTTGGAGAATTTGCCAGAAGTAAATGCTGTTGTCCTGGTTTCACGGTTATGTAGTGGTTAGCTTGGTGTAAGTGTTTTAACATTGCAATTAGAACACGGATACATTTTTATTCTTCTGTAGTAAAATGATTCAGTATGTATAATTAATTTAGTATGTATAATTAATCAGGCCTGCTCTGGGTTTCTCTCTGCATTCTTAGCTTTATGGCAGGGCTGTGTGAAAAAAAATAAAATATTATAGGCACTGGCATTAATTTTTATCTGTAATGCATGTTCCTGTTAAAGGAGAGAGCACAAACACACAGTGCTACTTCCAAGGGCAGCTTTTCTCTTTTGAAGAACCTTGGTTTTGTCTGGAGAAAGTAGGGAGCAGAGCAAGAAGTGCCTCGTTGCTTGGGCATCTCCAGGGATGGAGGCTCCAGCACCTGCTGGGGCAGCCCCTGACACACACGAGCTGGAGGAATTAGAGGAATTGCTCGGTTTCATTTCTCTGTGACTTAATCCAGCTGAAGCTGGATGTTCCTCTGTCATTCCCAGAGCAATGACATCTGTCACCTGGCTGGGGGAGGCGTGTCAGACTTCCATAACACCAGTGTTTTTCTTCCCAGGATATTCCATTTCCCGTGGGGGATGTTGCTGTATCTGTGCCTCCATCCCTCTGTGCTCACTTTTTTCTGCTGTTTAGTTTGTTTTCAGGTGAGGATTAAAGCTCTGCTATACGTATGGGTACATTCTTCAGGATTCTCTCTCCAGCTGCAGATGTGAACACACTCTTCTTGCTTCTACCAGCTCAAGGCTGGCTCTTGCAGTTAGTTAGGCTCAGGGCTTTTAAATTCCTGGAATGCTGGATTGGCCGGTGTCTGGCAGCAGCCCTTGCTTTGAAGAGGCATCACCAGAGCCATTTCATTTTTCCTTTCTCTGGTGGAAGCTGAAAATACAAAAACTATTTGTTATTTCAAATAAAAATACGGAATAGAGGCCCTAATATTGTTTCTGGTTTTCCCCTGATGTTTTCTGGCTGCATCCTTCTTCCCTTGGGAGAGGAATTCAAAGTTCTAAATCCACGCACAGAGTTTTCTGTGTCTCCCTCTCAGACTGTTCAAGCCTTTGCCATAATGCCTGTTCTCGCTCAACTGTTTTGGAGTGTTAGTGATGCACTGGTGGATCAGGGGGTTGTTTTGCCTAATGGCTTTCTTGGCTGTTTTCCTGGTAGGAGAAGTGAGAAATACGGACATGAGCTGTGTAGTAGGGCACGAGCTGTGGCTGGTTCTTGGAAGATCTGTCAGCCCCGAGCAGAAATCCTCTTGCCTTTCCTGAGAGCCCAGACCTTGGAGGCTCATGAATTCCATTTTCACATCTTCATTTAATGAGTCTTATCAAAACTGGGATAAAATTCAAGGCTTCTTGGGGTGGTTGCCCACTTTCTCCTGGCTGGCAGATTTTGTTTTTTTCTTCTTGAAATCTTCTGCCTGCACTGCTGAACTGAACACTGCAGGGAATCTTGGGAAGGGCAGAGACTTGCATCCTCTGGAATGCAGAAGTTTGATAGCAAACAAGGATAACACTCAGGTCACAAGACTTCAAGCCTGTAACAGACTCTGATATCAGTGCAAATGAAAGGATAATCTGATCCCGGGATTTCCAGGCTGATGTGGAGGCTGTGGATCCCTGTATCCACAAAAGGCTGCTCACTGACCTGGAGGTGAAGTTGTCCTGGCATGATTTGTGTGTGATATATTTGAAAAAATAGAGGAATATTTTGAGAACCCAGGGCCAGGTTATTTCCTGTCCTTGGTTTGGTTTCTTCTGCCTCTTACCTGTGCAGCTGTTTCTCCTGGAACAATCTGAGGGACAACCAGAGTGGATCCCACAGGATGTTTCTGTTGGAAAAGAGGGATGTGCTGTCACATTCTCTAAAACTGCTGTTGTGCGCTGGGAACCAGACCCGTCCAACTAAGGAGGTGTCACTGCTCCCCCAAGGAAGGTCACAGGGTTCCTGTTAGAACTTTGCTTCTCGTCTTTATTAGATATAATTTTCTAACAGGAAACATTGTCCCCATCTCTAAAAAGGGTGGAAAGGAGGAGCCTGGGACCCACTGCCCTGTCAGCCTCCCCTCTGTGCTGGGAAGATCCTGGGGCAGCCCCTCCTGGAAGCTCCGCTGAGGCTCACAGAGCACGGGGAGGTGATTTGGGACAGCCAGCACGGCCTCACCAAGGGAAAATCCTCCTGACCAGCCCCGTGGCCTTCTCTGGTGGGGAGACTCCATCAGCGGACAAGGGAAGGGCCACGGATGTCATTTATCTGGAATTCTGGAAAGCCTCTGACACGGGTCCCCACGACATCCTTCTCTCTGGCCTGGAGACAGCTGGATTTGATGCATGGAAGGTTGGAGGGATGTGGAAGTGGTTGGACAGTCACAGCCAGAGGGTCGTGGTCAATGGCTCAGAGTCCCGATGGACATCGGTGGCCAGTGGGGTCCCTCAGGGGTCTGTACTGGGACCAGTGGGGTTTAATAACTTCATTAACAGATGAAGGGACTGAGGGCACCCTCAGCAGCTTTGCAGGGGACACCGAGCTGAGAGTGACCTAATGGTGGCCTTCCAGTGCCTGAAGGGGCTGACAAGAAAGATGGAGAGAGACTCTTTACAAGGGCGGGAGGGCCAGGACACAGGGAATGGCTTCCCAGTGCCAGAGGGCAGGGATGGATGGGATATTGGAAGGAATTGTTCCCTGGGAGGGTGGGCAGGCCCTGGCACAGGGTGCCCAGAGCAGCTGTGGCTGCCCCTGGATCCCTGGCAGTGTCCAAGGCCAGGCTGGACACTGGGGCTTGGAGCAGCCTGGGACAGTGGAAGGTGTCCCTGCCCATGGCAGGGGTGGCACTGGAGGGGCTTTAAGGTCCCTCCAACCCAGCCCAGGCTGTTCTATAATTCTGTGACACTGCCTTAGTTCCAATGAGCTGCTGTGCAGAAAGGAGGAGAAATTTGTAGAAGGAAAAAAAGGCAATCCTATTTTCTCTCCTTATTTTTCTTGTCTTCTCTTCTGTCTTTCTCGGATGCTTGTCCCGAGTTGATGGTGTGGGCTGCTTTATGCAAGGTAAAACAACATCTTCTCCCAAAGCAATCTCCTGCCGTGTGCTGTCTGGAAACTCCGTGTCTCATTTGATGGATAATTACATATTTGATTTCAAATAAATGGGAATTGTATTTTGTTCTGTGGCAAGGAGTGTAAAGGAGGATTTTAAGACCTAAAATCCCCATTGGGCCTGTTTAAAATTCCTGCTGTTGTGGTAGCACGGGAGAGAAGTGCTGCTTTATAGTGTTTGAAAAGGAAAGCTTTTCTCTAGCGGGAAAGTCGAACCCTCTAAATAAAATCCTTGTCCGTAATGGGCAGTTCCAGGGAATGCTGGCACAAGTGACAGATCCTGCCAGTCTGAGGGACTGTCCCACTTCATGTCTTCCTTGTGAGAAATTAACCTGCTATGAACTGTCACATCATGGAATAGAAAGTTTTATCTAAATTTAGATTGAGTTAAAGATCATGGGAGTGTTGGATGGATGGGTGTCCTGCCTGTACAATTCCTGGCTTTCCCCTATCCCAGACAACCAGAGGGAGCTGTCGGTAAATCAGTGTGCTTTGATAAAGGGAGCATTTTTCCAAACTGATAACATGGATAAATAACACTGTGAACTCCTGGGGAAGGGTAAGCCAGGCTTTTTCTCAGAGGGTATTTTCTGTACAAGAACAATTATTACTCAGTCGCGTTCCTGTGGGCCACACCGGATGTTTATTAAGCCTCTTATTCCTTTTCACAGATTCTTGAGATAATAACTTTTCCCTGCTTTATGCTGAAGATTTATAGTTTCATAGAATCATGGGAGGCACCCACAGGGATCATCCAGTGCAACCCCTGGCCCTGCACAGACACCCCCACAATCCCACCCCGTGCATCCCTGGCAGCGCTGTCCAAACGCTCCTGGAGCTCTGGCAGCCTCGGGGCCGTGCCCATTCCCTGGGGAGCCTGGGCAGTGCCCGGCACCCTCTGGGGGAAGAACCTTTCCCTGATCTCCAGCCTGAGCCTGCCCTGGCCTGTCTCCAGCCATTCCCTGGGTGCTGTCCCTGTCCCAGAGAGCAGAGATCGGTGCCCGAGGGGTGTTGCAGACACAATCTTTTAATACTTTGACTTTCACGGAAGTAACAAAACCCAGCACTGGATTTTTGGGGATTTTCATAGCAGAGTTGTTGAATGGTTACAGCAGAAAGCAGGAATAGTCCCTGACTAGGCTGCACCTAATAAATATCTATATATTGGTGTCATTTGCTGTGCTCTGCTTTCTTTGAGGAGGACTTGGCAGTTGTAATTAATTCTGAAACCAACCCATCCCTGAATTCCACATTACATGGCTGAGAGTTTTTCTCATTTTTGTTAGAAGAATCCAATTTAGTTGTGATTGACCTTTGTTCCTTCCTTATAGCAGAAGTTATTTGAGGAGCAGGTTTTATCTGAAGCTAATGTATTTGATGTGTTTGGGGAGAAATTTATAAGGAAGCTCTGAAAAGGCTGCATAAAAGTTATGGATCTGAAAACATTTGAGGAATTTGGTGCATTCTGGTGTGGGTATTTTAAGCCTGTGACAGCACCGGATTCAATCTGTTTTCCTCAGCTGAAATGAACACCCAGATTTAGCACCGAGTCCCACTTGGATTGCTTTAGGTTGTTTATTTTTCCTTGTTTTTCATCTCACCTCTTCCCACATTTAAGAATGAGGTGGAGGTGCGATGCTGGCAATATTGCCCCATGTTACTTCGTTATTATGATTATTGAAAATAACCTTGTGCCACGAGTTTATATGGGGCTTTTTCATAGAAATAAGAAATGTTTGTCTCCCTGAAGGAATCAAATAATTGACAGATTTGCAATGTGTGCAGGTGTGGTATTTAGTAGGCATGGCACATTCCTGCGTGGAATGGAAGTGTGTGAGACTGCTTCTGGAAAGTTCCTGGAGCTTTAGAAAATTCCTTTCATCCAGCTGAATGCTTCAAACTCGGCCAGAAATCCAGAACTCAGAGATGTGGATATTTTCCTGCCCATCCCTTCCTTTTCTATCAGTCCCCTAAGGGGTTTTTTTTAACATAACTAAATTTATGGTGAGGGTCTTGTTCCAACCTGTGACACATTTCAGGCAGTGAAGTTAAAGCTGTATTTCTACTTGGTGGGTGGGAATTTGACATGTGTTCTTTATGTTGTGAAAAAAAGAGATGCTCAGACCGTGCCTCATCTAATCTCTGTCTCACTGCAGCAGCAGAGGTGCCAAAGACAGGCACAGCTCCTCCCTGGCACAGGGAATTATTTTCCTGTGTGGAATTAGTGATTTCTAGTAGCAGTGAAAACAAAAATGCTCATAGAGCACCTTTTACCTTGGAGAATTCCTGTCCTTGGGCCTTCCCATTGGACTCGGGGAACTGGCAGAGCTGGGAACCCACTGGAATCCAGGCTGGGGATGAGCAGCTGGAGCAGCCCTGGAGAAGGACCTGGGGGTGCTGTGGGTGAGAGCTGGGACCCAGAACCCCCCCGTGCCCTGGGCTGAGCCCCCAGCGTGGGCAGCAGGGGAGGGGGGATTCTGCCCCTGTGCCCCTGTGCTCAGGTGAGACCCCACCTGCAGAGCTGCCCCAGCCCTGGGGCCCAGCACAGGGAGGGACCTGGAGCTGCTGGAGAGAGCCCAGAGGAGGCACCAGGATGAGCAGAGGGATGGAGCAGCTCTGCTGGGAGGAAAGGCTGGGAGAGCTGGGATTGTTCAGCCTGGAGACAAGAAGCTCTGGGGTGAGCTCAGTGTGGCCTGAAGGAGCTACAGGAAAGATGGAGAGAGACTCTTTCCAAGGGCTGGAGGGACAGGACACGGGGAATGGCTTCCCACTGCCAGAGGGCAGGGATGGATGGGATATTGGGAAGGAATTGTTCCCTGGGAGGGTGGGCAGGCCCTGGCACAGGGTGCCCAGAGCAGCTGTGGCTGCCCCTGGATCCCTGGCAGTGCCCAAGGCCAGGCTGGATGGGGCTTGGAGCAGCCTGGGACAGTGGAAGGTGTCCCTGCCCATGGCAGGAGTGGGACTACATTATATTTAAGGTTCCTCCCAACCCAAACCATTCCATGGTTCAGTGACTCTATGACATCATCTCAGGCTCATATTGGGCCTTCATTTCATGTAGAAATACAGAAAGGGTTGATTTTGATCAAAGTTTGAATAAATTTCTGGACAGCGAACACAAATGATTCATGCCACTAAATGTTTTATCTTTCTTGTGGCTGGAACTTTCATCCAGAGATGCTATTTTTGAAACTAACGGCAAGTACTGGGCTTAGGAGATTTTAAAAACACTCAGTTTTCTATAAATCAGCCTCTTCTACGTTTACCTTTTTTTTTATCCCGCCACATCCAGCAGATCAGATGTGAGAATTATTTTGGAGTGGAATGGGATATAGTGTCGGTCTAGTGGCTGCTGAAGATGAATAGTCTCTAAATAAGTAATAAAGCTCAAGTGGCTGTAACTCGCTCTAAGGAGTTTGTTTATTGATACTCTCTGCCACTTGAACTCAGATTTTGCTGCCATCAACCTGAAATGGGCATTGTCATTGGTTTTATTTCTTTGATCTTTGTTTCTGTTGGGGGGAGGTGGGGGTTAATTGTGGGGTTTGGGTTTTTTGATTGGTCCTTTAGAAGCTGCAGGAGCATTATCCTGACAGGGCAGTTATTTCTTATTACAATGTACTCCAAGGCAAGGGTTGAAATTACAGTTTAAGGGAGGTTATTATACTTTACTGCATCATCTAGAAGTTTGCTAAGCAAAATATTTGTTTATAAAGAATTCCATTTGAGTTTCTGCAGTGCTGAACCAATGACAAATCATAATTGGTCTTTTGTGTGCAAAAATATTTTTCATGCCTTCCATTTTTTTATGAAGTTTATCCCAATTTGTCTCCTTCTCCAGATACTAATAATAATTAGTTTTAAAGCTTTATATGAAACTGAATACAGCCATGACTTCCATTTTTGATCCGTTTCCCAAAAAATGCCCTCTTTTTTAGTGACTTGAACAAAAACGTGTGAATGTATCTGTGAAAACTTCAGCGAAGCTGTGGCTGCCCCCAGATCCCTGGCAGTGCCCAAGGCCAGGCTGGACACTGGGGCTTGGAGCAGCCTGGGACAGTGGGAGGTGTCCCTGCCCGTGGCAGGGGTGGCACTGGATGGGCTTTGAGGTCCCTTCCCAACACAAACCATCCTGGGATTCTGGGATTCTGGGATTCTGGGATTCTGGGATTCTGGGCTGCGCCTTCTCCTTTGTGTGTCCCTGGGAGCTGTGCTGCTGCAGCCAGTCCTGGGGCAGCGGGCAGCCTCAGCGTGGGGCTCCTCTTCACTCTCACATGGTGGCTTTTCCCTTCTCCAGCACCTGGGAGAGTGGTCAGGCTTGTGGTGCGGTGTCAGGTGTGCAGTGGGAAGCGGGGTCTGGATTTGGACAGCCTGTAAGGTATCTGGGTCCTGGGGTTTATTTAGGAACCTAACGAGATCAGAGCTTTTACCTGACTGGATTCCCTTGCACACCCACCCCTTCGAGCCACCCTCAGCCCAGCATCTCGATTATCTTCCGCCTTTCCTGCCCTCAGGGCAGATCCCTGCTGGCTGCACAGGAAATCCTGCTTTTGTTCATGCAGCCTCTCCGTTCCCAGGCTTGAGCACCGCCAGCCAAGGTCCCTGGGCACCCCGTGATGTTTGTCTTCACGGATTGCCCCCGTTCCTGGGCTCTCCCTGCGCTGCCAGCAGCTTTCCTCCAGCCAGGATGATGGATCCCTTCTTTGCAGGCCCCAAACCCTGGGCTCCCCAGCCTGACCAGGCTGTGTGCAGAGCACACAGGATCAGCTCCCTGATTCGTGTTTCCACCTCACCTTTCCCTATTAACAGGAGGACTCAGGACATGGCAATTTTGTTTAATCCAGCACTACGAAAATTTAGCGATAGAGATAGAGAGTCGAAGACTTCTGTGGAGAGTTCAACCAGCCACTTTCACACCTTCATGCACAATTCCGTGCTGGCTGTCACCACGCACTGTTTAACCATCCTAAGGACCTCAGGCTGCTGCATCTCCAAATGTCCTGACAGCTGCAGGGATCTCATGGCACTGCTTTTTTCCCTGTGCTCCCTCCTGATGGAGCCGATTCCACAGGTGGCCATAGCTGATTAGCTGGGGGATGATTCTTCTCACACCGATGATTTCCAGCCCTGCAACAAATTGTCCCTTTTAGAGTCATATGATTCCTTTGCATTCACAGGTCAGTTCCAGGCCGATTCCAGCCGGCTTAATGGAGCATGGGAACACTTCTCCAAGTGCTTGGCTGACACAAGGGGAAGATGGATGGTGGTGGCAGGAACCACTGTTGCTGCAAGAGAAGCTCAGTGTGTCCCTGCTCCTGCCCTTCCTGCTCTTCTCAGCTGGGACAGCAGGAAGCTGTTCCTCAGTGGTGGAGTACTTGGGTGTGCTCTGGGCTGAGCATTAAAATCCAGGTGGCTTTTGGCTTTGGTCACTCAACCGGAGAGTTTTGGAGGCACCGCCTTCTATTTTCAGCTCCAGGTTTGTGCATCTGCTGTGGTTTCCAGCTGTTGTGGGTTCCAGGCACTGCATGGGCCGGGGCTGACAGCACGAGGAGCAGTGCAGGTCAGGGCATGGGAATATCCCTCTTTCTCCATGGAAAGGGTGCTCAGGCCTTGGCAGGGGCTGCCCAGGGAGGTTTGGAGTGCCCATGCCTGGAGGTGTCCAAGGAAGGCCTGGAGGTGGCACTCAGTGCTCTGGGCTGGGGACAAGGTGGGCATCGGGCACAGGGTGGGCTCCATGGGCTGGGAGGGCTTTTCCAGCCTCAGGGATCCTGGGATTCTGTAATTAAGCAGTAATGAGATGCTCCTTGGTGCTCTGGACTTCCAGAGTGAATTAGATTGGGAAGAGAGTTGAGTGCAGTTGTGTTCAGGGCGGGCTTTAGGAGAGCCTTTTCCTCTTCCTCCCCCCAGGTTTAGTTCTTGGTAAAAGGAATATTTTGGAAAGACAGGAGCATCTGGAACTGAAACAAAGCTCATGTTCCACGTGGCACTTGTGGAAAATCTTGAAATCTGAGACTGCCAAACAAAACTGCTGAAGGTGAGAACTCAGCAGTGGTAGAGGATCAGTCTCTCTGTGCTCTGTGGAGGTTGCTGTGTGCTATAAAGAGTTAAATATGGTTTCTTGGTTCTTATTCCAGCTATCCAAGAATTATTTTACTGAAGGGCAGGGCAGATTTTGCTTTTGGTCTCACAGTGAGCACATACCTGGCTAGGAATGACACACTGACCATGGTAATCACACATGATGAGACTGTTTGCCATGAGTTTTGCTGAAGAGTAAAATTTTAGGCACATTTTGTAGCATTCAGGATAGCTGAAATCTAATGGCTATGTGGGAAATGTTGGAATTCAGCAGTCAAAGAGTCAAATTCCAAAAGCCTTTTGGCACCACTGAATTCTGATCATGCAGAAGGGAGATCACCACCCAAAAGGTTCAGCTTAAAGACACTGCCTCGCTTTGCAGGCACTGGTGTTGAAATACACACAAAAATACAGAAGGGTCACTCTTTGTACCTTCTGTGCTGGTAAAGTGATGTCTGTGCACATCTGGAGCAAAACCAGATGGGCGAAGGGTGCAACATTGTCTTCTGGTGTTTTCCCACTGTCTCAGAGGTGAGGATGAGCTCCGTGTCTCATCAAACCTCAGTTCTTTAGTGATTCCCTGATTATTAAACAAGGAGCAACTGACACAGTCTGTGCCTTAAATTATGTCTCCCCTGATGAGGGAGACCCCTTGATCTTTGCCAGTAGTTCGAGAGATAAACGGGACGTTTTCGTGTTCAGCTGCTTTCAGATACTTGTTTATTAAAGTTTTGTCAGAGAGGTAGAGCCACCAACAGGGCTCAGGCTTAGCACAAAGCAGAGAAAGCAAGAAAATGCCGACTTATCAAGATTACACAGCCTTTTTATAGGTAAATTATCCAATTAGAACTTAAAACTAAAGATATTTTCTTTTTTCCACCAATGTACAGTAAATCATCTTGTCACGTAGACAGGAACTGTGGAACTTTCTATCCAATTATGCTAAACTACTTTTGCTGCAGAATATGGAGTGCTAGAAGAAGGAGGACTAGAAGACAACAACTATCCTCCATCTTGGAGTTTTTACCTTTTATCTATTTACTATATTAGCAAACCCAAAACCTCTAAATTCTTCACCCTGTGACAATCTTACATAATATTCTATCACCTAGTTTACACCTGTGTGGATTCTAATTCTTCCCAGAGAGTAGGTAATTTTCCCCATGGACGAAGGTCAAAAACAGTGTTGTCCAGGGGGGTAGAACTCTTCAAAATAGGCAGAGAAATATTCCCTGCACTTTGGATTCCCACAAGCAACCAACAGAGAGCGGAAGAGACCTTGAGGGTTTTCCACAGAATAGAGGAAAACTGATGAGGCTCAGTGACTGCAGGGTCTCCAGCAGGCCCTTCAGAGAACAACTCCCAGCTAAGCAGACATTAAAAGACAGAACCCAGTAGTCCTTTTACTTAAATGCTTTCACACAGTGTTGTATCACTTTTATTAGACTATTCCATAAAAAGTTCTATGCCATATAATGGCAGTAAAATAAAATGTCAGGGCTTGAAAGATTCTGTGTTGGCTGTGACTTGTCTCTCACCAGATCATTGGTATTCACTCGTGTCTCAACCCCCAGTTTTGTACGTTGCAATAGTAAAATCTTGAAATATGGCTTCATTTTGGAGAGAATATAATAACTTGGTGAGAATTTCTTAGTGAAAAATAAGTCCTGTCATTAAAGATGGATAGTTTATAGAATTAATCCTACTTCCAGAGTATTCACTGATATATTTACGTAGGTGATGTGTTCTCCATGGTCAGAATCCCAGCATGGCTCAGGCTGAAGGGGGCACAGCGGGCACCTGGTGGCAGCTCCCTGCTCCAGCAGGGCCATCCCAGAGCACAGGGCACAGCACTGTGTGCACACAGCTCTGGAACAGCCCCAGGGAGGAGACCCCACAGCCTCTCTGGACAATCTGTTCAGGGCAGAACTTCCTTCAGTCCTCTGCTGAGGTCACAAAAGAAGGTACAATGCCACAGCAAGGACAGGAATGAAATTTCTACTCTCCTTTTTCCAGCCATAAGGTAAATGCATATGCTGCTGCAGGGCAAGACATGGCAGAGGAAGCACTTAGGATATAACACTGGGGTCCAGTGGCTCTTTCTTACAGCCAGAAACACAAAAAAATCATGTGACAGCATTGCCTTGACTTGCAGTTCCCCTCCCATCTGTTCCCTGTGGGGCTTTCCTCCAGAGTTCCTCAAAGAAGAATCCATAAAGGCTCCCTGCAGTCAGCAGTCTCTGCAGGCCACGTGCTGAGGCTTTCACCACAACCACAAGCCAGCTTTCCTGTGTGACTAAGATCACTTGCAGGAGCCTTCGAGGCCTGGAAGGTGGGGAAAAGGCTCTGCAGATATGCTCGAACAAACTCAGTCACTTAAATCACCGTGCATTTAACATAATTGTTCCTGAAGGCTGTGAAAACCTGGAATTATTTCACATCAAGTTGCCTCATTATGGAGGTTATTGGTAGTGCCACATTTAATTTGCTGGGAATGAAGTGCTGTGAGAAGAGATGCAATTTTCACAGTCATGGAATCTTGTTTTGCAGCACAGATGTATAAACACACTTTTAAAACTGGGGTGCATTTATTGATTAATAAAATAGTCTCAGAAAACTTCTAGATCCAGTGGAAACATCTTGTGGGAACTCACTGGTGGTTTTCAATTGAGAGGTCCCACAAGTGCATGTTTTTAGTTCTAATTACAGGGATTTTCAACATCTTACTTAAAAATATATAAATGAAAACAGAAACTGGAGCCCTGTGGTTCCTTGGTGATATGAAAGCTTTTGTAAAGCTGCTTGTGACACCCTGGGAGTGTGAGCAGAGCACAAACATGAAGTTGTAAAGACACCTCCAAATGTGAAATTGTTGAAGGATGGGCCATGGAAAACATTAACTGGTTGGAAACCCTTTCCTTCGCACCTTTTAAGTTGCAATAGTTAAATATATTCAATGTTTTTGCTGGCTGTAAAACATCTGCTGTTCGAGGAGGTTTGTCCTTTGCAGAGATCCCACCTGACCTCCGTCCACCTCAAGTTCAGCAGCTCAATGGGAAAATTTAGGTTGGATATACGGAAGGAATTGTTCCCTGGGAGGGTGGGCAGGCCCTGGCCCAGGGTGCCCAGAGCAGCTGTGGCTGCCCCTGGATCCCTGGCAGTGCCCAAGGCCAGGCTGGACACTGGGGCTTGGAGCAGCCTGGGACAGGGGAAGGTGTCCCTGCTCATGGCAGGAGGTGGAACGAGACGAGCTTTGAGGCCTCTTGCAACCCAAACCATTCGGTGTATGATTTTTATAGTTGGGGCAGCCACAGTTGTGTGGCAGGTGATGAAGTACCAGCAGGAAGGTTGCTGAGGGTTCACATACACCATAACTCCACACTATCTTTCCCATGCAGACGTTTGCCCTGCGAGATACCAACAATTTTATGGCGTTTCTTGCAACCCCTGTGAGTGAGTTACGGGTTCATTTCTGCAGGGGAGAATGAACAACATTAATGGGACTTCGGAGAGCAGTTTGAGTTGCAGAATGATGTATCCTTATCTTTTGAAGTTCTCCTGTACCAATCTTTGGAGCAGATATGAAATCATTCAAATGGTGCTTTATGACCTCCCTTCGGGAAAACAAATGTCCGTAAACATCGCTCTCTTTTGATGCCCCAAGAAGCAGCTCCTACCTTTATATACTGATTATAGCCACTGTGCTTACACATCCTGCTGTCTTCCCCTTTAATCTTCTTATTTTTACCCCAGCTCTTGCACATTATTTTGGCTCAGATTAGTAAAAGCTTTCACATTCACAGGAGAAGCTGGGTGTGGAAAATATGTCCCAAAGGAAACCTCGGGATCTTGGGACTAGGTAGGGGCTGATATGACTTATTTCCACTCATAGACCACTGATGAGAATAAAATTGAGGTCAGCCCTGGGCACAAAGGTTTATTTGAGAGCGCTGGTGTTGAGATGAGGTACAATTAGCGTGTGACCTCGGGGTGCTGCAGCCCAGCACATCCCATTGTTCAGCAGTGAAAGCTGCTCCCCTGCTCCAGAGGGAGAGAAAAATGGCTTCAGAGGATGCTGTCAACAGTGCCACAGGGTGGGGGGACACTGCTGGGGTCTGGCAGCCAGAAAATGACCGTGGGGCATCTTGAGCTTGTTTGTTTTCTCCTTCAGCTCCCAGTTTCTGGAATCTTCCCCCCGGGAGCTGTAATTTAGCCCTAAGTGGTCCCCTGTCTTATTCCCACCTCCATGGGTTCATTCCTTCTTTATAGTCACTGGGGGAAGGGAAGGGAAGGGAAGGGAAGGGAAGGGAAGGGAAGGGAATAGCCCCTCCCCTGTGGTGGTGTTTACTGCAGGGATATGTACAGCCAGGAGCCGGATCCCGTGCCAGACCCTTGATGCTCTCACAGCACAGGTGCTCTTTGCCCGCTGTGCACCTGTCAGTGCAGGTACAGTGGCTCAGGGTAGATGAGGCCAGAGCAATGATGGAATTTCTCTTCACATCTTTTCCTGATACTTCCTGGGGCTCTCTCTGCCTTTCCCCAAACCTCACAGCAGGTGTTAGTTCACGGTCATCTGAGATAGACTCATTTACCCAGACTTTCCTCACATAAAACATGGATCATCACCTCAATAAACACTCAAATTGTTTCTAAGCTGAATCCTGACGTTTCCAGCCTCTCTCACACCCTTTTTTTAATCCTGGATACCTTTGTTGTGTGTTACTCTCATGGACTGTGAAAGAGGAGGTGCAAAGCATTGCATGGGAGCATCTGGCAGGTTTCTGGGTTCCATCATGTATTTGCCAACTGTGGGTCACTGTAATTTCAGGAGAAATTATTTTTTAAATTTAAACCATGTTTTTTTTTCTTCATACAGAAATTGTTTAGTGCAAATCAAGTTATTACTGTTATTAACAGTTCAGCGTTAACCCTCGAGGATGGGTGAAGTTGCTTCCCACACAAACTGTGTTAAATCCATGGAGAAATGACTCGGAATGCCACAGGGTATGCGCCCAAAGGTTATATTCTCCAAATCCTTGTATTTAGTAATCAGTTGGTGTTCCTTGCCTCCCACATGTTGCTTGGAAAATGTTCTCATGAATTCAGTCTGAAGCAAATCCAGTGTTTTGACCTCTCGAGGCTTTAAAAACCAGGCTGGCTTTGGGATAGTGGAAGGCTGGTAGGTGTCATCAGGCCCACACTGCTGTAGTATAGTTTGGGGTTCTTGGTGTTTGGGGTTTTTTTTGCCCAAAATTCACAGTATTTCTCTGTTAGACCTTTGTAAAGAACACGTCTTGCCAGCTGGGATAATTTGCATGGCAGTTTTTCCCATTTCACTGCTCCTGCTGTTTATGCAGGGATGTAATTTCAGTTGTAGTTTGACACAGGCTCGTTTTTCTGTCACTGTGAAGATTCTGGTGAGGGGAGGTTTGCTCTCCGTCTCTGCTTGATGAACATGACAATATTCAGATGCTGTGTGGACCCTGCATTTCAATTTGGCTCATCATTGGATGAAATATGGAAAATGTTCAGTGCTGTGTAATCAAACAATTCAAACCCTGCCAAGGCGAGGAGGTGAGGGGTGGGAGTGCTGAGTTTAAAAAGCAAACCCTGAATTCTGCACAGTCTTTGGTACGTTCTAAAGTAGTTTTGGAAAAGGTTGAGGAAATGCAGGCCGGTCTTGAAGAAGGAACCTGGAGAATTTGGAGAACCAAGATAAATTGAGAAGCCCTTGGTGTGGGGTGCATGGAGGAGCTGGAATGCCACAAGTTGGAAGGGTCTCAAGAGGGATGCCTGTAGAGGGTTTTTAAGGGTGAGTTTTTGTCCTGGGTCCTTCCTGCTGTGTTTGGATGGCAGAGAATGGAAAACTGAGAGTCCTTGACATGGGGTAAGCACGACCCAGCACCAACCACAGCATCAGTGCCTTAGCAATGGAATTCTCATCCTAAATCCCACCCCAGAGCACTGCACCAGCTCCTGGAAGGAAAAATAATTTGGTCCCAGCCAGAGCCAGGGCTTCTGGGAGAGCAAGAATTTGCTTTGCTTTCGTTGGTCTTCAAACGGGTGGAACAAGATCAGCCGTGGAGGAGACAGAAGGAAAATTTATGGGAGCATGTTGGACTGGGACACTTGGATGTGCCCATAATCAAAGGAATGCAGAAGCTGAGAGGGAACAGTTGAATAATATTTTTTTTGGTCCAGGAAAGACACTTGTAACGGTCACATTTTTCGGAGCCTCCCCATTTCTCTTTAGTGATTCCCACACCATTCCCTGTAGCAGGTGGGATTTCTGCCCCCAGCACTTGGCATTCTGATGGCATCAGTGGTTTTATCACTTGTTTCGTTTTTCTCCTTGTTGTTGGGATTCTGAAGTTTCTTCATCATTTCATGTGCTCTACAGAATGTTATTGTTATGCAGAAGAGAAAATGCCTAAGTTTTATTCAAGGGTTTTTCGCTCATTTGAGGTTTGTGTTAAAAAAAAAAAAAGTGGGTTTGAATTTTTTGAGTGTGATTTTCTTAGTACAGCCTCTTCCAATTAAGAGCTTCTTGATAAGAAACAGATTAATAGAAGAGCTCTCATGATATGAGAATGAAATGAGTTGTTTGTTTTAGGCTTGTAATTATTCTCGGCGATGGTTTAGAGTTGTAAATGATTTGTAAGCTTTAATAATCATAATATGCCATCACACCTTGCAGCATTCCATGGATAAATCCATCTCTGCTTCCGGCTTGGAGTATCAGCACATTTAGCATGCTTGTATTTTCCACGGTTTAATTAAAACTTTTAATTACCACCATTTCAAATTGCCCATTCTGGCAGCCTGCAGATAGATGGAATGGGGATCAAATTGTTACCTTGGGAGAACGCTGGAACTTACAGTGGAATCTGTGGACATGCATAGCTCAGGTGGTTTTTGGGCATTTGAAAGCCGGTGTGCGCCTTCCTTCTCCATCAGTTACAGGCATTTCGTAAAATTGCTTTCTCTGGCACGTGGGCAATGAGAATTCTGTGTCCCTGACAAATAAAATGAGTATTTTTCCCTCAGAATTAGTGAGGAGAGGCAGCCGGAATGACTCCCTGTCCATAATGCATTCATTCGGAGCAGAAAAAATGGTGTGAGATCCCCGCTGTCTGCTCGGGTTCCAATTTCACTACATGATGACTTAAAAGGGGAAAAAAAATCATGGAATGTTATTTTGCTCTATTTGAGATGTGGGAGGAATTTTAAGTTCTTTTATGTCGAGACCACTTTGGCTTAGTAAATACGTAGCTGAATATTCGGCCTCAAACAGAGACAAGAATAATATATTTTGGCATATAATATAAAATAATAATATTATAACATAATTCTATGATATAACATAGCAAATAACATAATTCAGCTGGGAGGCTGCAGGGGCTAAGGGTGGAACTGAAATCCTGGAGAGCATTTCAAGAAAAGATGCCCCTTTTTGGAGGGAACAAATATATTGAACTGTGGTCTTGAGAATGGAAACACCAAAATCATCCAGACTTTAAAGTAATTTTGATTTTTTTAATTAAAATGCTTATGGCACTCAAATGTCCACAAAACTGAATGCTAATACAAAACCTCAGTAGCTTTAAAATTAATTATTCCTTGCCAGCAGCAAAGGCTTACAGTCACCTGTGATTTGGTAAAAGAGACACTTGAGAGGAAAATTGTCCTTTTTTTTGGCTTTTCTACTTACTGTGGCTTCAGTCAAAGCCTCGTTTTTTACATTATAGTCAAAAGTCCTTAAATCATCACCCCTCAGCCTCCTGAAAGCAGCGGGGTTGTTCATTGGGCAATGCTTCCTGATAAAGTTAAGACTGGCCATTCAAATTCTGGTTTTTTTAACAATTTCCTGTGGGGTTGAACCAGACCTTCTGGATATTGGGGTTTTCTGCTTCTTTTTTGCTTATGGCTGACGCAGGTGGAGGATGTGGAGCTGGCAAAGGGGTGAATTTTAATGTCCTCCTGCTTTTTGTCCTGCAAAGCCTGTTCCCAGGCTTTATTGATGGGAGGTTCCACAGTTCTGTTATCAATATCTAGTTCCTTTTTTTCTGGGAAGACTCTGTGATTCAGCTGATGAAATATTTTTCTCTGCATTTGATTTCACGGCTTGTTTTGTTCACTATGAGGGAAAAAGGTCTGCACAAGGGTCATGGAAATCCATCATTTAATTTAGGGAGGGATGGGATCAGAGGATTCAGTTTGCAGAGGATAAATATGAAAAAATGCTGTATATTACATGCTGGATATAAAATACTGGCTATAAAATAGTAGATATATTATAGGGATAGTATTTAACGGTGAAGTCGTGAGAGCATGATGTTTGCTAGCAATAAAGCATTCGTTGGAAGGTAATAGGGTACCAACAGCTGGGTCATAAAACAATTTCCCCCAGTGTGGCATAAGAAGAAATTACACTCCTCATGGATGGCAAGAGAAATCCTGCTGCACACAAATGGGATCAGTCAAAGGGGGAGGCATGAAAGGCATCGAATTAGGATGGAAATATGCTTTGCTGAACATCTAATTGCTACATTACAAAAAAGAAAAAAAAAGCATTTATTCTGAGAATGTCCTGACTCCAGATACAGCCGGAGCCAAGAAGGGGAAACTGCAGCCTTGGAATTCCTTCTCTGAGCTGACTCTGCCTTGGTTTCTCACGGAATCCCAGACTGATTTGGGTTGGAAGGGACCTTAAAGCCCATCAAGTGCCACCCCTGCCACGGGCAGGGACACCTTCCACTGTCCCAGGCTGCTCCAAGCCCCAGTGTCCAGCCTGGCCTTGGGCACTGCCAGGGATCCAGGGGCAGCCACAGCTGCTCTGGGCACCCTGTGCCAGGGCCTGCCCACCCTCCCAGGGAACAATTCCTTCCCAACATCCCATCCATCCCTGCCCTCTGGCAGTGGGAAGCCATTCCCTGTGTCCTGTCCCTCCATCCCTTGTAACCAGTCTCTCTCCCTCTTTCTTGTTGGCCCCTCAGGTACTGGAAGGTCACAGTTAGGTCACCCTGAAGCTTCTCCTCTCCAGGCTGAAGAATCCCAATTTTCCCAGCCTTTCCTCATAGCACAAATCCTCCACTTTCCACAGGCTTTACTCTTGAATTTAAAAAAAAATTTCAAATTTTTTCATATAGTTTTCTTGTTAAAATTGCTTTTTTTCATCCCTTTATCCACTGGGACTTGCCATTTCCTTTCCTGAATGCCTTCCTGTTTATATTACTTAATTATAAAATAAATGGAATTTTATTTAGCAAATTTCAGGCGTATTAACAATGCAGGGAATCACGAATCCTGTAATGGAGTCCCCATCCCTGGAGGTGTCCAAGGAAGGCCTGGAGGTGGCACTCAGTGCTCTGGGCTGGGGACAAGGTGGGCATCGGGCACAGGGTGGGCTCCATGGGCTGGGAGGGCTTTTCCAGCCTCACTGATCCTATAATTCTATAATGAATGGGCAGAAAGACTGGGAAAATCTATCTAAGGGCTTCTTGTGGACCTTTTTTATCATATGCCATAGATTGAAGTGGGTTTCTCTTCCTAGGGAGGAAGTGCAAGGACCTCTACAAACACATTTGTATTTTGAGGATGTTGTTGGCAGCAGCAAGAACTTCAAAACTGCCTCGTGACATGGTGCCCACCAGACTTAATGGGAAAAGCTGATCTCCCCCTGAATAAAAGGGAAAAAATATTGAATTTTAGCATTCTCCTAAGGGAAGATCCGAGAATTCAACGCTCAGATTGGATACCCAGCAAAATTGTGACATTCCTGAGATTCACACAGGTATTAGGGATCATTCTGGGATTCTGAATCCTCAAGAAAAGTATCCCTGAAGTGGTGCAGCAGAGTTGTGATCCGGCTGCGTGCCTCCAGCTGTCCCTCTGGCGTGGGGATAGGTGCCCACCAGACCTCTGATGCCAAGCGCTTGATGTTGCTTCCCTGCTTGCCAGGCAAATGTGGCCAATGGAAGAGGAGCACAAAGCTGCCTGGAAACAAACCCATTTCCTTTGTATAATTTGCTCTGAGGAGCACAAGCAAAGAAGCAGAAAAACCCAGTAATTAAAATCCTTGTCTTGTAATGGATATTACAATTATCAACGGATAATTTCCCCGATTTTTCTCTTCCTCACCAGGCTGGAATTGTGCGTGAGCAGACCCAAATGCTTTGTGTTTCTCTGGATCCCCTCTTGACTTGGTATTTGAGGCTGGGTTGTGTCCTCCTGGCCTGCTCAGAAGTGAGGACAGCACACCCTGGGCCACGGGGGACCTCTGGGAGAGGCAGGGATGGAGACCTGAGTGGAAAAAACTGGATCCTCTGCTTGGTAGGGATGCAGAAGCTCCACATCCTCCAGCACATACATCTTCCTGCTGCCAGGACCTCCAGGCACGCCCCAGCAGTGGTTCCTCCTTTCTGCGGTGTCCTCTGGGTGACACTCTGCTGTCTCTCTGATTTTCAGACTCTCTGCAAATGTGGCAAGATGCTTGTTCAGCTGTCGGTAGCACCATGAGGGGTTTTCAGTTCATCTGGGTTGGCAAGGGATGGTTCTTTGGGCTCTTGAACCCCTGGAAATGACAGCAAAAGGAGACTGAGAGGTGAACGTGTCTGGGGAGGATTTTGTGCAGCGGGACAGGATTTTTATGCAGGCACTTGATCTTTTCCTGCCTTCTTCCCAGGAATTTCTGTGGGTGGGAGTTGTGCCTGCTGTGTGTGTAAGCATTGCTGTGTTTGTTCCCTTAGGATGGCTGGATTTGTGCATTTTATGGATAGGTGGGACTGCTGGGAGGCTGCCTTTGCTTTTGTTTAAGCAAGTGAACCCTGTATTTTTTGGCCAGCTGATATGTAGAATCACAGAGCCCTTAAGGTTGGAAAAGACCTCTAAGATCGTAAAACCCAAACATAAACCCAGCATCACCCTGTTCACCCCTAAACCATGGCCCCAAGTGCCACATCCACCTGCCTTTTGAACACTTCCAGGGATGGGGACTCCAAACCTCCCTGGGGAGTCCCTTCCAAAGTCTGACCATGCTTTCCATGGAGAAATTCCTGCTGGTGTCCAACCTGAGCCTCCCCTGGCCCAGCCTGAGGCCGTTTCCCCTTGTCCTGTCCCTGTTCCCTAGGAGCAGAGCCCGACCCCCCCGGCTGCCCCCTCCTGTCAGGGAGTTGTGCAGAGCCACAAGGTCCCCCCTGAGCCTCCTTTGCTCCAGCCTGAGCCCCTTTCCCAGCTCCCTCAGCCGCTCCTGGGGCTGCTGGACGTGCTCACATGAAGATAATCGCACATGACATTATACAGCACTGGCTTAGCTCTTTCTCGCCAATTCTCTACTTTGCGTTTCTGCACTGCAGCACATTCTTTAGTCTGGGAACATGGATAGGGAATGTCCTTCCCTCTTGGCATGCAGATGTGAATCCACGAGCAAGTGACCTGATGGGAGAGGAGTTTGGGTTGCTTTTACTTTTAGCAACTTATTTAGTATCACTCTAGTTAATTACACAATGTTACGACCTTTAAGTCTTCAGTTCTCTGTGTCTTTAAATTATATTAAAACCCTTGATGGCAGCATTTGGCTGCAGAAACATCTTCTCCAAATCCACATCCCACTGGTGGGCCCAGGACCTCCCTGCTCCCTTTGGATTTGCTGCCTGTGTGAAGATCAATGCCCCAAAGTTGCCAGTAGCTCCGGATGAGCAATGCCCCGACTTCTGCTCTGTGCCCCTGGGCTCTGAAGGTGTTCCCAGCCTGAGGAGGGGTCACCGAGCCCCACATAAACCCTCGTGTCCTAAAGAGCTCTGCTTTGTGTGATCTCTGTTCAAACCGACTCCTGGCCTTTCACTGGCAGGATATTCACTCTCCTGGGATAAAGTGGTGGAGATTTGTCTGAGCCGGGAGAGAATGGACGGAATGACAGCGAGGGATTAAATAGTTCCGTTGATGCCAAGGGTATTCCTTGTGGACAACACAGCAGCACAGAATGATTCTTTCTTTTATTTCCAGGGCTGTGATTTAATCCTTTCCAACTCTGTTCCTTCCCATAAAATACAGCAGAAAAAGCATTAATGAGCAGTGTGACACGAAGCAGCTGTGGTTGTGAACCCCAAAATGCCATCAGGTTTCAGTTTATCAGCGAATTAAGAATCAGCTCTGGAGATGTTAAATACCATTCAGGGATTGTTCAGCCCCCGAGGGGCTAAGGGCCATTAGGAGAAAGAAATGTGATGCTGGATGTGCTGCACTTCTGTTAGTTATGTGAAATTTAAGAGATTAGCAGAGAAAAGACTGTGTCACAGCAGGAGGTGATCCCAAAGGGCGGGATAACAGATAATCCCCTCGTACTAAAGCTGTAGATCCCAGCTACAACAAGCAATCAAAGCAAAGCCAGGACAGCCTGCAAAGCCCTGCCTGAAAGGCTCTCCGGGTACTACAGAGGCACTTTCAAAGTTGATAGAACAAGATCAATTCCCTCTTTCTCTAAACACTGCGTGTTGGATGTTGGGGCTCGTCTGATGCTGCCAGGAGCTCTGTCCCGGGGCGGAAGTCTCTGAGATGTCACCTTCTTTAGTAGCTGTGTTTAAACCCAAACGGGTAAATAAAACCCCTCTTTGAATGGGGTTGGTGTGTCTGAGGAATGTCAGTTTTTTTCATTCTTATTTTATTTTTTGCCAGTGGCAGGATTATTTTATTTTTAGCCAGGTGGCAGCTCTGATGGATATTTTGCAGGCACAAGTATCTACTGACCTGCTGGAAATGGGGAAAAGAGGGAAAATACAAGTGAATTACACTTAAAAGTTGCAGAAGGGGATGTTAGTCTGAACTGCCTTTTGGCCACTGTCAGGCAATCAGAGCAAAAATGCCTGTGAGGGATTCCATTTTTAGCCTTTCCCCTGGGGCTCCCTGAGAGAGCCCTCGCCTGGGGCTGCAGCTCCATCAAAGCTGCCACTCACAGGAGCCTGGCACTGCTGGGGCAGGATTTCCCACTGGATCCCTTCTCTTAGGCTAGGGAAGGAAGCTCCAGGTGAGGAGCTGTGGCAGCAGCGATGACTTTGGGGCTGGCAGAGCCATTTCCACGCTCACAGGGGCATTTCCCAGACTCTTCCCCCTTTTTCTTTGGTGAAAAGATGCCTTAAGGCTGTTTGGATCTGGTTGTCTGGGATTTCTCCTGGAAATGAGGCCCCGCTTTCTCCGCCTTGCCAGAGCCTCCTGTCGTGTGCATCGGGGTGTGTGGGTGGCTGTGCTCCTGTGATAGCTCTGAGTACTTCAGCACAACGATGCAATTTCAGAAAGGAAAGATTAGGTAAAGATTTTCTCTCGCCTTTCAGTTGTGAGGGCTCCTCCTGACAGCCAGGAGCCTTTCCAGACATTACCCTGTTATCTTCCTTGAGCTGTGACTTTTATTTTTCCGGTGATATGCAGCCATGAGGTGATGAAATGCAGAGCCATTGTCGGGCTTTTACAGAGACAGATTTTTGAAGCTCAAAACACTTGCAAGCTCATTTTTAAGATTTGCCTTCACCAGTGAATTGTCACAGCAAAAAAAATGACTAATTTAGTACTAAATAAGGGACAGGAGAGGTACAATTCTATGGGAGTGCTGCTGTACATCCCAAATTTAAATAGCTGTTGGTGATGATGGCAAGTCCTAAAATGTTCCTAAATGATTGCTGTGATGGAGATGAGTGATCCAGCACTGGGTGGCCACATGTGAGGGTAGTGTCAGGTTGTTCTTTGGAAACCACCTACTGTGTGGTGCCTTCCTCCCCAGCCTCTGCTGTGCTCTTCATATGTCGTGTATTTCTCCTCACTCCCTTCTTGGATTTCCTTGCTCCTCTTTTCCTTTCTCAGCCTTTAAAGCCCTGCTGCCTCCCTGGAGTCTTTGTTCAGGACTTTTGGGGCCATGCTGAGAAGGGTGTGGAGGCACCTTGCACCCAGTTCACTGAGCTGTGTGATCTGGGCACAGCACGGGATGCAGAGTCCTGGGGGGCTCATCAAATCAAACCTTTATAACTGCTGAATATAAAGGGAGTATTAGAAGAGTAAAAAAAAAATCTCTTATTGCCCAGGTTGTTCTCTTTTTAACCTTTAAATGCTCCCACCAGGAAAGCACTGAAACATTTCATAACTACCAAGTGAGGTGAACGATGCAAACACTAAATCATAGGACCCCAGACTGGTTTGGGTTGGGAGGGACCTTAAAGTTCATCCCATTCCATGGGCAGGGACACTTTCCACTATCCAAGGTTGCTCCAAGCCCCCTCCAGCCTGGCCTTGGACACCTCCAGGGATGTGGAGGTGTTCTAACACGGTTCTGTACAATGGATATGGACGAGAGGACAGCAGTGCTGAGCCTTGGCTGAGCATTACCTGCTGTAGTAATAAAGTCCCCAGGGAGAGGAAAGATGTGCTTGTAGCAGCCTCCCTCTTTAATCTTTACTTAAAATATCACACCAATTTGTGGCACTGAACGTTGGGAATGAGCAGTTGAAGGGTTTGCTTTGATCCTGAGGGTTTGTAATGGTGAGTCTGTGCTTGAACCCTCCCAAAGGTGGCTGTGAGGTCACAGCTGAGCTCCCAAATGCACGTGTGTGTGTCCCCTGAGCACATGCAGCTGCTTGGTGGAGCTTTATTTGAAGAACTTGTTTTTCTCACTCGGTTGTGTTTGCCTGAGTCACGTCGGGAGCTTTTTTCCACGCTGCTGAGTGTCACCAGGGAGGTCTCCCCTCGGATTCCGGTCCGATGCCTTTGCTGTTCTGCAGCATTAGGCATTCCCCCTCCTCCTCCCGTGCTTCAAAGGCTGTGGAACCCAGCCCAGAGCCCAGCTGTGTTCCTTCCTCTCAATCAGCAGCCAAAAGGCACCCTTGGTGACACCTTGCTGTTCCCCAGGGGAAGCATTTTACCCCTGGCATGTGGGACATGCTCTCCATGGAAAATCACCAGCCAGGACATTAAAGGTTGTTTCTAAGGCTGTGGATGGAGATTTGCCCAAAAAAGGCAAACATGAAGCTTAGACTTTCTTTCCTCCAGGAGAACCCCAGTGCACTGTGGTGCCAATTTGCTATAATTACATGCCTTGGTGTCCTTCATGCCCTCTCACAGAATTATTTAGGTTGGAAAAGCCCTCCCAGCCCATGGAGCCCACCCTGTGCCCGATGCCCACCTTGTCCCCAGCCCAGAGCACTGAGTGCCACCTCCAGGCCTTCCTTGGACACCTCCGGGCATGGGCACTCCAAACCTCCCTGGGCAGCCCCTGCCAAGGCCTGAGCACCCTTTCCATGCAGAAATTCCTGCTGGTGTCCAACCTGAGCCTCCCCTGGCCCAGCCTGAGGCCGTTTCCCCTTGTCCTGTCCCTGTTCCCTGGGAGCAGAGCCCGACCCCCCCGGCTGCCCCCTCCTGTCAGGGAGTTGTGCAGAGCCACAAGGGCCCCCCTGAGCCTCCTTTTCTCCAGCCTGAGCCCCTTTCCCAGCTCCCTCAGCCGCTCCTGGGGCTCCAGCCCCTTCCCAGCTCCGTTCCCTGCCCTGGACATGCTCCAGCCCCTCCAGGGCTCTCTGGCCGGGAGGGCCCAGAACTGGACACAGCCCTCGAGGTCCCTCAGCAGGGCCAGCCCATTTTTGCTACAAGCCAGAATGCTTATTGCTTTTGAATCAAAACTTCCTTAATTGCTGATTCTACAGAAAACACAATAAATGCGAAAATCAGTAGGCTTAAGAAGAGGAAGAGTCCTGGGGAAAAACAGTCAGCTCAGTAAAGCCTTAAGTATTAAACTCGCTGTATTTGGAGATGTGAGGAGGTTGCAGTTGAGAGGCCTCCAGCTAAATCCAGTCTCAACCTTGGTTTTGGTGAATGATCAACAACAAAAAAAGGCTCTGAAAAGGCTTTTGCCTTCAAGAATTTGTGTGTGGATTCTCTTAAGGCATCGCTGCAGTAAAGCCCTGGGAACTGCACAAGCATATAGTGAGTAGCAGGACAAATTGCACAGAGGTGCTTCTGTTTAGGCATAAAACGTTATCTCTGCGAACACCTGGGGGACACGGAAAATCTGGAATGAGGATCAGCACCAAGGTGTCACCCTATCACCTCTTAAATATGGGAGATGCTGCTGAGAAGTCATATCAGCTCAGGCACCTCAAAGTCCCTCTATGAGCATTTAGAGCTCAACAGTTCCTCTTTCCTCCGAAAACTGTGGCACTTTTGCACCGTCTCTGCCAGTCTGCCGGAACACATCCATTTATCACAAGACAACCAGAGCCAGAAGCAACCTTTGGGACTTTGGAGTGCAAATGTTTCCCCACTCTGTTTGGTAAAATATTTATCTTAAGGCATTTTTGAAGTTTAGTCTTGCTCCCAGGTAAGTGTAAAATGCATGGCACTGCTTTTGCAAAGGATGAAGTATCGAATAGCATAGTTTACAAATATTTTATTAAATGCTTCCCCTCAGTGTGAGGAGCATTAGAAATACAACCAGAGTTTCTTCACTAATTTCAGGAGATACTGCAAAGGTCCAAAGAGGAATACATAAAGTTAGAAAAATAATTAGTGAGATGATTGTTACTCAAGTCACCAGACTAAGAAATTCACCCTGAAGCATCTGCAGAAGTGGCCAGAACAGTCTGAACTGTTACCTGTGACCTACTTGGGTGCAGGAGAGGTCCCAGAGCACTGACAAGGGAAATTCCATTGCATAAATCATTGGTTTAGTAGATTTGTAATTTGTTTCCAATTCAGTTGTTCTTTCAAAAATTCAGAAGTGAACATCAGAATTATAATGTGGGTTAAGTCTCCAGAAATGTGGTCGTGGCTGAGTGTGAGCCCGGTGTCTCCCATGCCTGCTGCCACGCAGGGAGGTGTTTTCAAGCCTGTCCTGAGCTCGTGACAAATATTAAACAATAATTGTTATGTTTAATTTTTATTTTTCTTCATGGAATTGTGAGATATCATAGATTAGAACCAGAAATTTGCAGACAGAACGGCTTCAGAAAGGTCTGGAGGCATTTCAACAAGGACAGAGTTACGGTTTTAAATGATGTTGACACAGGAAGAAATGATCTGAAATAATTATTTTAGTCACCGTGAGTGTTTGGCAATGCCAAACAGAGAAGAAATGGCTGTGCATAACTACCAGGGCTGAGAAAGGCCTCAAGAAGGGTCACCGGGTGGGTGGCATCGTGTGAGGAGTCATGGCGTGGATTTGGGGTGTTCTGACCTGAGAGGTGCAGCCAAGGCCTGGGACTTGTGGAGGGACAGAAGCTCCAAACAGGGGGAAAAGGGGTTGTGGGCAATCTGTGAATTTTTTCTCCTACCACAGGGAGTAGGATTGGTACATTTGCAATGAAATTATCCAGGAGCAGATTTCAAGCAAGCCAATGGATGCTGTCCCATGGTGTGGGCAGTGCTCAGGGCTCACTGCCTCGGAGCGTGGGGAGATGGGGAGACCTCGGAGCCCTTCCAGGGCCTAAAGGGGCTCCAGGAGAGCTGGAGAGGGACTGGGGACAAGGGATGGAGAGGCAGGACACAGGGAATGGCTTCCCACTGCCAGAGGGCAGGGATGGATGGGATACTGGGCAGGAATTGTTCCCTGTGAGGGTGGGAGGCCCTGGCACAGGGTGCCCAGAGCAGCTGGGGCTGCCCCTGGATCCCTGGCAGTGTCCGAGGCCAGGCTGGACACTGGGGCTTGGAGCAGCCTGGGACAGTGGAAGGTGTCCCTGCCCGTGGCAGGGGTGGCACTGGATGGGATTTAAGGTCCCTTCCCACCCAAACCATCCTGGGATTCTGTGGGGAAAGCTTAGTGGGTTCAAGGTGCAGTTTGGCAGCTCCATGCAGGAAAAGCTTTCCCATGACCTCAGCAGGCCAAGGCAGGACCTCAGGCTCCGGCAGAGGATTTTGGCTGCTCTCAGGAGCAGCTCCTTGGCTGGGGAGGTTCCCCTGCAGCCGAGGGTGCTGATCCTCTGCTCCAGCATCGCTTCCCAAAGCAGGCTGCTCCAGCACCAAGTTTCTGTGACGGCAATTTTTGAGACAGTTCTGAGCCTTGTGCTGATCTGTAGAAAACACTGAAATTAGGGACAGTTTTTCTCTGTAGTTAAGGTAAAAAAGAATCTATGTAAAATCATTTTTAGGCTACTTGCCATGAAAATAATTTCACTACTTGCTTTTATCGTGCAATAAATTACCCACAAAAGAGGATAACAGATTAATTTAACCAATTTAACTTAATCCCAAATAGTGTGTTGTTTTATTAAGCAATGCTGTGGTGTAATTAAGAGTTGTAACTGATTAAACACCTTGCAAAGACAGGGCTGTTAATTAATAGTAAATTACAATAAAATTAACAAAGTAACATAAACAAGCCATATAAATGTTTTTAACTGACAGGGATAATTCATCAGCTAAAAGCTGCTTATGTGAACCATTTCCTAAAGAGTTTGCTCCAATTAATATGCATATAATAATTGCAAAAATGGAAATGGGGCGAAAGAGCTTTCCTTAGGATTTTTCAATTCAAAAGAGTCCTTTGATGAGAAACATGGGGGGTTGTTAAACTGGATACTCTGTAATAATGTTGAAGCTAACACCTTGAACCCCAACTTATGGTATGCAGGGAAAAATCTAAAACCTCAATGACACCTTCAAGACAACCTCTGGATCTGACACTTGTTTGTCTCACTGGAATATGAATGTGAACAACTCCTGCCTTGCTAAGCTTTAATGTGAATATTATGTATTAATGCTACAGCTCCAATTCAGATCTCATTTGCAGGAATGTCAGGAAATGGCTAGAACTTCTTTGCATACTTAAAAGGTTTGCTGGATTGGCTGGTTCACAAGCTCTGGAAATCCCACAGGTATTCCTTTGTCGTTGTGAATTAAGTAGAGAAACACAAAATGCAGGATCTCAAAGTGCAGGCCTACAGGGGCCTGTGGCTGCAGGTAATACAGAAATAGTCCTGAACTTTTCCAGACTTGGGATCAAATCTGATTAAGACCTAATAAGTTGAAGCAGGTTTTAGCAGTGTCTGAGAACCTCCAGCAGCAAGATTGCCAAGGTGTAAAATACCACTCAGGTCTTGAGATTTCATTCTATGTGAGGCAATGTACGAACTTCTCAAAATATCTCTTGGTTTTAATGGAATTTTGGAACTTAGTAAAAATTAAAATTGACTTTTTCTATTATCTCACAAACAGAAGCCCTAAAAAAAGACTGTGGTTTTTCCTCAGGAAGTTATTCAAATTTAAAGACTAACATTATTACGCTTGTATCATGGTGTTGAATAAAGCTGCAAGGGCTGAAATTGTGGGAATCAGACCTGGTGTGGATATGAATCGAAGGCCCAATGTCTAAACCAGCAAGCAGCTGACACAGCACTGTGTGCACACAGCTCTGGAACAGCCGCAGGGAGGAGACCCCACAGCCTCTCTGGACAATCTGTTCAGGGCTGGGCACTGCCCAGGGCAGAAGTTGTGCCTCCTGTGCGGGGGGAATTGCTGCCATCGGGCCCTGCCCGTCGCTCTGGTGCCATCGCTGGGCCCCCGCAGCAGAGCCCGGGCCCTGCTCGGAGCCCTCCCTGCAGCCAGGGACACCCAGGGCTGAGGGCCCCTCTCAGCTGGGGCTCCTCTCGAGGCTGCACAGCCCCAGCTCCCTCAGCCTTTCCTGGGCACGGAGATGCTCCAGGCCCTTCCTCGGCCCCGCAGCCTCCGCTGGCCCCGCTCCAGCAGCTCCCTGGCCCTGCTGTGCTGAGGAGCCAGAGCTGGACACGGCACTCCAGAGGTGCCCCCAGGGCTGGCCAGAGGGGCAGGATCCCTCCCTGCCCTGCTGGGAATGCTCTTCCTGCTGCCCCCAGGATCCCATTGGCCTCCTTGGCCCCGGGACACTCTGCTGGCTCAGGGACAGCTCGGTGTCCCCCAGGAGCCCCAGGACACTCTGCTGCCTCAGGGACAGCTCGATGTCCCCCAGGAGCCCCAGGTCCTTCCCCACAGAGCTGCTCCAGCAGCTGGTGCTGGTGCCTCGAGTTGTTCCTCTCCAGTCATTGATGAATTAATGGAACAATCCCGTGCCCAGTACTGAACCCTGGGGACACCACCAGTGACAGGCCTGTAGGTAACTCAAGGTTCAGCTCTGGAGAGATTTGTAAGAATTCACACACGTAAGGTCACTGCTCATGTGCGATCCTTAACAGGAATGACCTTGTAGGTACCCCCTTGCTTTCAGGTGCCAAAGTTCTTGCAGATGCGGATGTTGTCTTGAGCATTAAAGGCCATGAGTTTCTGATTTTGTCTTTGATTTTGTCTTTAGTTTTGTCTTTAGTTTTGTTTAGCAGTGGATAGAGGGGTGATGGAGGAAAAATAGCTGGGAATGCATGTGTCTGGAGCCATAAATCTCTACATTCCTGAAGGTTTCCTTGAATAGTTCTATGTAAATGGGAAAAATACTAACCAAGCCAAACACAGCCTAAAATGGGCTTACATAAATATTACGCAGAAAATATTACACAGACTGGGGAATGAAAGACTGTGGGAGCCTTTACACCTCACTGTGCTGTTCAGACATTCCTGAACCTTATTAAGCTGGAGAGTAGGAGGGAGATTTCAGGAGGACAGGGATGAGTATGAAAAATGTGGAAGAGCATCCCTTTGTCTAAGAAGCACGGTGTAATTACATCGTGCAAGTTCATGTCAGTCCTATTTAAAAACCTCTCGGCTGTGAGAATACCTGGAGTTCGAGTGAGGAATTGTGTCTGGGAACATCCATGTGCTGTTTGACCCCAGCTCGTGGCTGAAACCACAACGTTGTGTTTATGGCCCAGGAGCAGCTGCAGCTCCGTGTTTGCATAGATAAATCCCGAATCCTTTCCTGTCCCATGTGGGTTTTGCATTTGGTGCCTCTTGCTGTCAGTTTGTAACTGCAGGAATGTGGATCTGATCGAACCCTGCATCCGGTGCAGACCTAAATTTCCCTGAGGACTGAGATTGGAAATGCACCTCGTGGGGTAGGTACCCCATCTTTCCAGAGTGGAAAGGCTGTTCCCAGTTTCTCCCTGTCTGTGCCAAGAAGGACAACGTGCTGTTCCCCACCACTGTCCCTGCCTTCACACCTCCCCACACCCCACGGCTGCGGAGCTTCCAGGGCTTTCTTGCCAAATGAACCTGTCCCTTCCACTTGTTTGGCTGTGATGGAAGCAGACTCCGGAGCACTCCGTGGTCCGTGCTCCCAGCAGGGCTGGGGGAGTGGGAGCCTGGCCAGAACCAAGTGAGGAGCAGCTGGCTGTGGGCAGGGACACGCGTGGGCACTGCCAGCTGGGCGCTTGGCGGAGCTGGAGCTGCTGAGGACATATCCATGAGTTCTGCCTCTCCTTGGGTTTCTCTCCAGCCTCCTGATGAATATGAGCATTTCAGAGCAAAGGGTTGGCACTGTGTTTGCTGCTTTAGAAAGAAGTCAGGATTAAGAGAGCTAAAGCCATCGCAGCCTGAATTAGCCAGAGAAAAGGTATTTTTCACATTTCTCCTCATGTCAAACTATTGGGATGCTCCTTGTTGCAGGACCCATTTCTTTTGTGCTTTAAGACATCTTCCAAAAGGAATATGACGGGGAGGAACAAGGCAGTGCCCCTGTGCTACCTGCACACCACATTCCAGGGATGGAATTGTTCATCTGGAGAAGAGAAGACTCCGGGGACAACTCAGAGCCTCTTCCAGTGCCTAAAGGGGCTCCAGGAGAGCTGGAGAGAGACTCTTTACAAGGGATGGAGGGACAGGACGCAGGGAATGGCTTCCCACTGCCAGAGGGCAGGGATGGATGGGATATTGGGAAGGAATTGTTCCCTGGGAGGGTGGGCAGGCCCTGGCACAGGGTGCCCAGAGCAGCTGTGGCTGCCCCTGGATCCCTGGCAGTGTCCAAGGCCAGGTGGGGGTGGGACTGGATGGTCTTTTATGTCCCTTCCAACCCAAACCATTCTGGAGTTCTACAGACCAGTTCAAATGTTCACTTGTTGGAATTCTCAGCTCCTGGCCAGGCTGTCACACGGGACATCTTGCAGCAGAGAATCCCTGTCATCTGTTGGGTGGGTTATAAACCTCCCACACATCGAGTTTTCAAAAATCTGGAAAGTTCAGTGCATTATTGAATGCCATTTTCTGCTCTGATTTATCAGAATGGTGCACTGAACTCTGAGGTTCCACCTTGAGCAGATTGAAATCCCTAAAACCAAACATTTTCCAAGGCACTGTGGAATTCTGAGCAACCTGCCCTTAGGAAAAGATCCCTAAGTCTTTTTAAAACTTCTTTGGAGGTTTAATTTTATCATAAGCAGTAAATTCCTTAAATACACTTCAGATGCAGTTGTGAGTTTGTGTGGCACAGAGCACAGAAAAAAAAAAGAGAACTCGGATTTTCATTTTGGAGTTCGATCGCTGCTCCCGTGTGCAGCCAAGCAAGTTCTACCAGCTGGGTGAGAGCAGCATTTCCATGCAGCAGAAACAGAGGCAGACATAAATATATATGAAATGTATTCAGAAAACATGAAATAATGCTAAAACAAATCTTACTTTGACTCAAGCTTACTTCCCGTTGCCAAGAAAAACACGACTGGGTTGATTTTCCACAAAAAAGTTGGCAGTAAATCAGATTTTCATGGCTCCAGTTTGACAAGAAAACTTTTAATAAAAAAGCCAGGGTAGTACCCTTTACATATTCGTAGTATTTGATAGAGACTTTGTGGAAGATGGTTGTTTTCCAAGAGATTCTAGAAACAAAACCTGGACATTTTTTCACAAGTAAATGAGTGTATATTTGTAACTCAAACCTGGAGCAGATGAGTTGCATTAGTTCTAGAGGATACAGCTGCACTTGTTTTTTTTCTGCTGAAAACTTTTAACACACTTTTCAGGAAGAATCAAACCCTGTTTTTTGCTGCAGACGAGGAGAAAAAATGTTGAAAGCCAAGGAAATCTGCTGCCCCCACCCCAACCAATTTTGGTTCATGAATGTGCCTTGCAAGCAGCAAAAAAAGAGGAGTGATTGGTCTTTGCAGAAGTCTTGAATATTTCAAGAGCTGATCAGTATTCTTTAATTTCTTGAGTTAGGGATAAAAATTTCTAAAATTCTGCATCAAAATGCCAGATCAGCCACTGAGAAAAGTACAGAGATGGAGTTTGCTAGGGGGTGATGTAGGAAAATGTACACACTGTGAGCATTGTTACAGGTAACACTGGCCTAGTTAAAATAGAGTGATTTTCAAAGCTGCAGGAGACATTTAGGAGTCTTGCTTCATGAGAAGTATGAATTTGCTTTCCTTAGCTAACGCTGCTCTTCATGCTGGTTTTTAACATTTCTGAGTGCTTACATGAGTTACTTCTCTTGGTGGAGAAGAGGCCAAGTGAAAATCTCATGCTGGGGAAAAAAAGGTAAACTCTGGGCAGAACTAAACAGGACAGGGCCAAGAAATTAATGAAGGTGATCTTCTTCTAAATTCCCAACTAATGGTACCCGTGGAGGTCAGGAGGGTTCAGGTGGGGCCAGACTGGGAAGGGGCTTGCAGGGCCTCTTTTCAGAGGTGTAACCACTGAAAACCTGGAGCCCTGACTTTAAACCTAAACCTCATCCCCACCTCTCAGCCCACTCTCACAATCCAATTCCTAACCCCACTATTTTAATCATAGAATCACGGAATTGTTTGGGTTGGAAGGGACATCAAAGCTCTTCCAGTTCCACGGGCAGGGACACCTTCCACTGTCCCAGGCTGCTCCAAGCCCCAGTGTCCAGCCTGGCCTTGGACACTGCCAGGGATCCAGGGGCAGCCACAGCTGCTCTGGGCACCCTGTGCCAGGGCCTGCCCACCCTCCCAGGGAACAATTCCTTCCCAATATCCCATCCATCCCTGCCCTCTGGCAGTGGGAAGCCATTCCCTGCGTCCTGTCCCTCCATCCCTTGCCCCAAGTCCCTCTCCAGCTCTCCTGGAGCCCCTTTAGGCACTGGAAAGAGCTCTGAGGTCTCCCTGGAGCCTTCTCCTCTCCAGGCTGAACAATCCCAGCTCTCCCAGCCTTTCCATCCCTTTAATCATCTCCATGGCCCTTAAGAAGGACAAGGCTGCCCTCAAAAATGAGAATCTTAGCAATGCACCAAAATAATGCTACAGATTTAACGATGGGAGTTGTTTTTTCAGGCAGTCACCAATTGTAGAAATGAAGTTATTCTTTAATTTCAGCCTAGAATATGCAGGTAGTGAGCACAATATCTTAAAATGGTTCTAATGCCATTGGTGCTTATTCTTGTTCATTGAATTTTGGGTCGATTCCATGTGGTTTTGTGCATGTGAATGAGGAAACTAAATCAGATTTGGTGTCCAGTGGGCACCAAATGCTCTGCTCCCACTAACAGGGGTGTGAGAGTCCAACGGGCTGACTGATCCTTCCCAGGGACAGTGTAAAATCCAAAGTAAACCCCAAAATTGTAGACAGTGTGGATGGAATGGATCCAGCAGCTCTTGCTTTCACCTGCTCCTGTCACACCAAAGCCCAGGCTGACGGAACAGCCACAGCCCTTGGTTCTGTCATCAGCTTCCAATGAAACTCAGAATTGAAGTCTCTGGCTCTGTTTACAACATTAAAATCCAAGCCAATTCCCATCCAAACAGTCTATTTTTTTTTCCTGCAAAACAATCTCCGGAACTCCAAGCCCTTGCTGATTAGAGGAGAAGTGTTCTGCAGTGTGTGAACAACACACAGCATGATGCATCTTCATTACCAAAATTCACAGTGACGATCATTTATCATAAAAGCTGCTGGCAATGGGCATTAATCTCTGAATAAAGCAAGGAGGAAACTCTGTTCTCATGGCAGTGCAATTCATTTCATCCCTCTCCCTCTCCTCCATGTCTGAGGGACTGGGAATTCTCCGGGCAAAGCAATTGCAGCCTTAGCGGTGTGGATTTTTGGGCATGGAATATGGAATTCTTTTGGTGGGATGTGGAATCCAGAGGTGACCATGCTGCTGGCAGAATGTGCCTGTGTCTCACACAGCCCAGAGCAGTTTAACTCCCATCCTCAGTGTTGGAAGGGACCCTAAACACCTCCCATCCCACCCCTGCCATGGGCAGGGACCCCTCCCACTGTCCCAGGCTGCTCCAAGCCCCAGTGTCCAGCCTGGCCTTGGGCACTGCCAGGGATCCAGGGGCAGCCACAGCTGCTCTGGGCACCCTGTGCCAGGGCCTGCCCACCCTCCCAGGGAACAATTCCTTCCCAATATCCCATCCATCCCTGCCCTCTGGCAGTGGGAAGCCATTCCCTGTGTCCTGTCCCTCCATCCCTTGTCCCCAGTCCCTCTCCAGCTCTCCTGGAGCCCCTTTAGGCACTGGAATGGACTTGGAGGTCTCTCTGGAGCCTTCTCTTCTCCAGCTCTGTTTAAAGCAGAGTACAGGAATTCTTTCAGGAGGAAGTTTCAGCAATATGTTTCTATGCTGGAAACATTTATTTTTCTTTTTTAAAGTATATTAGAACTGTTGGATGTCTTCAGAAGTACAAACAAATGTCTGCTGTAATGAACTGCGTGTTGTCTATTCCTTATTTTTGTCCAGTTGTACTATTTTTTCTTTTTTGTATATATATTTTTGTATAGAAGAGATAAATGATTTGGTCAAGCAGACCTGGGAAAAGCGATGCACTCCCACACACATCTGGTGTCTTGTTAATGAAGCTTTACCCATTTTTACTCAGTTACGTTCTGAAGGCTGATGAAATACCCTCTTATTTCCCCTTATGGAATATTTTGTTGGAAGTCAACACAACATCCATGTATTTCCCCAAATTTCCATCAGCCTTCAAAGCTGGGAGTTATCTCCTAAATCTGACTGCCCAGTGTGCTGTGGATTTATTCCACCTCAGAACAAGGCAGCAGTTTGGGTTATTGCAAAGCAAACCATGTGTGCCTAAAATTCCCTGTTTCTGCTTGGAGAGCATGGGAAGCTGCCGAATTCCAATGGAATATGGATGCTGTGTTCTCCAGCCTGGAGAGGAGAAGGCTCCAGGGAGACCTCAGAGCCCCTTCCAGCACCTAAAGGGGCTCCGGGAGAGCTGGAGAGGGACTTGGGACAAGGGATAGAGGGACAGGACACAGAGAATGGCTTCCCACTGCCAGAAGACAGGGCTGGATGGGATATTGGGAAGGAATTGGATGCATTTATAAGGATCTGGATTTTCCCAAAAGCGAGAGGTGAAATGAGCCCAGCACCTGAGCAATTTGATTTTCAAGCCCCCCAGTAACAAATTTCAAGGTTCCTCCCACTATCCTGGGTCTCTCCCTCCCCATTTGGAGCCCTGGGGTCTCTGCCCTGTGCTTCCCTTTGGTGCTGGGAGAAAAGAGAAACCTCCAATGCACTCCATGCCTGGAGGCCCAATGCCTCTTGAATTTTCCTGAATTCCTCCATGGCACAGCTGGCTCAGCTGGATAAACACTGGAGAAGCAGCCCCCGAATAGCCCTGCACCCCCAAGTTGTGTTCTCCATCCCTGGGAGAACTCACAGGCACACAGCAAAAAAGAGCTGGAAAGAGCCAGTCAGAGATTTTCCTGTTCAATATTTCATCTTGGGGAAGGGCAGAGAATATATTTGAGTCGAAACAAATTACAGATAAGTGCCTGATGTGTTTTAGGGTGGGTATTTTAGAAGGGTAAAACTTGTTATGAATTTCTTCCTGGTTTCTGAGTTGACAGTCTTCATGAAAATATGTAAAGTACTTTAATGAAAACCTCAGGCAGTGTTTTCTTGTTATTTTTCTTATTTGAAGCTGCCTTTATCAGGAATAAAATAGCAGATGTTGAAAGCTGTGTGTTCTGCTCTTCTCTGTTTGGGAAGTGAAAACTATTTAAATGAAGGAAAATGTGTGAGATTAGTTGCTCTTCTTAATCAGTAATTAAGATATGAACAATATCATTAATCTTCTATTTTATGTTTTCCAGGTGATCAACATATAATCTCCACAGCTATGGCTGAGAAGTGCAGTTAAGGTACTGTGATAATTCCCTTTTAATATAGGCATATTTTTGCTGGAAATGATTCCCAAAATCCTCTCTCGAATAAATTGTAGTAACCTGTGTTCCTTGAGGCTGAGTTCACCTTTGGATGGTTTTCATTTGCCAATTTGTCCACTGCAGTTCCTGAAAACAACGTTATATTTTTTTCCTTGTATTCCTTAACTGTTGGTTTCCTGGTGTTGAATTCAGGAATGTTTTAAGATGTCTGTACAGACGCACAATGAGAACCATGCTTCCATGATGAAGGTCATGTTTTTGAAATATGAACTCCGAAAATGTGGTGGGGAAAGGATGGAAAATGTGTCCCTCTGGTGATGCCTTGAATTTTTGGGCTCTGGGGGCTCCTCTGCCTCCTGGACTGTGGCAACTACCCCCCGAGTGCCAGCGGGGTCGGGGGGGGAAGCTGTGCTGGATCTTCTGAGTCCCAGAGGATTTTCGGAAGCCTCCTTGTCCCATCTGGGGTGCCAAAGAACTGATGCCTTGGGTGGCTACCTAGAAACAGAGACTAGACAGGAGTAAGGGAATAAAGGCAGGTATTTATTTGAGAGGCCTTCAAAGGCACACCCTGGGGAGCCAGAGGCTACATCCAAAAATGGACCCCAAGATGGATGACAATTCACGAGTTCTTCACACTTTTATAGGTTTGGTCCATTTGCATATCAGTGTAAATTCACCAATGAAAACTTTAGCTAATGATGTAATTTCTTCAATTTCTCCACCTCTCTAGGGGCTCTAGTTTACACTTTTTTGGGCCTAGGACAATCTGAGTGTCCTTGAATAACAAGCTCGGAGAGGCTTTGTTGTGTCTATCCGGCCTAGGAGAGCAGCTAAAGAGATACAAGAAACTTCAGAGTCATACACTAGGCAACACAGGATTTGAAAAATATAAAAGTTAAAACCTAAGGCATCATTCGAATGCTGGCTGCTGCACGCTCTGTGGCACCGAGAATTTGGTGATTGGAATCACAAGATAGAAATCGGCTCAGCAGCTCTGCTGGACCACAGGGAAAAGAGGCTCGGTTTTGTTGGGAATGCACATCTCATGACCAGGATTATCTCCCTTCAAGTCGTGTTTCCACTTGTGGAATTCTGGCTGGGATTTTGAACACAGACTGGCAGGAGGGCAGGAGGAGGAGGAGGAAATGTGGCAGGTTCCTTTTCCTGGGTGCTGAACTCGGGTGCCAACGTAAACTGCAATGAAAAAAAGTCATTTTTTTCCTGGGAAAAATTCAGATATAGATTCAGAACTTGATGAGCAATATGGAACGGTCATTCTTGAATGGCAGGAACTAATCTTGCCAAAGCAATTGTCAGGGCAGGATTTCCATTCCCCTTCTACATCCATATCAGTTTAATGTTGCTGTCAAAGGAGGAAGCTGGAAAATCATCCTGCAGTTCCAGTTCTCCTTTTTGTTGGGATTTTTTGTTGCTGAGTCTGCGTGATTTATTTGACTAAAGCATAGCAAAGCTCTTGGTTTTGTTAGTGACTTCCTTTGGAGAAAGCGAATGGATCACTTTTCTGATTGTTATCTCCGGTTCCTAGCAAAAACCTTTCATGTTTATTTCCATCTCGGAATAATCCATTCTGATGTGAGAATACTGGGCAAAAAGAGATCCTGGGAAGTCCATGCAGAACAGCTGATTTCTTAGGTCAGGTTTGGAACAAAGAGTAATCCAGAAGGTCCTGAGTGAAAAGTGAGATAAAAGGGAAAATTCTGCTCAGCAGGTGATTTTATCTGAGTACCAGGCTGGTTCTTTTTGCTGAGCCAGTGAACATCTCACACTACAGACGTGCAGGGGGCTTAAGCTCTCTGGATTTATAGGCATCATTTATTCAGTGCAGTTCCCAGAGGAAATTATTATTGAAAGCAGAGATGTTGCAGATTAATACCAGAATTATAAGGAGCTGGCTAAGGCAGATAAGGAGCTGGGAAAAGAGGGGACTGGGATAGGATGAGGTGAGCTCCAGGTGCAGGGGAGGAATCAGAAGCATTCCTGAGGGACAGGTCTCATGACCAGCCCTCCCTAACACTTCTTGAGTGACCTTGGCACAAGGTCTTTGATGCAGGTTTTGAAACTCCTGTAGTGCTGTGAAGGACATGAGAATTACACAAAATAATTTTGTTGACTTTGTGGATTAGTAGAACAAATGCAGCATAAAATTTAATAATCACAAGCCATTGTGTTAGGGACTAAGAGCAGGGGGGCTGCTGTAAACAAAACAAGAGTTTCAGCATATGGAAGTTCAACTTTTTTTCAAGGAAAGTGTTTGGTTGTAGCACGTAGCTGAAGCTGTCACAACTCCAGAATTTGCCAGGACACCTGTTCCTCCAAGAGCTGCGATTTACTCTAAATATTTCAGAGCCTAGGTATGTTATAAAGGCAGAATAAATAAAATTTTAGATCTAAAATATCAAGTTCTGAACCTGATTCCATCAGGTTTGAATTGGCTGCAGGTGTGAAGCCAACCTTGCCTGAAGAGTGGGAGGAAGGTGCCAGACTAGCAAGAAGTAGGTTATTGTAGCAGCCTTGGAACTGATTTTCATGGAACCAGCCCATCTGCCTCCTTCCCTCCAAAAATCCCAACAAACCAGAAAATGGAACCAAGCCAGGGTGGATCTCAGGCTGTAAGTGAGCAGTCCTGTTCCTTGAGGTAAGAAACCTCTGCTGGGGTGGGGGAGCTGCAGGAGCTCAGCCACGGGGACAGAGCTGGAGGTAGAGCCCTCCCAAGGCGAGCTCCAGGAGGTGGCTGGGAGGTCAAATGGTGCAGCTCTGGCTACAGCAGAGAGGAATTCAGCACAATCTGACTGTGGGGCACATCAGCCTCCTACAAAGGCAAACTGATGGGATCACTGCTCACCCCACCTCCCAGAAGAACCAGCATGTGGTATGGGGGTCTGGCTTCCTAAAGAATGTGTCAAAATACACTGATGCCTGCCTTAGGTGGCACTGGCAGTGTGTGGGGACCAGGACAAGGGCTTGATGTCCTCAAAGGCAGCTTCCTGGAGGAATTCAGGGACGCTGGAAGGTTCACTGACACAGGGGCATCCCTCAGCAATCTTCCCTCTAGGTGAAGAATCCTAAAACTATTGAGAAAGAGGAAAAAGAGGAGGCATTTTATCATAGAATCCCAGGATGGTTTAGGTTGGAAGAGACCTTAAAGCTCTTCTAGTTCCACCCCCCTGCCACCTTCCACTCTCCCAGGCTGCTCCAAGCCCTGTCCATCCTGGCTTCGGACACTTCCAGGGATGGGAAATCTTAGCACAACCCCACCTGCAGAGTAGCACCCCCAGAGCGCTACCAAGGTGATGCTTAAAAGGAGCAAATGAACCCCAAAATGGGTCCTCATCAGTGAAACTGGAGTATGATCATCACGAATGTGCTGTGCTCTGTGTCCGACCCTCTGAGGATTTGGGATTAAAGCCAGAAGGATGAGACAGAAAAGAAATGCTCTACAAATCAGTGAAAAAATTGGTCAAAAGATAGGAAACAGAAGGTTGGAGTAACTGAGCAGTTTCCTGAGTGAAAGGATGACAGCAGCACAGTCTCCAAGGAATCTGCACAAACCTGTGATACTCAACTGATAAATGAGCTGCGAAAGACACGGGTGTGCTGCCGGTGCTTCCTCCAGAGCACTGGAGCCGAGTGCTGACTGTGGAAAACTGCAGCAGGATTGAGGCAGAATTAACTGCTGGGTAAGGCTGTGGCAGGTGAAATCCCCCGGTGGATGCAAAGGGAAGAAGACAAAAATCTCCCCCACGGGTGATGAGTGCTGAGCTGGGTATTGCCTCTCACTGGCCGAGAGCTATAAAATACAAAAGATGCATCTCCCAGAATCATCATCAAGGAATCATCCCAGAATGGTGTGGGTCGGAAAGGACTGCAAAGCCCATCCCATTCCAATCCCCTTCCATGGCAGGGACACCTTCCACTATCCCAGGCTGCTCCAAGCCCTGTCCAGCCTGGCCGAGAACACTTCCAGGGATCCAGGGACAGCCACAGCTTCTGTGGGCAACCTTTTCCATGCTAGCTTTAGTGCTGGAAGTTTCATAGCCGGGCCTGAAAAATAGAATTCTTTTCCGTTAAGGAAGTGAGTGAGCTGCAAGTTTTATAATAAAGGGAAGCTGTAGCATTGTGGGGATTTAAAAAACAAACAGAAATCTGTGTGCATGTAATAAGATGGAAAATGGTGTCACTGTTACATCTAACAGGGCCCTAAAGGACAGATGCTCCCAGAGAATGGATATCCATTAGAACATGGTAGAAAGGGGAAGATTTTGAAAGGGAGTCAGAACCTACAGATGGAAACTTTAAATAAAGAAAAATCAAGTTGTAAGTAGCCAGTATAAATAATGCAGGGGATGTGTAACATGTTCTGGATTGTTCAGAGCAGCAGGCAGACAGTCCCTGCATTCCTGACGGGTTGGGAGGGATGGAGCAGCCTTCAGTAGGATCAGCTGAGAGGGAGTTGGAGCCTCTGGGACAGGAAGAATGTCAGGACTCCAGGAAAGAGCAAAGACTTTGCAGAATTGGTTGTTTGAACAGTGATTTTTCTCTCCCTGGTGCTGTCCAAGAGTTAGTTTGGGGTCCACCCCACAGGAGTTCCTTGGCCTATTTTGAAGATAAATAAAGGCAAAGGAGAGAATATAGAAGGACACTGCACGTATGAAGTGATAAAAGATGGGTAAAAAGAGCCCTCCCACTTAGGCCACTGTTTTCATTTGTTTCTTAACAGAGGAAGTGTTTTTGGAAGAGTCTTTTGAGAGTGGCCCCCACAGTGTCCCACCAAGCCCCAGGCCACCTCAGTGGCAGCAGAGGGCAAGTGCTTTGCTAAGCCACACATCAAAAGTGTTCGGGGATTGCTGATTTTAAGAAAGCAGCCGCACTACTCAGGAGGATTTAATGTCCAAGCAACAACCAAGACAGTGTTCCCTTGGAAAGACCCCCACACTGACAGGGAGATTGTGCTGGTTGGGAAACAGAGGCCAAGCGTGAGAAGGAAGTGGTGAAGCTTTGCATGTCCCAGTTGCCTGCTGCCCTGCTCTGAGGAGAGAAATAATTTAGCTTTGGACACAGAAGACCAGAAGCCTTGGGTGAGGACGGATAAACTCATGGTTTTCCCAGCAAATGCAGCGACCCCTCTTTTGAATGGGAATGTAACTTCTCAGTCTTTGTGTAGCTTTTACTCCTCTCCAAAAAACAAAAAATATCCCTAACTGTGTTGCTTGCAGAGCTGTCCATCTCTTCCTTTCAGCCCAAGGGCATGCCTGTCGCCACCATGAGCTGTAAATCTGGTTCTGTAGCCTCTTCCACCTGAAATCCACTGGAAATCAAGAGCACCCTCAGCAGCCATGCAGGAGATACCGAGCTGAGGGTGCAGTGACACACCCCAAGGACAGGGCCATCCACAGAGGCCTGGACGAGCTCGGGAAGTGGCCCATGGGAATCTCATGAGGTTTAACAAGGCCAAGTGCTGGTGCTGCCCCTGGGTCTGGACAATCACAGATAAGAGCACAGTCTGGGGGCATCCTTCCCTGTGAGGGTGGGCAGGCCCTGGCACAGGGTGCCCAGAGCAGCTGTGGCTGCCCCTGGATCCCTGGCAGTGTCCAAGGCCAGGCTGGATGGGGCTTGGAGCAACCTGGGACGGTGGAAGGTGTCCCTGCCCATGGCAGAGGCGGGATGGGAGGTGTTTAAGGTCCCCTCCAGCCCAAATCATGAGTGATTCTGTGATTTCTACCCTATTTTCCGTTCCCTTAACGCCTCACTCGGTGTTTTGGATCCCAGCTCTGCAGTTACACATTACCAAGAAAATATCTGTATATGTTGTGTTCCAGCTCTCACACACCACGGGTAAAATGCTGTCATTAAAGGAACCAATTTAGAACCCCATGTTATTAAATAAATGCTTCCTGATAAACATCCTGATAGGGGCTTCATGCAAGAAGGAAGTTGCTGGCAAAAGTGTGTCATAAACCAGCAACTTCACATTAATTAACTGAGAAGAGAGAAGGCTTTGCATTTCCTTTTGCTAAAAACCAATGTGAAGAAATTATTTTAAATAGCTTCAGCTTGTTAGTGAAACCTTGTGTCTGGTGAATTCGTCTGGCTTCTTAAAAAATGAGTTTTATAAAATCTATGATGCATCATTGAAGAGATTTGATTTAGTAAAAGGCTGTGCCTTTTTGGTCTGTGGTTTCTGGCAATTTGGGTGTTCTGGGAATCAGACATTCCTACCCTCCACAGCTCCCTGACAGGAGGGGGCAGCCGGGGGGGTCGGGCTCTGCTCCCCGGGAACAGGGACAGGACAAGGGGAAACGGCCTCAGGCTGGGCCAGGGGAGGCTCAGGTTGGACACCAGCAGGAATTTCTGCATGGAAAGGGTGCTCAGGCCTTGGCAGGGGCTGCCCAGGGAGGTTTGGAGTCCCCATGCCTGGAGGTGTTCCAAAAACACGTGCATGTGGTACTTGAGGACATGGTTAGTGGTGAACATGGTGGTGGTGCTGGTTGATGGTTGGATCTGATGATCTTAAAGATTTTTTCCAACTTTAGTGATTCTAAGATATTCTCTGACTTCCCTGTGCTGCTGTGTTAGAAGCCAGAGCAGTGTGTTCAAGGAAGCTTAAGGGCAAGACTGTCCTTTGTTCCAACAATAATGACTTTATTCTTCAGAAATTAGGATTATTTTGATAAATTTTGCTGCAGGAGCTGCATTGCTGCTGTTCCTCCCCTCAAAGCAGTGGTTCTGGCACATTAAAAATGGTGTTTTAGTGCAGTGCTGTTTTCTTATCGCATCTCTCCCCAGCTAACCCAGGAGCTTGATTTCTCCAGCCACAAATTTTCCTTATTTTCACCAGGATCTCCATTCTCTGCACTAAAACGATGCTATAAGGAACAAAATGCAGATTGCACTGTTGATCACAGCAGTGGGAGCCAGCCAGGAGGCAGGATTGCCTTTGCCATAATGTCACTTTATTATAAAATTAGTGGTTATTGGGGTTTCCAAGAAGAGAAGTGAAACAAAGAAATACAAGTTTGTGTTGTGGTTTAACTCTATCCCAGCCAGTACAGGATGGTTTTTGAGGGTATTTAAAATTGGTGGAAAAGAAGTGCCAGTAAGAGACATTCCCATGGGGAATTCGGAGTGGATTTGGCAGTTTTGACTCCCCCAAGAGGAGTAGAATCCAAACCTGGGCTTGTGCCTGGGCACTCCTTGGAGAATGATGCTCTTCCATTCCTGATTTTATTCTCTGGATATATTTCTGTCTGTACGTTAAAAATATGAATCCTTCTGAAGATTCTTTTTTTATTTAGGCTGAGGCTGCTCTTTTCTTGGTTAAAACCTTCCATTATTATTTCTGGGGATGGTGTGAAGGCCTTCTTCTACTGAAGAGTAGAATTTTCCCTGGGAGGAATAACATGCACACTGACCTTTCAGTCCCAAGGAGAGTGTCTGCTTAAGAACTTCACAGCTCCTTGCCTCAGTGCAGGTTGACATTTGCGAGGTTGATAAGCTGGTTATTTGGATGTAAATCGACAGGGAAGGAAAACCACTTTCAATAGTTGTGATAAGAGTCCACTTTTTCTCAGTTTAATATAAAATAATGGACAGTACATCACAGAAACTCATCATCACTGCCTAATTTAAATAGTGGCTGCTGTTATGTATCAGTCTGGAGGTGTGAAAAGGAAAAGAGTTAAAATTTACTTGAATAAAGAGGAAAAAAAATTCCTATCAGGGATTTTGCTCAGTATGCCTTAGAGCATCTTTGCAAGCAGCTATGTGTGGTGGTAGTATTTTAGGGATTAGAAGGGCTGTGGAATATGAGTCATCCTGAATTCTAATCGAGATGTGCAAGCATCTGATACAGAGAAGTGAGAAAAGTGAAGGTTTGAGGTTTGTTTTCTTTATTTCTTCCTTTGAAGACCCTGGATCTCATCCATGGTTCTGAGTGATTGGCTCTGGCCACAACAGCAACGGCTGCCCACACTGCTTGTTCTTGGTTTAGCCAAAACTTCTTCCAAAATCTTTACGAATTTGGTCTGGGCAGAAACAGGTTGATGTATTATTATGGGATATCCTGAAGTGGAAGGGACCCACCAGGATCATCCAGTCCAACCCCTGGCCCTGCACAGACACCCCAACAACCCCACCCTGGGCATCCCTGGCAGCGGTGTCCGAACGCTCCTGGAGCTCTGGCAGCCTCGGGGCCGTGCCCATTCCCTGGGGAGCCTGGGCAGTGCCCAGCACCCTCTGGGGGAAGAACCTTTCCCTGATCTCCAACTTGACCCTCCCTGGCCCAGCTCCAGCCATCCCCTGCTTCCAGAGCAGAGATAGCAGCTGTCCCTCGGGAGAAACGGTAGGATGGCAACGTGGCCCTGCTGAACAACCTTGTGCTCTATAATTCCCCATCTTCCCATTAGCAGATCTTCTTTTTGGAGATACGGGCAGGATGGTACTCCCACACTGCTGTTCTGGGCAGATGAAACTCTTTGTTTAGAGGCTTCCCTGCTTATTCTGTTCTTCTGACCCTCAAGGACCAGTGGCTAATCCAGTGCTTCTTTAAACATGACTGTTTATAAAATGGTGCTGGGTAAAACTCTGCTTCTGAATCCTACATGGTCACTGCAAACCTTGAGTCCTCACTTGGAGAGGGCTCCCACAAAACATTCCTTGAACTCTCTTGTTCTTAAGCACACGCAGGCTGCTCTGTACTGGGAGCTGTTCCAAACCGGCCTGGAGCTGAGGCAGAGCGTCCTGTTCTCCTGGCATCCCAGCAGACTTCGAATGGGATATTCTGGAATTGTACACATTGGAAGGCAGAAGTGGGAGCCTTTCACCTCTCTGGGCAGTGCCTGCACAAGGCTCCAGGTTTGCTGCTGTGGTGGACAACCCCTCCCCCTGCTCTGCTTCTGGCTCAGGGGTGTGAGAGTGCTGCCTTTGCTGCCTGTCCCTCTGCAGGATTTACCTGTCATGGCCTGGCCTGGGACACAGACTTTTCAGGGATGAAGCCTTCAGACTCAGCTCCTTCTTCAAACTCTTTTAGAGCGTTGTCTTGGACTGGTTTTGTGTTATTTGTGGTGTGTTCTGGGCTTTGTCCCTTCACCAAGTGAGCAATGCCAAGCTCTGCATCATTCCTGTCGTTCTTTAAGACAGGGATTGAGATCACACCCAAAATTAATTCCAAAGGTAGCCTGGAACTCTTACCAGGACTGATCCACCACTTCCTAGCCCTTGCCTTGAAACTAGTGTTCCAGTCAGAAAAGAAGTGGTGTAATGCATAGAACATTTGCTAGATACACATTAGGCCCTCCTGGGACATTCCTACATTTCGTTTATCCAAACTTTCCCGTTCTCACTTCAACCTCTGAAACTCGTTATTAAATTTGTAGAAAAAGAACACTACGGAACACGTTTATTCATCTGGTTCGAAATTACTGGCAGGCCTCCTTCCTGAACATCAAGGCAAAGCCAACCCCATCTCCTCCAGCCTCTGAGAGCTGTGAGTCAGCACAGTGAAACAGCCCAGTGCCTTTTATTAGATGTTGTGTACTTGACGGCCAAGTCAAATGCCAGGCTTGGGACAGCAATAGTTCAATTCCTGACTGAGTGTGTCATTCCTGTCCTCCAGAGAAACCTGTGACCTCTGCAGTCAGGGCCAGCTGAAAATAAAGAGATGTTTCCTTGGAGATGAGTTTTCTAGGGTGTGCCGGTTTGGCCAAAATCTACTAATATAGCCCCTGAGAGAAAACCAGGTTGCAACCACCCTTCCCCCCCACAGGGTTTGGGAAAAAAGGAAATTTTTCCTCGAAGGAAAGTGAAAGAGATAAAAACTATTTATTTTAACAAACACACAGGAAAAGGATAATGATGCTAAATAATGAATTAAAACCCTCGCTATAGAGAGAAACCTGGGAAGATTTCAGAGTCCTTCTGTAGGTGTGGTCTCTCTCCTCCTCGGAGCTGGTCGGTGAGGGCGTGGGCCCACCCCCGGGCCTCGGGGAGAAAATTCTCCTGATGTGTTCTGATGTTGTTGAAACAGTTCAGAAGAGAAGAAGGAAAAAAAACCAAAGTCCCAGGAAACAAAATTCAGCTCTCCGTCTCACGCCAAGAGGGAAAAAAAAACCAGCTGGCTGAAGAAAAAGCAAGCAGGGTGCTCCCTTCGTGCCTTCCGCAGTCAGAAAAACACTGAGGAGTGTAATCTCTGTGTCCTTGAGAAGCTGCTTTGGAAAGTTCATCTGGGTTATTTTTTTTCAAGCTCAGTTTAAAGGCACAGAAAAGGCACAATATTACTTTTTGGGCATAGAGCATGATAGGGGGTACACGGGATAGAGTCACCCCAAGACACAGGGTAATACCTGCAGCGTCTGAACCAACCCCTTCCACAACCGTGTTTCACTTTCTAGAGGCTTTGGAACTGGGAATGAATGAGAGGCCATATCTGGTCTATCTTCAGAAAGACAGGAGACCTATAGTTGTTATGACAACAGAAAGTAAAGAGAAAACTGATTTAAAAGTGGTCATTTTGGAGCCAGTCCAGAGGAGGCACCAAGATGATCAGAGGGATGGAGCTCAGAGAGTTGAGATTGACGCTTTGGGGTGAGCCAACTGGTCAGCAGCAGTGTGGAAAGGGTTGTTAAGCACTTGAAGGGGCTGCCCAGGGCACTGGTGGCGTGCCCATCCCTGGGAATGTTCAAAGCCTGTGTGGATGTGGCACTCGGGGACATGGTGTGGTTTGAACTCAGTGGTGGTGCTGGTGGACGGTTGGATTTGATGATCTCAAAGATCTTTTCCAACCCTGAGGATTCTGTTCTGTTCTATTTGGTGGCACCTCCTTGGCGCAGAAAGCTGTGCTGAGGAGTGAGAGAGTCTCTTTAAACACGAGCAGAGCTCAATTTTCTTGAGATGGCAGGGTGGTAACCACAAGACTTTGGTGGGCTGAAAGAAAATACATTTTAATGGTGCTTTTGCTAAGCCAACTCCATCAAAGCCCCTGGAGTTGCTGCTTCCTCCTTCTCTGTGTACGAGTGGTTTTACTCTTCTGCTACATCCCAGTGTTGTACTTTACTCACAGGAACTGGTCTCTGTGTGGCACCACATGGCCTTGAGGGGAGTCAGAGGGTACAGCAAAAATCCCAGAATCTTTAAGGCTGGGAAAGCCCTCCAAGGTCATGCAGCCCAACCTCTGCCCACTGAACCGCATCACAAAGCGCCACACCCATTTGGGAGTTTGCTCGGGATAATTTCCATGCACGCTTCTGTTTCACTCCAAGGAAAATTTGCAAACAAAATTATTTTTTTCACATCAGCATCTTTTCACCTAAATGTGCTGTTCATGGATGAGACTGTATTCAATAAATTAGCTTGTTTCTAGCGGGAAATTTATAAGTTGAATTTCACCATCACGTAGATGAAGAGTTGGGGTCCAGGCATGTGCCAAGAGTTGGGCAGTTTATTCCATGAAGATTCCCACTCTGCTTTTTTTGTGATCAATGCGAGATTTCTCCAAGTGCACTAAAATCTCCTGAAAGTATGAGGAAAAGAGTTTCACTTCTGTCATTGAAGGACTAAATGAACACAAGCAAATGGCCAAAGGTGATGATGAAACTGTTTTAAGGAAAAACTTCTAAGAATAAACTAAAGGATTGCCCAAGAGTCAAAGAGGTTATGGGATGAAGTGGGATTAATTCATAACATATTTGTAAGTTCATTATTTACTTATTCTTCAGGTAAAATGAAACTCTGATTATTCAACTTCTATCCATATGGAAATTCCTCAAAACCTGACACTTTGGGTGTTCAAATTGTAGTCGGAACTTGATGTTAGATGGGGTTACAGACCCATCAGATATCAAGTACTGCTTATATAAAATGAATTTAAAATACTCTGGGGTTTCTACTTGTTGTAGAATATCAACTCAAGGGGTAACTCCACTCCTCCAGCTTCCGAGAGGTGAAAAACTGCTCAAGCTACGAATCCAACCAATGCATCCAAACTCTGTATTCCCAGCTTCAGGAATCTCCTACACCATCTGCGGCTGATCATTGGAAGGACATTTCACAGTCAAAATGGTGATCGGCAGAGGGAAACACTGGTGTGAAAGAATTTAACCAAGTCCATTGAAAATGGGCAACTGCTGGCTGGTATTAAAACTCCATCACATGCCTTTCTCTAGGACTGGGACCAGGATTCACCCAGATGATTCATTTTAAAAAGAAAAAAATTATGCAGGAAGAAAACTCTGTAATCTGTCCTTTTTTTTCCTGAAGAAACACAGAATAGCCACAATTCCAACACAAAGGCAAATTGAATATGCATGGCCTTAATTTAACATCTCATTCAGCGTGTCCCTCTGTCCTTCTTCCTTTCAGACTTCCCAGGAGCTTTTCAAATGTAAAAGGCAGAGGAAACCAAAACAAAACATGAGCAGATACCACTTGAAAAAATACAGTAGGTAAAGACATCATTCCTGCTGAAGGTGACAAAGAGCCTTTGGAAAAATATCTCTTCCATGCTTCTGCCAGCCCTGTTGGGAGACTCTGCTGTGATGCTTGGCACCGGTTTTAGGATAAACCTTCATTTTATCTGAACAGATGTAACTGATCTGCAGCTGTTCCGATTCATTCCTTGCACACTTGGGATAAAGGAAGGCAGGATCACTCCTCAGCTGAACAGGATAAAACCTCATTGGGATGAGCGTGGTCTCACCCATCAGATTCTCTGGCATATAGATTGTTAGTTGTTTTCTTTGGAGCCAGCAATTCTTCTGTCATCAACTTAACCGTTCTTGCCTTTTTCCTCCTTCCTGATTGTCCCATTTGTCCCTGTCACCAGCTTCACCAGGACCTCTGAGGAGACTTGAGCAAGAAAATTTCAATGGTGAAAAGGAGAGACATTGAAAAGGAAAGCAAATTCTCTCTCTTACAATAGGGTTTAAAATAAATACATTTACTGTTGGATACTGACGTTTTCTCAGTTTCACCTAAATCAACCACTGTTCAAAAACCGAGTGGACACGGTGGTATTCAGTCCAAAGTTGGAATTTATAACCTTGGAGGTCTCTTTCATCCATAATGATTCTAGTGTTCTATTGAATCCTAATTTCAGTGTGAGTGCAATTTATATTTCTTGTTCCCTTTTTTTTTTGGTCAGTGTCATTGTTTTATTCAGAAAAGTGCAAAAGGAGGGTTGGGCTTTCTTGTCCCTCCTAGGTTGTTCCAGGTGAATGTCCTGCTTCTTCTGAAAATGTGGTTGGGCTGCCTCTCTCCCATGCCTGGGAAGGGCAGGAGGAGTTCTTGTGCTGGAATCATGGAAGACAACAGCTGTGGGCACAGGGTTTCTGGTTCAGGCAAAAATCTATCGTTTTATGGCGAAATAAGAATAGAAATCTGAATATAACTGAGTGAAATTCTTGTAGTTTGAAATTGTGAAATGCCTTCATGTAGGTACAAGGTTTGTTCTCTTTTTTTTTCCTGTTGATTTATGGCAATGTTTTCTCTTAATTATCCTCTGTTTTCTAGTTAAAGAAAAATAGACTAAGAATGAGCACTCACTCTGAAAAAGAAAAAAATCTCCTTGAGCAGAATTGATTTAAAGCCACCTCAGCACTGTTAAAGCTCCTAAGAGCCACTTGGGAGCACAGGCAGCTTCTTAGGGACATTGGGCCAGTTTGGAGAGAGAGGGGAAATTCCACTTCTGTCTGAAACCAGGGAAAATTCAGCCAGGGTGAGTCCAGATTTAGGCAATGATCAAATTCCCTTGCTTTTCTTCTGAGGGAAAAAAAACATGTAGAATATCCCAAATAGTGGATATACTTAAATATCTCTCCAACGATTTTAAACAAACATGGATCAGGAATGAAAGGTCTGATGGTGTCCTGGAGCAGGAAATGGATGTCATGACCCTGCTGAAGTTCCAAGCACCCTGGTGCTTTTCCTGAGCCCCTGATTTTGTCTTTTATGAGGAAAGGCTGAGGGAGCTGGGGCTGTGCAGCCTCGAGAGGAGCCCCAGCTGAGAGGGGCCCTCAGCCCTGGGTGTCCCTGGCTGCAGGGAGGGCTCCGAGCAGGGCCCGGGCTCTGCTGCGGGGGCCCAGCGATGGCACCAGAGCGACGGGCAGGGCCCGATGGCAGCAATTCCCCCCGCACAGGAGGCACAACTTCTGCCCTGGGCAGTGCCCAGCCCTGAACAGATTGTCCAGAGAGGCTGTGGGGTCTCCTCCCTGCGGCTGTTCCAGAGCTGTGTGCACACAGTGCTGTGCCCTGTGCTCTGGGATGGCCCTGCTGGAGCAGGGAGCTGCCACCAGGTGCCCGCTGTGCTCCCTGCAGCCTGGCCCAGTCTGTCACAAACACACCCAAACCAGCACAGAGAGCAAAGCAGGGCTGTGGGGCTGAGAATTAAATCAGCTGATGCTGCCCAAAAGCACAGCTGAAGCTGGAGGAGGGTGGACACCAACGGTCCTTGTTTGGTTAATTTGAGATAGTCCTGATGCTTCATCCCTGCAGAGGACTTCACCAGGTACTCAGACAATTTCAAACACAGGGATTTTGCTTTCACCTGTAAGTTGTGGTGTAGGAAGACACAAGTTCATTTTGCTCCAATTAAAGTTGGACAACGGCAGTGCTGAGGGTGAATACAGAAGCTTTCCCCTGTTCCCATTAAGTTAGCTTGGATATTCCAGGTTTTTTATTTCTATTTTTAATGAGCTCCTATAATAATCTAAAACAAATGGCAGTGCTTGCCAGAAGCTTCTCAGTGTACTTGCTAATGAGAGAATGAAAATAGATTTGGGATTGTTTGTAGAAGTCTTTGGATTAAATGTGTTTATTTTTGAGGGACTTACCTCCCTGTCTGAATATTAACATTACATTCACAAAACCCTGCCTCTTTCGCCGGTGGCCTAAGGAGCCAAATGGTTTCCTGCTGCTGTGCAATTTTATTGCTAGAGTATTGATTTTACCAAGTTTTCTGCATAACCATATGGTCAAGAAATTTGAAGGTGAGAGGCCATAGAATGGAGCAAATACCTCTGAGGATTCGGGTTTTGTTCTTCACAGTTATCATCCCCGCCTTACATAATTTAAAATAATTATTTTTATGAGTAGGTAGAAATCATAAATCACAGCAAATACTCACATTTACTAGCAGAGACCTTCTCTCCTCCCCAAACATTGCTTTCACAAGGTCACATCCAGAGCAGGAGTATCCAGAAGGGAGCAGGCAGGGGAAGCAAAGCCTGAGAGCTCCCAGTGCCCTCAGCTGCAGCACCTCCACCGAGAACGTTCTGTGCAGCCATCCCTGCACCTGGATTTGTGGCTTTGCACAAATTGGAGTTTTTGTGTGAGACCTATCTTTTCACATTGACTTCTTTGGTTAGAATGGAAACCTCTGTCACAGGAATGCTGGAGAGAACTTCAGCACAGCGTTTGGATCACTCCCAGAGGAGCAAACTAAAAGCAAATGATTTCTTTAAAGAATCCAGCTTCTCTTCATTTGTATTCAATTCCATGGTCATTTTCCAGTGGGAGAGACAGGAAAATTAGGGTTATCTCAGCTGCTGGGCTGGCTGCTTGTAGAGCAGGCTTTAATTCTGCCTGGGTTTAGCTGAAGCCTCTCTGCCTGGGCCAGGGAGCCAATGGCTCACCCCTGAGCAGGAGATTTGGTCTTTGAGATGATGCACCTGAGGACTCATTTTCCATCAGGGGAAGATCCAGCCTCTCCTTGTGGTTGGGAGAATTTCCCAAGCAGTTGGACTTGGCTGTGATCTGGTCGGAGAGCACTCAGGGGTGACTGAAAATCTGGAATAAAGGCTGCATGGAAAGAGAGGAACAACCTCCAGCCACATGGGAGCATGATCCAGCCGGGGCGGGGGGTGCCGTGTGACCCGGTCTGGGTGCGACAGTAAAAGCACCACTGGCAGTGCTTTCCTCCCGAAACCAGGAGTGCCTTCCTTTGTGGTGTGGGCTGGCACTCAGCAGGTGGGTGTGGGTGTGGAGGTGGAGGTGGATGTGAATGTGGCTGTGAGCACCTTCCGTGACTGATGAAGTCGGAACAACATTTCTGATCTCCATCCAAAGCTGCCACTCCAAGACCTTGCCACCCTTTATTTTGTTGTCGTCAGTTTTTGAATGGTGCTATCACAGAACTCTCAAGGTTGGAAAAGACCTCCAGGATCATCCAGTCCAACCTTGGACTGATTCCACCACGTCCATGTTCCATTCTTACTGTTCTTTCTTGCTCGGATCTGCCTTTTATTTTTCGCTTTGGACTTTTCCTCTTTTTTTTTTTTTTTTTACCATTTCCTTCTCCTTTCTGAAGAAGGAAGAGTGCCATCACCAAAAGTGAATTTCTCCCAGGAGAAAGATTCCTCCAGACTCTGCAAACCGCCTCCAAAACGTGTCCGCACATTATTGTGAGAGATCTACATAACAGATGATAGCAAAATGATTTTGTTTCATTCCGCTCTGAGTACGAATAGCATTGTCTCAGTTTTTCATTCCTGCAGGCTCTCACTCTGGGACACTGCAGCAACTCTGCCGGAGTATGAGGAAGGCTCAGAAGTCCGTGCGAGTGTTTACCTTCACAAACGTGCATTACAAAAGCAGCCATTAGCTCTCCACCCCTTTTTAAATCCGAGGGGACTGATACAACGGGGAACACTGATGGGAAAGAGATGAAACGGTGGCAGGGGGAGGAAAAAGAATAAAAATATCCCGAACAAAGTTAAAAAACGCAGCAGGTAAGAGTGAGCTGTCAGTGTCTGACTCCTCGGGAGCAGTGGCAATTTATAACGCGGTGACTCAGCCGGGAGTCTGGCAGAAGGAGAACGCAGCGCTGACTCCTTGCTTTGATGTCTCTGCCTTTCCGGAGGGGTTGGATGCAGCAGGGACCAGTGACTCACTGGGGCAGCTCCCAGTTCCCCACCCCAGCAGCTCCAGACCGCGGGGCCTTTCCGTATTAACACCCTGGCATCACCTTTAACACACACGTTTTCAAGCCTTGTTTCGCTGCCTTCTCGGTTCCCGGTGGTTTCGGTGCCTTTGCAGATCTGATCTGCATTCCAGAGATAAACAGGGCATTAAGGCAGGTGTGGAGAGCTCTGCCTGTGGTAATTGCAGAGCCAATTTCAGAGCTGCACGAGGTTTACAGAGCTGGGAGAAGTTACTACAGCACGGCTCAAATGAGGTGATCATAAGCATGGGTGCTGTATTGATTAATGCTCTCGTGCAAGATAAGGCGAAGGATCCTGTACCTGCTGTAATGCTTTTATCTGCTGTGCCTAATTGGAGTTTTACCCTGGATTTTACATATTCCATCAGTAATGAGTTAATCGTATCTGCCAAATGGATAATGAAGTTATTAGCAGTGTGCCTGGAAACCACAGACGAATTATCCAGGAAGCTGCTTTCTGCTCCGGGTCCTGGCTGGTTTGATATGAAATTGATATTAATTTGAGCACTGATGTTACACTGTTGTATATCGTGTAAACACTCAGCTTTGCTCAGCTGTATTTTCCCTTTTCCTTGGCCTAATGTGGCTCTCCATGGAGGAGGGGGAAGTCTTGTTTGCCCATGAGCACCATGGCATGGGAGGGCCAGCTGCACATTTTAGTTTAGGTGCAAGATTTCTGCTGGCAAAAAAAACCAGTAAATCCCAAGGGAAGAGCTCTGCTGTAAAGCCCGTCAGTGCAATCTGCCAGAGAGCCTGGGATTTGGGCTTGGAAAAATCCCATTGCAGTAATCCATTAATCCATGGAATTACCTGGAAGCTTTTCAATATGAGGAAGTCATTAGATGAGATCCCATTTTTTTTTAATTTGTATTTAACATTTACCTCTCTTGCTGGTGCTTGATTTTCTTTTATCCACTGCCCTCTACAGGTCTCATGGATGGAGTTAGACTGAGGGAGATGAGGTTGCAGCAGTGGCTGGCTCTGGCTTTAAAAGAACTGCAGAGATGCTCCCAGAGCTGTTTTCCACACTCTCTGGGAAGGGAAAAAAATATTTACAGTGAGAGAAGATCAGGTTTTAATACAGTGATGGGAAATTCCAGCTTTTATGGGTACAAAAGCAGGATATAACATCCCTTTCTGAGAGCCTCCCTGCTTTATGGCACAACGTTGTCAGTGCATCAAATGTTTGGCTATTTATCCCTTCTTAGTGTATTTCTGTTAAAAACCATTTTCAGGGAGAGATCATCCTTGGGGATGAACTGAGAAATGCTGCTGAACCTAAAAGTCTTGCTCTGAGTAAAAGGAGGGGTGAATTCCAGGCTCCTTGTGGTTCCCATCCCCTCACTGGGCTCTGGGGGCCTTTCCCTCTCCTGGAGACTGGGAACAACTGGTTTCCATGGATTTTCCTTACGTTTAATGAACAGGAAGTGAAACTGCAGCACATCCCCTCATAGGGATGTTTGGGAATTGCTCTCCTCTGTCTTGGCTGCTGCTTTCCTGAAGTGATTTGCATCTTAATAGCTTTGATGCTGCTATCAAAGAATTTTGGGGGAAGGACAAAAAGACAGCGGCGTGGAATGATTATGTGAACCTCCCTTCCCGGAGAAACTCAGCTGAAAATAGAAATATTGGCTTTAAAACATGCCAAGGCTTCAGTTCAGGCTTTGCTGTGCCCGCTGGTGCTTGGCATCTCTCTGAGAAAGGAATATAAATTCAGATTTAGCTCTTCGGTGGGCACCACTCAGCAGAGCTGCTGCAATCCCACAGCTTGGCCAGTCAGGGAAAAGGCAACATGTTGGTGTTGAGTTAGGAAAACTATCCCAGACTTCTCCGAGCACCCTCCTGCGAGGTGTTTTTAAGACACTGTGGTTTATCTTTGAAGTGAAATCAAAGTTGGCTGGAGCACTGGGGTGTCTCCTGAGCCAACATCCAAGCGAGGAGCCCACTCTGGGAATTTTTGGATGGACTAAAGTGTGGTGTAGGTTGGAGCAGCTCCTGCTGGGGATCCCACATCTCCCCAGCCTGTACAATCATGCAGACTGTCTGCAGCCTGGTGCCTGAAGTGGCTGCTGGAACAGCCACACGGTTCCTGGATTTCATGGTTTTATCCTCCAGGAGGGCGGTTCCCGTGCTCCCAGAGCTCCCTGCAGTGCAGAGCAGTGTGCAGGGCACAGCGAGGACAGTCCTTCAGAAGTGACCTGAACCGGAGCACTCTCCCACATCAGCATCTCCATCCTCACCAGGAGAACAGGATTAATCCCAGATCTCCGGTGCAGTAATTATGCAGCCTCGGTAGCTTTAGGTATGATCCTTATCTCCATGATTTGTCTCTCCCATGCACACCCATTAATTTATTTTCTCTGTTCAAGATACAGTTATAGATAATTTTAAAGGCTTTGTGGTTGGAGCTTTGGTTGAATTGTATCTCAGCACCGGGCCCTTCCTTCCCAAAGTGGATCTGTTCCTAAATCATCCTCCCTAAAGGACTCTCCCTAAAGTTCCCGCAGCTGTGGGGTGACACAAGAAAAAGCACAGAGGTAACCAGAGCTGGCTCTGCTCACCACAGCACCCAGGATTTGTCAGCTGGGTTTGAAACTTAGCTGGGGATGATGGAGGGGGAAAAGGAATTTTCACTGATCTGCAGCTTTGCAGTCTTCCTAATTTTCCAGTTGATTGTGGATTTGGGGTGTCCCAGGAGAATTTGTCTGGTATCAAAATCTTGAAGCACAAATAAGCCACTGCAAGTTGTCACTTACAGCAAAATGTTCTATTATGGTGAGGTCTGTGGGATTTAAACAGAAAGGAGGTTGGAAACATTGGTCACTTTGCAGGAGTTGAGAACACAGAAATGAGGGTAAGAAAAGGGTAAAGTACCCAGGGAGAATGAATCCAAATAACCACAGGTCCCAGTAGGATGGAAAAGGCCAGGTGGGTACACTTAGGATGCAGGCAGGTACAGGACAGAGGTCTGTGCTCATGAGTTACAGACCCTCTGGGAGAATGGGAAAAGAATTTTCCTTCCTTGGACACCAGCAGGAATTTCTGCATGGAAAGGGTGCTCAGGCCTTGGCAGGGGCTGCCCAGGGAGGTTTGGAGTGCCCATGCCTGGAGGTGTCCAAGGAAGGCCTGGAGGTGGCACTCAGTGCTCTGGGCTGGGGACAAGGTGGGCATCGGGCACAGGGTGGGCTCCATGGGCTGGGAGGGCTTTTCCAACCTGAAGGATTCTGTAATTCCATGACTGTTCTCCAGTGTCTTCCCAGACACCAGCTCTTGTCCTCAGCAGCTGCTGTTGGAAGCTCCTGACTGGCTTTGTCCGCTCAGCTCCTTGGCTGCTCCTCTGCCTGTCCTGTGCACTGGGATGTGCCAGGAATGATCAGCTCTGGAGTTCTGCTGGTGCTTTATATTGTCTCAAGCCCAGTTTGCATTCCTGGGCTTCCCACTGGCAGCTGGGATTGCACTGCCTCACCCAGATCGTGACCATTCCAATATTTGGGGAGAAATGTCTGGGGTTTTTACTGCTGCGCTAACAGAGCCAAGTTTTCCAAGGGCAGATGTCGAGAGGTTGATAATTTAGGTGCCAGCACCAGCCTGAAAGGCTCTGCCAGGAACACATCAGCTTTAAGCCAGAGCGGGACAAAATGTGTAGAATCTGTTAATTCAGGCTGTTGGATTCTTGGATCAGAACTGACTTTTACAGAGAAGAGAGTCGGGTCTAATTTTGCTCTCATTTTCCCCAGGTAGTTGTGTCAGTCAGGACACATTTCCCACAAATACATTTCTCTTCCCATTAATTCTACCCACAGACGGTTTTGCTGTGCAGCTCCCTCCCTGCACGCCTTTGTGTGGTGACAGGGTGGTGCAAATCCTAATGTTCTCCTTAAAAGATACAACAGAGGTGGGTTGAAAGCAGATCCTCTTCGCTGAGCACTCAGCTCATGGAATTCTTCTGACTTCACATGGATAGAGAGTGCCCAGAAACACGGAAAAGGACGTTGCTGTCCACCCAGACAGGCACTAACAGATCCCTCAGGATGCTGTCAAGTGTCTACGCCTTCATTTTTCACTTCCTTGACATAACCTCGAATAGGATTTACAACAGAGAGAGCCATAATTTCACATACACGTATTCACGAAATAAAACGCAGCAGGGAAATACAGTTCTTTTTAATTCCAGACCTCTCGGAACTGTGATTCCTTCCTGAGCCTCTGTTCAGGATGAAAACAGAGAGCTGCCCGGCTCCAGCAGTGCCTGGCTCACTCAGCCATTGATGCAGAATTTTGTTTGGGTTTGTAACTGCTGCCTAAGGCGGTAATTAATACATAAATATGCAATTTGCCACATCTCAGCTGAGGTTATTCGGGCCGGGGAGCAGAAGATCTGGAGGGTGGCCCTGGGATGGGCAGGAACAGCCGAAGCCTGGGCTGGGTGGCAAAGGTGGGGACGGGGACATTGGCTTGGGCTCTCTGTTCTCAGCAGCACAGCCAGAAATAAAAACCTCCCAGCCTGGAGCTGACCCATAATGGGATTAGATCTGAATCGCCTCTTTCTCTTTCATTACCATTTGAAAGCTCTGCTTTTCTCTCAGTTCTCTGTGATTGCTGCTTAAAAATGCTCCTGGATTGTTTACCTTGATGGAGACCAAGATAATCCTCAGGCCACTCCAACCACTCAGGTACTCGCAGCGATTTCTCCAAGCCCAGTATTGGCTGAACTGATTTGTCTGGAATCAAAAGACAGGGTTTTCTGGTTTTGTTTTTTTTATCTAAATGGGAGCAGAATTCTGGCCAGGTTGATTTTCTCCCAAATCAGCTTTTCTGCTGCCTGGTTTAGTCCCTCCTTCACGTGGCTCCCACGAGGGCAGCAGTCCCTGGTGTCTCTTCCCGCCCAGATCAGAGCCTTGGATGTGATTCCCAAAGGAAATTGTCCCTCTGCACTTGCAGCAGTGGAAATGCTTAAGGTCACTAACAATTCGGAGACTTCCAAACTGGAATGGAGTATTTCCTGGAATTTGGGAATCTTGAATAATCTCTCCTCTGGGAGCAATTATATTAGAGCCAGGAAAAAGAAACTATGATTAAGTAGAGATTGATGTAACTCACCCAGACCAATGCTCGTGGGCAGATCTCTTCCTCTTAACCTCGAGGTCCCTGGGGGACATCCCCAAAACCCAGGGGAAGAACCCTCACACACTTTGTCCCGGTTTGAGACATATCTGGAGGAAAAGGGGAAAACCTGCCTGTTTGATAATGGGAAGAGAATTCAGAAGCTTAAAGGGGTTCACTGCCTGTCCTGTATCTCCAGGTCAGTTTAGCAGCTTCTCTGCCAAGTCTCGGCCTCACTCTCTGGCTGTTAAGTCAGGTTTAGCTGTCAGGCTGGATTTAGCATAATTCACACCAAAACCAGCGCATTTGCCCCCACTGACAGCTTGCAAGTAGAACATTGTCCCAGCTCCTTGAGCACATTCCAAGGGCAGAGAAGAGTATCCTGCTCCTCTGCCCTTGGCCTGGGTGTCTCCAGAGCCCCCAGGAGCTGTTGGACACCTGCACCCCGCAGAGCCCGGAGCATCAGAGCTGCTTTCTGCAGAGAGGCCCCGTGCTCACCAGCAAGGTGACATTCCAGCTCCTGTGGAGCTCAGAAACAAATCCAGCTGGATTTTGGCCAGTCTGGGGACTGCACAGAGACTTGTGCCTTGCTCCTATTCCTTGTTCCAGCAGCAGCTCTGGAGGGGCTGGGCAGGGAATGAGGGACAGTGGGATGAAATGGTTGAGGTCGTCTTGGATTATTTCATCTCTAGGACGAAAATGCCACAGATGTTCCCAGATCTGTAATTTACTTGGACAATTCATTCTGCAACCCTCTTTTTCAGGTTCAGGCCAACGTCAGATGGGAAAGTGCTGAAATCCCAGGCTGTGCTGAGCTGCCAGAGATCTGCATTTCAGTTTGGGGCTGGATATTCTTGTAACTCTTCCAAGTTATTCCTCCCAGTGGCTGTGAGGTGGAGCAGGTAGCCTAGGAGGGATACAGCCACCTGCTGGTGTGCTTCTGTCCCTTGATTTGGAAGTGACAGGGTGTCCTGCCCCAAGAAAATCACCTGGATGCACACTGATAGCTCCAGGTCATCCCCAGGGGGCAACATAACCTCGGAAGTGTGAGGTGGCAGAAACCGGTGTTCTCCACCAATAGTTTTGGTTTTTTTCTTTTAATGTTCTAGAAACAGCCCAGAGCATTCAGAAGTCCCAGCATGCATTTTCAAGGTGTAAAGCAGACATCATAATTTCCTTACACGACCTGAACAAGATTCTGAGCAACCATTCCTTATGAAATGGTATTAAAATGGAAGGTGGTGTGAGTGCCGCGCTCTGGGTGCTGGGGTTTCACAAAGTGCTGGAGTAGCAAAGAGAACTGGGATGGAAAGGCCGAATGTTCCTCAAGCACTGTTCTGCTGCTGTTGGAAGGGACCTCAAAGCCCATCTCATTTCCACCCCTGCCATGGGCAGGGACACCTTCCACCATCCCAGGGTGCTCCAAGCTCTGTCCAACCTGGCCTGGAACACTTCCAGGGATGGGGAGTCCTCACCTCTCTGGGCAAGTTTCCCAATCTTCCCCAGTTTCCCAATCTTCCCCAGTTTCCCAGCAACACAAAGAGAATTCTGCACTTCCAGTCTCTGAAAGAAATTCGAAGACACTGGAGGATGGGGAGGATATTATTCTTGATATTGCAGAAGTGTAGCAGGAAAGTCAAACAGACTCCCCCAAAGGCTGCTGTGGAAAGATTTTGGGGTAACAACAGCCTCAGTGCCACGTTGGAAATGCACCTAGGGCTGGGCAGGGAGGTGAGCTGGAGGATCTCACTTGCAGAGGAGCCTCAGCAGGAACAGAGAGTGAAGGCTTGATGCCTGAGGTGGCCACCTAAAAACAGAGACTAGACAGGAATAAGGAAATAAAGGCAGATATTTATTGGAAGGGCCTCCAAAGGCACACCCTGGGCAGGCCAAAGGCGACACCCAAGATGGACCCCGAGTCACGAGTTCTTCACACTTTCATAAGTTTGGTTCATTTGCATATCAGGGTTAATTCTCCAATTAAAGCTTCAGCTCATGCTGTAATTACCCCAAGCTCACCTCTCTTCTCAGATTTTGGTTTACACATTTTGGGCCTAGGACGGTCTGGGTGTCCTTGGAGAGCAGGCTTGGAGAGGTTTGTTATATCTAACCAGCATGAGAGAACAGCAGCGAGCAGGCTACAGGAAGCCTCAGAGTTACACACCAAGCAGTACAGGATTTGAAAAATATAAAACTTAAAACCTAAGGCATCAGGCTCACCCAGCTGAGGACAGGGCAGACACGAGGACAGATCGTTGGGATCAGAAGAAGAGTAAAGCGGAATTAAGGCTCTGTCTGAGTGGAAATGAGAGGAGTGCATCCCTGGAGTGAGAAAGGGCTGCCTCGCTCTGCAGGAACAAATGGCTGTGGGTGTGTGGAGCCCAGGGTGAGGCACCAGCAGGCGACACTGGGGTGTCTCCTCTGTCCCACCATGCACAGAGCAGGGCTCCTCCAGCACTGCCTCACATCCAGATAAATCCGGGTCCATGACCGAATGGGGATGGACTGACAGGAACAGGGACTGGCAAGCGGAGCTGGTGCAGCCTGAGTTCATCTCAGGTCTGGTCCTGCCTGTGGCCCCTTGGCAGCCAAGATCCTCCAGCTCACCTCCCTGCCCAGCCCTGGGTGCCCTTCCAGCAGGGCATCAGGGCTGATTTTGCCCCAAAATCTTTCCAGGGCTGTTGTAACCCCAAAATCTCTCCACAGCAGCCTCTGGGGGAGTCTGTTTGACTTTCCTGCTACACTTCTGCAATATCAAGAATAATATCCTCCCCAGCCTCCAGTGTCTTTGAATTTCCTTCAGAGCCTGGAAGGCTGAGTGCAGAATTCTCTTTGTGTTGCTGGGAAACTGGGGAAAACTGAGAACCTTGCCCAGAGAGGTGTGGATTCCCCATCCCTGGAAGTGTTCCAAGCCAGGTTGGATGGGGCTTGGAGCAGCCTGGGACAGTAGAAGGTGTCCCTGCCCATGGCAGGGGGTGGCTTTGAGGTCTCTTCCAACCCAAATCACTTTGGGATTCTGTGATTCTATGAAAAGAAGACGTGCAGGGAATTGAAACAGCAAAAGGCTTTTCCTGCATTTGATTTGGCTTTCTGAGAGGAATAGTGCTCAAGTGCACACAGCCCTGTTTGCTGCAGACTGTCCCAAATCGAGGGGCAGGGATGGGCGAGACAAGGACCAAGGTACAGGACACTTTTTCTCTGTCTCTCGCTGTGTGATTTGGCAGCTGAGACACAAAACACTCCTTCACTGGCTTCTTTTCCCCCCCTCCGAGTTTTGGAATCTCAAGTCTAAGCAGAGAAATAGCAAAAAGAGGTTTTTAAGGAGAAGCTTGAAAAATGGACGGGGCGGAATTCGGAGCACTGTGGAGATTATCATCCTTCCCGTTTTATTTTGTGGTGCTGCTTAGAGTTTATACACTCACTGTGAACAAACAGGAGAGGCCCTGCAGGTGGGTGAGCCAGGGAAGATGGGATCAGGGATAAAAAAGCTGAGCCAGCTTGCTGGTCTCTGTCCCTGTTGCCAGCTCTTGGTCTCCAGCTCTCCTGCGGTGTCCTGGCATTATAACTATCCCAACTTCCATTTCTCCAGCAAAGTCAAAAGGAACTTAAACCTAAATATACTGAATTTAAACCTGAATATACTTGGGTGAATCTTAAGGAGCCTTAAAGCATTCAGATTTTGCAGGCAGCAGGATCTGGAAGACGCTCAAGTGTCACTGGCTTTGTCTGTCATCAGATCAGAGTCTGGGAAGTTTTCTCTGGATGAAGCTGCAAAAGCCATTGCTGTGAGGGAAGATCAAAGGCAGCAGCATGAGCAGGGGAGTTTGGCTCTTGGCTTCATGTTTATTGCTGGGTTTGGGCTGCTGGATGTCTTTAGCTGCTTTAATTACCAGGTTAAACAAAGCCATGGGACAACGAGCCCATCCTTAGATGTTGGTTAAGGAGTAATCTTCGTCAGATTTTTCGGTGCAGTGAGGCAGTGGCACTGTGACATTGTAAATGGGCTCTTCAGCATTTGAAAAAATCTGTCCAGAGCAGGGCTGGGAGGTGGCATCAGACACCAGCCCCGGGGTGGTGCCAGCTGCTTGAGCACGGAAATGATTTTAAACCATGGAATTCTGGAATGGTTTGGGTGGGAAGGGCCCTTAAATCCCATCCAGTCCCACCCCTGCCATGGGCACCTTCCACTGTCCCAGGCTGCTCCAAGCCCCAGTGTCCAGCCTGGCCTTGGGCACTGCCAGGGATCCAGGGGCAGCCACAGCTGCTCTGGGCACCCTGTGCCAGGGCCTGCCCACCCTCCCAGGGAACAATTCCTTCCCAATAACCCACCTAAATTTCCCCTCTTTCAGTTTGATCCCGTTCCTCCTTGTCCTGTCCCTGCAGTTCCCCAGGATGATTACAACAATTAAAAGAGTTAAATAATTTCATTTGTGCAGGAGCATGAAGGACTTGGCCAAAAAGAAAGAAAGAAAAAAAAGAGCTTGTAGTTCTCCAAGCAAATAGATACATTCAGAACAGCCCTTGGAGTGAAACTTCTGCCTCCCTCAGTTTAATAAAGAACTCAAGAAGCTGTGACTGTGGTTCTGTACTGCACAATTCACTGGCAGGAGAATTTAATATGTATTCACTCTACTCATTTTTGCACCCGTGAGCCACAGAAGTGTGTGGTTCGTGACGGCTATGAAAGCACCTCTCCATTTCTCCCCAGGAGAACATTTGTCTCAGTAATTATTACAAGGCAGGCAGGAGTTTTAGAGGGCAACTTTCAATTTATTTATTTTTTCTTAGTTGCTTTTTTGCATTGTTTGCATTCCTTCAAAACAAGGGGGGAAAAAAAAGCTGAATGCAGCACAACTGGTCATGAGAGATGTAGGGAAACATTTGGTGCCTGTGCAATAATTTTTTCCAAATATTTTTCTCAGGGTTAGATGGGATGTGGGCTCTGTTTTAGCAAGTTAAACAACCTCTTCTCCCCCAGCCCTCCCTGCTCTAAAAACCTGGCTATTTTAATCCAACCAGTGGAAGTTAGGTGGAAGAATAAAAATAAAATAAAATAAAATTTACTGTTTTCTCTTTTTGATCTGAATGTGGGGATTCTTTCCTAATCTCAGTTTTGAAATTGTGTCTTGGTGCCAGGAATCTTTCATAGTCAAATAACCCTTCATTGCTTCATTTTCCACTGCCTGCCTCTTGCTGAGACCAAAGTTTGGGCCTGCACCAAGTGAGGTTCGTATTTTGAAGCTCACTATGAATGAAAGAAGTGCCAAGAGTCAGAGCTACCAAACCCTTCCCCTAAAAAAAACCCTAAGTGCTTCCCTTGATATTTAATTTGATAAATAAAACCCAAGGCTTGCCCGCTGCCATGTTCAGTGCAGCTCCATAAACTCTTTTCTTTTGGTAAATAAGTCACTGCTGCTGATATTAGTTAATCTTGCCCCTATGAAGTTGAGTTTTTCTTTTTTTTAGTTATGAAACAAGACATCAAAGAGGCACGAATCAGAGTTTTCCTTCCTCGGAGAATAAATACCAAATTTCTCTTTGAAGCTGGAATCAAAGCCAGGGAGTGTGCAGCTGATTTCAGAACTAAGACAGGTATCCTGAGAGAAAGGCAAATCCTGGGTTTGGTGGTGACAGAGACATCTTTTTTAAAATATTTGTGTTTCTTGTGATTTTTGCCCTGACTTAAGGCAGTTTTAGTCACCAAGAGTCTGCAGCTCACGGATTTCTGTGTTTACATTGCACAGGAAATGCAAGCAGAGCAAGGAATGATTGGATCTGTTCTACCACCTCATCTTTAACACACAAAGGAAAAATCGTGTAAATAATCAAACCCAAGGCTTCTGAAAATACCTTGAGAAGTGTTTGAGCAACCCAGAAGCTTCCCCTTGGACTCAAAGGGAAAGGAGGCATCCGGAAAATCCTTCTTATTTCACTTCTTGGGGGACTGGCAGCTTTGTGCTGGTTTGGTGAATGGAACTGAGCACTAACAAGTGGTTAAAAATATTGTGACATACCTGCATATCATTCTGAATACTGAAAAGTAGATTCCTATTGGTGGTTTCCCAAATCTTTGCCTTAGCAATGTTATTTCATAGACTCACAGAGTCCCAGAATGGTTTGGGTTGGAAGGGGCCTCAAAGCCCATCCAGTGCCACCCCTGCTGTGGGCAGGGACACCTTCCACTGTCCCAGGCTGCTCCAAGCCCCAGTGTCCAGCCTGGCCTTGGACACTGCCAGGGATCCAGGGGCAGCCACAGCTTCTCTAGGCACCCTGTGCCAGGGCCTGCCCACCCTCACAGCGAGGAATTTCTTCCCAGTATCTCACCTAAATTTCTGCCCTTTCAGTTCGAAGCCATTCCTCCTTGTCCTGGCCCTCCAGTTCCTGGTGAAAAGTCCCTCTCTGGCTTCCCCCCTTCGAATACTGGCAGGATTTCTTTCAGGTACTAGAAGGAAATTTAAGCCCAAACTCTCCAGATGCAAAGGAGAAACATAAACTGCTCTTTTTTTCCTGTTAGCTGTCACTCTTTTTTTCCTGTTAGCTGTCATCTTTGAGACTGCGAAGGCTTCCTGCCGCTTCATTGTCCTGGCAGGGTTTATATTTCGTAGTGTGCTGGTGGGTTTTGTGCTGCAATTTTGGCCTCAGATTCCCAAGTCCTCCCTCCTTTTAGCCCTAATTTTGGCTGTCAGTCGTTGAATCAAGATAAAATCCAGCTACAGGTTTTCTTAGAGAATTCCAGTAATTTTTTGGCTTGTTATGGCCATATTTTACCTTTCTTAGGGTTAAGAGTCATTGTCACCTCTTCTCTATTTCTTTAAAAAACCAGAGATTTGATAAAACCCTTTCAGAAGTGGGGTCCAGGCAGGGAGCAGCGCTGTGGGGGATGCAGCTTTCCCTCACCTCTCACTTCCCATCTTCCCAAGTGTCCACGACCTGTGACAACAGGTAGAGAGATGAAGGAATTGGTGTGAGTTGTGGCAAAAGATGGGTGGATTTATGACAGCAGAGCAAGTCAAGTTAATCAGGAGCACCCTGCAACTTCTATTTCCCCCCCAAGTGTGTGTCTGCTTCCTCTCAACTCCACAGTGGGATCAGGAAACCTGGCAAACGCAGCTTTAAATCCCACAGCTCTTCCCCCCCAGGTTTTGCACAGCTTCCACATCCATCTTTGGGCTTTTGACCCCCGGAGAGCAAATAATGAGAGTGCTGAGGTTTCTTTTTCAGATGTTTGGGCTATCAGATGGAAGGGTTCATTTCTGGAATTCTGTTTTAATTTGAGCACGTCAGGATTTTATAGCAGTGCCACAGTTATGTTCAAACCTGGATGCACTTCTGTACTCTGCTCCTAGGAAGATGCTTGAAGACCAATTGTTACCCTGCTGATGGATAAAAGAGGGACTGGTTTTTATTTTGTGAGGAGAACCTCTCATTTATTCAGTGCTGAATTTCTGCTATTTGACAACAGCAAAAAAAAAAAAGGGCAGGAGAAGGGTTTTAAAGTCCATTAATGGGGGATAGGCCCATTTTTGCCATACACACTCCCAATTTAGCCCTGCTGCTGGGAGTGGGAGCAAAAAGTCCTTGCACAGCTTGATCCCACGGCAGGGTGCGGAATGGTGCATATTCCAAAGGACTCTTCTAGGCAGCTTGTGACCCGGGAACGGGCTTTACAAACGTATTCCTCTCCCAAAGCTTTCTCTTTGGAAGCGGGTGCCTTTGACAAGGATGTAGCAAATCACAGAATCATCAGGGTTGGGAGAGAGCTTCAGGATCATCAAGTCCAACCACTCCTCCAGCACCACCATAACCACGTCCCCAAGGGCCACGTCCAGATGCCTCCTGAACACTTCCAGAGAGGGTGACTCCACCACCTCCCCAAGAAACTTATTCCAATGTCTGCTCACTCTTCCAGGAGAAAAAATATATTCTACTATCCAATCTGAACCTTCCCTAGCTAAATATTGAGCACTGAAATAATAGCAAGGGTTACATTTGTTCCAGGGTTGGTTAGGGTGGGTGACTTCTATTTTAAGGGAAAGAGTCACAATTTTTAAAGCACTTTTTCTATCTTATTTAAGTACTATTTTATTTATTTGGAGTGAGATGTAAGTTCCTTTCCAACTAATTGATTTCTGATGTATGAATATTAATTTTGGAGAAAGACAAAAATATGAACGAGGCACAGACAGATGTCCCGACAAATGGGGAAAGTGTAGCAAAGAAAACAGGAAACAGTGGAAGGAAAAAACACGTTTTGAAGCAGTTAATTAAAATCTGGCTCCAAGGCAGTAGCAGGGTGATGGATCATGATGATCAGCAGAGCTGATCCAACCTATGAATATTCATTCCGAGAGCTCACTCCTGCTGATCTCTTGGCTCCAGACAAGGTCAGGCCCTCCCTGCTTTTCTCAAGGAAACTGAGAAAACAGGTGTGGGTAAAGGAGCTGGAGATGGAAAACATTTTGTGTTGAAAGGTGGTTGAACTCCTTGACCAAGAACAGGCAGATGTTCCAGGGATAATGGAACGCAGCCAGGCACTGGCACGAGATACACAGAGTGTCCAGCTGCAGCCTTTTAGCTGTGCTTTAATTAACAAAACAGGACAAAGTTAGGCATGAACAGAAGTTGTTTGCACTGATGAGAGCCTTGGGAAGCAATGCTCACAATCACTGGAGAAAGGAACCCAGGATCTGGGAATTTCAGAGGAGTGCCCTGCTGCTGTGGGCTGCCCGGGGAGGACACAGGGGATGTGGGGCACTTGGGGTCTGCAGGACACAAAGCAGGTGTTGAAAGCCAGAAATGGAGAGCTGGAATAACAGTTCTCAGTGCCGGGATCATTGCCTGTGGATTCCCATGGGATCTCATGCTCCTCAGGACTTTGTTGTCAATGCTAAATCTTTTAGGAGAGGGATTGCAGGAGAAGCTTTTGGTCCTGGATGACTCTGTGAGGAAACGCTGAATGCTGTGGTGTTCAGTGCAGGCCAAACAGTGAAGCACTGCCACCCCGAAATAACCTAAGGATTAAGATGGGTATTTTGTTTTAGCTAAAAAGTATGGCTAAATGTCCTTTGATAGTCAAGAAAGTAAAATTAAAAATGGGAGCTGCTGGAAACATGGAGTCATGAGGGGGAAAAGCCATCACAGGCCAGTAGCCACGAGAACATGACCTCAGCTTCTGGAAGCCTTCTTAGCAAGTTGCTGGAGATTATTCCTAGCAGGAAGCACTGTGCGCTTCCTTGTTCTTACCCCCTTCCCTGGCCAAAGACACAGCATGGCTCGGCAGAGGTCTCCTCTGAGAGCTGTTCTCATGTTTTAATAGAACAATTGATACAGGTAATTGTAGCACTGACATGTTCTGAAGCCTCACCAAGCATCCTCCAGCTATAGCTGAAATTTCTCTTTTGTGTTGTGGGGCAAGGCACACATTGTCAGCAGTAGAATCTGAAAGATGGTTGAAATTTGAAAAATGAGGGGATTTGTTCAGTAGAAGATTGGGATTAAAGCAGGGAATTACTCAATGCAGTAACTCAAAGCTTGCTGCCTGTACAGGTGGGATGCTGTGGGAAAGCTGTGGCAGTGATTAGGAATTCATTCGGGAAAGAATCGAGGACTGAACCATTACAAAGTAGTGCAAGATAAAAAGTAGAGTAATGAAATGATGAAGGACTTATTTGGATTACATTGGGACATATTTAGTGGTGGTAGAACACCATCTCACCAGGGATGCCTCTGCCTGAAAGACTTGGTGCCACGCCTGGTTTCAAAGTAGCATAAATTTCCTGTTGATTTTTAATTGCCAGAGCTACAAATAGAAAATATCAGTGACAGCACGTTTAAAATCACATGGATGAGCTGAGCTCTCAGGATGAGTTTCCAATGATCAGTGCAGGAAGATTTAATTCTCATAAATCCAATAGTGTGCAAGAGAATGCTCCAGAATTTAAAGAAAGGCCAGGTAGGACAATAACTGAATAACTGCATGTGCAGAGATAAAAGTGACCCCACCTTCGAGCTGCATCCTGCAGGACAGAGCAATAAATGATGGAACATTATCCTGGCAGTACCAGACATTCTGGAAGGCCACAGTTTGTTGTGTTTCACAACAATGTCACCACACTGCAGTGGCACAGCACAGCCCAAACACCTCGAGTCAACTTTTGGGGAGCACTGGCTTGGAAAACACTCAGGCCCAGCTGCCTGAGAGCTTTTTGAGGCACCTTGCAGTGGGGTTGTTGGAAATCATGTAAGTTTTAGAATTTTTTTTAGGTAACTTTAGTCAGGGGTTTGTTCACCTTTGCCAAAGGGGAAGGGGAGTTGAAGTTTTTCTTCAAAAGTCTCCAAGGGTTTGAGTTGCACTGGGTGAGGCCTACTAGGCCTCAGTTCACAAAAAGAAGGTTCCCAGACTCTGAGAGTTTAACCTCTCCAGGTTGGGAGTAGCGAGAAGATAGAGAGGAGATAAATGGACATAAATAGACATCACCCCCTGGTCTGGGAAAAGATTGATAAGAGAACCAAAGAATGAGGACCAAATTAGCATCGAAGGTGAAGGGATCAACAACCAATAGGAAGTCGGATGCTAAGAATTGTGCAGTGTAGAACCAATGAATGAGAATTTCTTTGGGTTTTTTATGTATAAATACGGGAAAAGTCTGGTAAAAAACTATGCGTTATGAAATAATTTGTACTGCACACCCTCGCTATGCGTGGATGGGATGATTTCCATGGTACATTTGGGCCAGAATTAAGTAATGCCTGATTCTCTGACACCTAAAAGATGGTATGGAGAGTTTCTTTTATTCCTGCAGTTTTGGTGACAGGGTCATACAAGAAAGAAGCTGCTGGGGAGAGAGAAGGGGATTGATGAGAATTAGCTGCCTGCACTTGACATGTGGAGGTGACAAGGACTGGGCTAAGATGAGGAGCAGTGGCTCTGCTGATGTGTTTTGGGCATGAAAACCAATTAGCAGAGAGGGTGACGAGATGAGCTGGAGTCAGGGTGGGAAGGAAATACAGATAATCAGCTTGGGAGAGAGATCTTCACGTGTCACACTTGAGTCTGCAGGAGATGGGGATTAATGTGCTGCTCAGGTGGTGATTTGTGCTACTTGACTCCTTAAGGACACGTCTTTATGGAATTTTCTGTGCTTGTCATTTCTCACCTGCCTGGGCCACACTTCTGAACTCTGGCTCTTCCAGCACTCGCTGATTAAGAAACACCTCTGGTTGCTCTCGGGGCTATCAATGAGAACATGATGAGCAGTTTAACCAGGAAGATTCACTTTTTGCCAGCTTGTCACTGTGCTGGTGCATTCCTCCCCTGCCCTTTTTCCATATAATCTGGAAGTTCCTTCATTGGGATACTTGGGTAGAGACCAACTGGCAGAGAACAGGAAAAATCTGTGCATCAAAATACTCCACCACTTCGGCAGCTCTGCTTTTAATTAGTCTAGAGACTTGCAAACAGGATAAAGATATCAAAATATAAAAAAAGAAAAGGCTTTTCCTGCTGTGATAAGCTCTGACAGGAAAGTACAGAACAGCAAAATATTATTTTCCCCAAATATCCAATAGCACAGGAGTATTCCTTGTTTTTTTGAGTCATTTCACTTTCATGTCTCCAACAAAACTATCCAGGTTTTGAAGTGACCTTAATTTATAAGCACAGTGAAAAAACTTTCTGAATAGTAGTAAAATGTATCCTGGAGCTAAAGGTTTTTCTAGCTAAATATTAGAGTTTCTTAAAAAAAGTGGTGCAATCTAGGTTGAAATTTGGGATACCACTGTTATGAATGTTTAAATATGCATAGAACTGTTCTCATTCCTCTGGCCAGGGCTTCCCGCATCCTCCATTGCTTTGGCAACTTTGCCTGGCCAAATTTGAGTTTCAGCTAATAGAAACAGTGGCTGTATCCTTGGCGGAGCTGTTGAACAGGATTTATAGAGAGCAAGGCATTACTTGGCAGAATGAAAAAGGGAAAAATGAAAGGCAGATTTGGGCAGGAGGATGGCTCTGCTCAGGGGCTGTGGCAGTGACACATCCATTCCAAACAAGTAAAAGCAGAAGAATTTTCAGGAGAAATGTCTGTATCAACAGCTACAAAACTATTTCTTATTACTTAGTCCTGGACTTTTTGTGGGCTTAGAGATATTGAAAAGGCAGAATTCTTTGCCTTTGCACATTTCAAGTATTTTAATTAGTTTCTGAACACTTATTTAATGATGCTGAGATTTGGCTCCTGTGGATGATGCTGATCATTTTGAGCAAGGTACAAGATGGTTCTATTTTTCAATATTGTCTGGGACTAATTAATGCCTCATTTAAATTCTCAGGCAGTGAAGCCCAGATATTGTTTCAGCTATTTCCCTAAATTGCCTTGGCGTTGCAATTTGACTTTAATTTTATAATTTAAAAAAAAAAGCTTTAAAACCTCTGTATCTAAAAAGTTTGCTAATATTAATTTTGCTTCATGAAAACAGTTGAATGTGGAGTTTTTAAGTTGCTGCTTTCAGTCATGGAGATCTTCTTATCAGTTTGGGGGTGGAAGTGAAGGATTGTGGCTGGGTGAGACAGCAAAACTCACCTTTGCTCCATGAGTTTGTGCTCATCAACAGCTACAAGGGGTTGTAGGCTACCAATTTTGGTAGGAATTTAGGAAATGTCCTGTAGCTGTACCTGTTACCCAATTTCTGTGGATAAATAGAAATGGGAACACGCTGGAAATGGGAGATCCCAAGAATGAGAGGATCTTTTCTAAAAAAACCCTGCCCCTTGGTTGAGATTTTAGTCTTGGTTGGTTGGTTAAATTTCATTCTGTGAACTTCAGGTATGGACAGCAGGGCGAAAAGAAGCTTTAAATCCATGTTTATTTCTTATTTGTGCTCATACACTGTCCATCAAAAACCAGGAATTCAGTACTAAGGAAAAACATCCTGTAAATGCACAAAGGTTTCTTACACTCTGGAATTTACTGAACTCTTGACCTAAATACAGTTTTTTTTATGGTCTCCATGATGTTCTGGAATACAAACCTCAGACTGGACAGTGTGGACTTGGGAAGGGTTTCCCATTAAAGTCCCTTAAAAGTATTGTCTATAATTTGAATGCGGGTTTCCTTCCTGGCTGTCTGTACTAGTTTGAAAGCAAACCAGTGGGAGATCCCAAGTCAGAATTACAATTTAATAGGAAAATTAAGATAAAGGCAATAATACAGAAACACTGGCTTAAACTGACAGAGTCAGGATACAACCTGACACCCTGTTGGTCAGGGTGGTGGCAGCAGTCTGATTAAATGGTGGCAGCAGTCCTTGTGATTCTGTCTAAGTGGTGATCCTGTAGTGAAGTCTGGTCCTTTTCTGGAGGTCCAGGGGTGGTTATGTAGCTCCTGTCCTCTAGGAACCCAGTGGGTAGTGCCCCTGTGGTGTTCCAAACCTCATATTATATCCAGGTGGGAATGCTTGGTTCCTCCCCCTAGGCAAAGCATCTCACAATGGGATGATGGAATTCTCTGAGTCATGCGGTGAGACTTGATGGCCCGTTAGCCAAAGATATCCTCCCCAGAGGGAGGTATCAGGGATGTGCCAGGGAAGAGATAAAGGACCCTGCCCCACCTGCTTTGACAGCTTGTGAAGATGGTGATAGAATAGATACATACCCCTGGTCACATCTTACATTGTAACTCAAGACACTATCAAGTGTTGGAAGGGGCTGCCCAGGGAAGTGGTGGAGTCCCCATCCCTGGAAATGTTCAAAAAAACCTATGGATGTGTCACTTGAGGACGGGTTAGTGGTGACTGCAGTGGTGCTGGTTGATGGCTGGACTTGTTGATCTTAGAGGGCTTTTCCAACCTTAACCTTTATGGGGTCCCATGAACTTAAAAAAAGCAAACACCTTTTGTTTTCAACTAAGTTAGGAACAACTTTCAATTTGAATACTTGCAGATGGCCGGGATCGTATTTATCCTATGGGATGTTCTGGGCATGCTGACTACCAAAAATAGATGAGAGAATCCAGAAGGAACCTTCCCTGGCTGGATGCAGGGTATGGGTGGTTGCTGGAAATACAAGAGGGCTGCAGAAAGCTGAGGCTGTATCCAAGAGAAGAAAAAGGAAAAGAACAATATGTGGAAGATAAAACAGTAAGGGGCCAGGAGAGGGCTGGGAGAACAATTTGAGCAGGGCAGGAGAACCAAGGAATTCTTTCGCAAGGACACCAGGTGCAAAATCTGGCCACAGAGTTTGGGAGATGAGTAATAGAGACAAAAAAGGAACAGTCGGAGGAAATAAGGCCAGAATAGGAAAGCAGGATGAATATTTTGCATCTGTATCACCAAGAAGAAGCTGGAGCAGGATGCCAAGCTCCTGGTTGGAAGGCGAGCCCTTCCTTACAACCCCACTGCACTTCCTTGGAGCTCTCACCAAGTCTGAGGACAAAGAAATGTGGCTGCCTTTCCAAAAGCACTGGCTGGGGATGCTGACTGAAGGCTCCGAGGGAAACTGAGCTGCCGTGGCAGGAATGGTGAGATATCCCCATGGGGAGATGATGGATTAGACAAGGGGAATTTAGCAGCTCTTGCCTTTGTCAAACGCCTTCTGGGAAATCGGCCTAATCTAAGTAGATGTTGATTGCTCTGCTGAGCACCACAGTTTGCTGCTCTTCGCCTTCCAACTGCCTTGGAGCTGGATCACTGGGATTCTGCTTTCCAGCTAAGGCTATTTCTGAATTCTCTCTCCTTTGCACACTTAGCAGTGAGTTCCCTGCAAGTCGTTTGTAAATCCAGCAGCACTGGGGGTTTTTACTGCTCCTGAAGACAACACAAAGTTATCACTGCACAACCTTGCTAATTGTGTTTCTTATGACTCTGTCGTTGTTGAGTCTTAACTACTTAGTGCAAAATGGGTAAAAAATTGTGTCATCTGTTGCATGGAAGGAGAAAAAGAAGATTTTTTTTTAAATTTACTTGCAGTTTAGTGTTTGCTCTGGAAACCTGGGAAATGTTTTGAAAACTGAGTGATGGGCAGTGTAGCACACAGCTGATATTTTTAAAACATTGTGAAAATTTGGAGGGATTCTTTTATGTTAAGTCACACTATGCTAACTTTCGCATAGTTCTTGCCACTGAATCATGGAATGATTTGGGTGGGAAGGGACCTCAAAGCCCATCCAGTGGCACCCCTGCCATGGGCAGGGACACCTTCCACTGCCCCAGGCTGCTCCAAGCCCCAGTGTCCAGCCTGGCCTTGGGCACTGCCAGGGATCCAGGGGCAGCCACAGCTTCTCTGGGCAGTCTCCACATTTGGTGCTTTTATATGCACAGATCTGAAAATACAGAGCTCTTTACTTCTCCCTAAACTCTCCATGTGCCTTGAAACCCTTTGCCAGCTCCAGCAGGAAACAGCTGAACACTGTCGCCGAGAGTCAGCCTTTTCCACACCTCCCATAAATCACCACACACACCTTTTATCATAATAAATGTAACGCACAGCATTCGCCTCCAGATCTCCTGTTTCTGTAGGAATGGGAATATTTTCACCTGGAGGCCTGGCAGAGTGAGGCTGACTGGGTTTTAGCCTTCCCTGTTAGCACATGATGGAGGAGCCGGCGTCGCGCACCTCCGAGCACGATGCCAATTATTTTCCCTGGCAAGCTGTCACCTGGCAGGCTGGCTCTACTTTTGCAATTTCCCCTGAAGTATCTGAGACTAAACGATGCACAAACAAGGCAGGCCATGATTTATTTGGAATGATTGGTTTAGGTGCTGATTCTCGGGAAAGGGTGCCATGGGTGCTACATATTTAAATAGACAGAAGGCCTGGTTTGGGATGGAATAAGTGTTCAAGTCAAATTGTTGTGTGTTATCTTGGCTTTCCTGTGCTGCCTAATTTCCCAACTGTTGCTTTCTGTATTTGCTGTCTGTTCCTTGTCACCTCTGCAGTATTCTAAGTGGCAACAAAACGTGTATTGCAAAAAACTGTTTGGATTTAACCCCCTGGCAGCAGATGTGGTCTCCCAGGAATAACTCGTATGAGTCGTGGAAACGTTCTATTTCTATCTCAGTTCATTGCGAAGCCCAGTCTTCTTTTCTGACCACTCTGAAGTGACGTGGGAACCTCCCATTGCATTTGCTCTTATAAATATCTGTAAATACTTTTAGGAAAGGCTCCAACATCTGCTGCTTTAAGGTGGGGTTTGGATAAAGGGCTCTGGAAGGAACTTGGTTTACAAGGAGTGCACTCAAGCCTCACACCTTCATAGCAGGCTAATGCTTCCTTCCCAGCGATTTTCTCCCGCCCTCTTAATTCCGGTGAGTTTCATTTCCCCCACTGGAAAACAAGGAATGATCCATGTTTGTGTCTCAGCGAAATGGTATTAACATCACTCTTGTCTTTGGAGCCCAGGGATGTGGGTGTTGTTTGTAAGATAAAGCCTGGATCAGGAAGGAAGGAAGGAAGGAAGGAAGGAAAGGAAGGAAGGAAAGGAAGGAAGGAAGGAAGGATGGAAGGAAGGAAGGAAGGAAGGAAGGAA
>VZTD01005029.1:326366-437266 GCA_013397725.1 Rhagologus leucostigma
AGGAAAGGAAGGAAGGAAGGAAGGAAGGAAGGAAGGAAGGAAGGAAGGATGGAAGGAAGGAAGGAAGGAAGGAAGGAAGGAAAAGACTGAAAATGCAACTGGTGCTGTCTTAGCAAGCTTGATAAGAAGGGAAAAGCGGGAATTAATCAAAAGGTCTTTCAGCATTTTTCTCTTCATAGAATCATATTTTCATCCCAGATGACAGGATTTCAATCTCCTGCCTTTTTGGAATTGTGAAAAAGGAGAAAACTCTTGGCATTGAGTGTTGATATGAAAGATGGCAGAGGAGTAGAGCTTGAAATTATATGTTTATCTATCAGCTTTCTGGTAAGGAAATTTGGCCAGATTTCCTTAAAATGGGTGGGGTAGATTAGAGAAACACAACACAGACTATTTTTTCTCTGGCAATTCATTGATGTAATCAAGTAGAATTTTATTTACCTAAAAGAGGAAGGGTTACAGAAGTGTTTTGCAATATTTCTTAAGTGATGGAAGTGTTTCTTCTGCAAACTGACCCTGATTTATTCATTTTCTTGCCACACCATGAAGTTTATTGGTTTTCCCAGATATCAGAGAGGAAGTTTCTCTGGATATCACAGTGGGAAGATGGAGACTTCCTCTGGAGTAACCTTATTGTGGCCCTTAAGTACCTGAAGGACCTACAAGAAATCTGGAGAGGAACAGTTTACAAGGAATGGAGTGCCAGGAATGGCTTCCCACTGCCAGAGGGCAGGGATGGATGGGATATTGGGAAGGAATTGTTCCCTGGGAGGGTGGGCAGGCCCTGGCACAGGGTGCCCAGAGCAGCTGTGGCTGCCCCTGGATCCCTGGCAGTGCCCAAGGCCAGCCTGGACACTGGGGCTTGGAGCAGCCTGGGACCGTGGAAGGTGTCCCTGCCATGGCAGGGGTGGCACTGGAGGGGCTTTAAGGTCCCCTCCAACCCAAGCCATCCTGGGATTCGATGATTTAAGGGAGGACTTTATCAGTGTGTGTGACCCAAACCCATTTTTGCAGTTTGTGTTGTCCTGTTCCAAGATTTTTTTTTTTGCATTTTGAATGATTTGCAAAGCAGCCTCAGCTACACAAACCCCTTCAACACCAATCTGTTGTAATGGCTGTAGTAAAAATGAGAACCAAGTTTCCTGTTTTACAAATATATCTCAGTTGGTTTAGACAGCAATAAACCATCAGTATTTAAAGTGTGGTATTGAGAAATGTGGTTGCAGCAGGAAAGGAGTGTGGAGAACAACAGGACACCAAAATCATTGGGCATAGATCAGTGTATTGCTGAATTTGGATATGGAAATCAGAAAAGTCGGGACAGCTTGGAAAATGTAATGTTTTTATGCTTGTTCTTACATAAATCCTCCTTTTTGGGGGGTACCAGGGGTTCTTTAGAAATTATTTCTGGGAAAACAGTGGTGATCCTTCCCCCTCAGGAGCTTTCGGCAATCCGAAAGATATTAAAAACTCGGAAGCAGTAAGATCCAGCCAGCCCTAGCCCAGATTCAAAGTTTAATTGTTGATGTTTGTCATTCACAATGTAACCTACAAGCAGCAGGCATTCATATACTTAGAAAATCTGGTTTTCTGTCAAAAAAATTATTTTAAAGTGAAAAGAATGCCCAACTGAAAGATTGCTTGTGGAAGAGTTCCTTAATTTTCTCGTTTGCCTTTATTTTATTAGACAAATACCAAAGTAGGGGATTGGTAACTTCCTGGGAGAGAAGTCGAGAAAAGTAAACCTAAATTAACATCATTGCTTTCTTCTCTATTTAGATCTCAAAAGATCTCTTTAGATCTCAAAAGACCTGCATTCATAGAGATTTCAAAATTCTTTGTCAATTAGTTGGGAAGGGAATCACTCTTTTCCTAAATTAGTCAGGCTGCATAATGAGAGGAAAATCCAGCTGAAATCCCAGTGTGTGCTGTGTTCCGAGAGTGCATGGAACCAGTTTATCTGAGGGACACAGGCTGAACTTTAAGCACCTAATCCATTTACGTACATATCAATTACCCTGTAATAGTTAATTATCCGTGATCCCGTTAGGGGAGCAATCAAGCAATCGCATATGTTACCCTTTTCTACAGTCATCACATATTGGAGGCTACCTCGTAGGAAATATTTGACCTAATTTTTTAGTAATTACTAAAAAAATATTCAGATTCCTTGCAGATTGATGAAAACACGGCAGGAAATCAGCGTTCGTTTTCAGGGATGGGAGTTCTGGAGTTTGGGAGCATTTCCAGAGTTTGTTTTAGCAGTGTTTTAAAGGTACCAGTCGAAGTCCTCAGGCTTATCTCGGCTTCTTGAGGTGTCTTTGATAACGCGCGAGAGCCCTCTCCCGTGCCCCAGGGCCATCCCTGAGGTGGGCACAGCAGCAGAATGTGCCTCTGCAGGGATGGATAGCCGAGGAACTCCAAATTCTGGAGCACACGGAACACTGGAGCTGGAGTAAGGTGAGAGCACCCACTGCACCACGTGAAGATGATGGACCACACAAAGGTGCTCATGTTGCAGAACGATTCCTAAGCTGGTGCCAAAACCCCGCCCTAACTCAATCCAGGGAACCATCCCGGAGCCTCAGGTAAAATTACAGCAGTTAACATTCCATTTGCTGAGTGTAAAGATTAAATTATAGCACTATTGGGTTGTTGGGGTTTTTTTGGACATAGATGGAAGGTTCTTCCTCAAGCAGACGCGTAGGGGAAGAAATCCGTGGGCACCACAACGCTTTTAACCGTGAGTTTGTTTTGCATAGGCTAATTCCCTTGCGGAGCCTGGGGAATTAAAGGCTCTGTTTTGTTTTGTTTTCTCTGGACAGGTACTAAGAGCTAATAATAGCAGTTAAAGCATCCTCTTCCTTCTCTTTCATTAACAGAAGATTAAGGCCAGGCTTAGATCACTTAACAGGGGACATTAGCAGATGACTTGGGGCAGAAAGGCCACCTTAAAGAGTTTTGTGTCTGCGATGTCCTGCAGCAGTTTCGGGATGGCGTCGGGCAAAGGGAACGCAACATTCTAAAAAATAAACGGGTTTTTTTGTACAAGGAGCTCCTCAGTAATCCTGTGTTCGTGGGGGTTTGGGTGTGTTGAGCAATCAGTGCTGAGGTTTCTAAAGCCTTTTGTAGCAAACATAAGAGCAAAGAAGGACTCGGCCGTGCTGGAGTGTGTAACCCCTGAGCCTGGGTGGGGTATTAATGCTCGCTGCTTTGGGTATGCAGAGAAGTGAGGAAAATTGTTGGGGTGCACTATGTGCTGGAAGAGAGACAGGCCCTGAGGGCTGGAGAGAGAACCTCATTCTCGGACCCGGGGGTGATCCTGGAAGTGCATCCAGGTCACCGAGGATGGGCTGAGAGAGGATTGTGGGTTTCTGGACAGTGTCAGACCTATGAGATGTGATAATTGTAGTTTGTGACCTTATAGGGTATTGTTTACCTATTACCATAATAGGCAATGTCTGTGCACTATCCCAGGTGATTGGGGGACACTGAGGTGAACATCTTTCCTGTTTATATGATGCGATATCCTGTCGGGTGCTGGTATTTAGGGAATATTTTGCTGCGCAAGAAACGCTTTGCACTTCTCCGTCTTGTGTGCGGAGTCATGCCCTTGCGTGAATACTGCAGAAAATGAACCTATGCACTTCCTCCCGGCCTGCTGAATCCATTCTGCTGATCCTCATTCACTGGCCTCCAAAATACAGCGTCCTGAATACCTCCACATTCTTCTCATTCTGGTCAGACTTCAGAACAAAGAAGTGTCACCTGTGCTCTAAGTGACTACAGAACACATGGGGTGAAACAGGAGCATCCTTGGGTGCTGTCATTAGTTGTGAGAGGCCTTGGGGCTGTGTCAGGTGTTGGATCCACTCTGGGCTGGAGGCTGTAAAAGCTGTGAAATTCTAGGACTGGTGTAGACACTGCTGCCCTAAATACGAGGGTCAAAAACCACTGGGGTCACCTGTTGCTGAGCTGGGTTTGGGCCAGAGATGAAGGCGGCGGCAGCATATTCAGGAGTTCTGCACACAGAAATATCTGTGTGCTTTTTCCGGCTCTTTGCTCCAAGTCCGAGGCATTTCTGACTTCTCTAAGTAAGGAGGTGGCACAAACAGCTCCTTAGTTCACGAGGCTTTGCGAGGTCTTCAAAGCTGCGGCTTTTCAAGAAAGAAGCAGTGATTATAAATCACAAAAACTTCCTTGTCTGCTGATATTTCAGGGTAAAAGGTGCCTTGGAGTCTGGGCTCTGCATGAACATTTGTGGCACTGACTGCTCAGCTCTTTGTTCAAAGGGGATTTTCCCTATGATCTAGGCCCTGGAAACCCCTGTTTAACCCACCCTGACTGTAGCTTGGGGCTGAAGGTGCCCCCAAAAGCTCAGCCACACCTGATTCTCTGCCGAAGGTGCTCCCAAAAGCTCAGGCACACCAGATTCTCCACTGAAGGTGCTCCCAAAAGCTCAGCCACGCCTGATTCTCCACTGAAGGTGCTCCCAAAAGCTCAGACAAAACTGATTCTCCACTGAAGGTGCTCCCAAAAGCTCAGACAAAACTGATTCTCCACTGAAGGTGCTCCCAAAAGCTCAGCCACACACAATTCTCCACTGAAGGTTGTCCCCAGAGCTCAGGCACACTCGACTCTCTCATGGCCTCCTGGCAGGTGAAGCTAAACGAGCTTTGAAATGGGGGCATTTCAGAAAATTTTCAGTACCATATGGATTTTCTCAAAAAAGCAAGCGTTCAGCGGCTGCAGGGAAATAAAATTCCCAAATGAACACACTCTTCCGGCAAACTTCAGCAGCTGTGGAGACACTCCTGTCACTTTCTCAAATCCTCGAGAAGGTTATTGGGGTGCCTTGCTCTTGTGGGGTGCACCATCTGACCAAAGCTCTCCTTGTCTGTCCTGTTCTTAAGCATCTTTATTCCTCGTGTTGTATTTGATCCCAGAATCGAGGCTCCACTGCTCCTTGCTGGGTGTTTGTCGTGGTCTCCTGAGAAGCACCTGCCCCCAAATTCCTTCTGTGCCAGCTCACATCCAACTCCACCCCAGGGCTCATCGCAGGACAAGACAGTGACTCATTCTTCCCTCTCAGAAATAGCATCCAGAAAGCTCAACAGAGGAAGTCAACAATGAACACAAGGATTACAAAAATGCTCCCATTCTGCACGAGTTAATTTTAGAGTAAAATCAACGTTTGTTCACGGTTTAGAAAGATCTCTATCCTCATTATTAGTGTTGTTATTGTCACTGTGACTATTTTTACATAGCGCCTTCCATTTGCAAGGGGGCGTTTTTGACCAAATGGGAAGCTGGGTGTTCATGGTAATCAGAGGATTGGGTCAAAATCCCTGCACTGGGAGCGTTAATTTCTTTGCAAACACAAAGGATTTCCGAGAGGTTTGGTTTCTTTGCTTTTCTTTTGGAGCAGATGGCAGTGAGAGATGGGGAGAGTGACTTCATCATCCAATTCCTGTTGCCTGTTAGGACCTAAAAAATAGTTCATACATAGACATACAGGGAAAAAAAAAAGGAGATTTCATTTCTGCAGCCTCTCCAATGTGAGAGTCTTGGTCAGGTCTCAGGGGATTCCCACCACCCCAATCTCACTGTAACTTACTCTCTTCCTGGTTTTTCTGTCCTGGTTTTGATCTCGTTTGACTTTGCTGGACACCATTTCTGCCTGTTTCGAGCCACTGGTATTTTGTGTTGTGAAGACAGAAGTTTTGAATCCTCCCAAAGACAGCTTGTTATTTTGTAGGGAGAAAAAAAGCCAACTTTCATCCTTTATTTTGACTGTCTTTGATTCGTGAAATGGAGTATTCCAGGGAACAGCCCTGTAGAGGAAAATCTGCTGGGTTCCAGGTACTGAACAGCAAAGCCATGAGCAAGTTAAGTGATGATAGGGAATATAAATCATGCACTCAAAACAGCCAAAGGTTTTAGTGGAGCTAGGAAGGCAACAGATCATCACTGGGCACGGCTGATGGCTCTTGCAAAGGAAAGAAAACACTTCCTTCCCATTTTTTTATGCGGATAGAAGTTTTAATGACAGTAATTGCCCAGAGGTTCATAGCTGTGTGTGGGAGAAGGAAGTTCTCTGTTCAAAGTGCTGCTCTGACCAAGGTAATGCCCAGGGGGAAGGGAACAGGATGGAGAATCAGCCTTTGCCATGTTGTATTCTAGAATGGGAATGTAGGGAAGAAATGAGGATTGTCATAGTAAAGTTTAAAAGCTCAAAACAACTCAAGATGTAATGCGAGTTCAGCTCTAGTGAAAATGAGATGCAGGTCTTTGGTGAAGTGTCTTCAGGGCTTATTGTCCCAAAAGTTCCCTTTTGGACTGAAATTTTTTATTACTCAGCCTAAAAGTGAATTTAGGTGGAGAGGCTGTTGTAGTGTTTTTTGAATTACCAGAATAGTTTCTCTCCCCACTATAAACAAATATCCCTAAGCAAAGCCAGGTGCTGCTTGGCAAAGAGGATGCTCATATATAACTTACCATTGTAAGAGTTTCTTGCTGCTTTTAAATAAATAAAAGTATTTCCTCCCTCTCTTCAAGAATGTGTGGCTATTTAGAAATAGAGGCTTCTATTAGGAATGGATGTACGTCCACACTGCCTTTATATTTCTTATTTTTATCATGTTGTACTCAGCAGGATGTTTACCTTCTAATATTATTCTGATTTAAACTTAATACAGTTCAGTTGCACTGAGTGTAAATGTATAAATCACAAAATGAAGTGCTGCTCTCCCTTGAAAATAATAATTGGATATAGATCTAATGCTCTCACTTCACAATTAAATTTCCCTCGAGGGGTCAAAAAGGTGACGTGACATTTTAGCCCACAGGGTGAGAGGGAAGATTTGGGGTTTAAGATGTCAATTTTGCTTCTGAATGTGGAACAGTAAAGGATTTATCATTTATCATTTATCATTTATCATTTATCATTTATCATTTATTACCTATAGGGCCTCGATAGGGCCTATTATCTATGGGGCTTGGAGAGATGGGCAGAGAAGAACTATTTGAAACTCAACAAGAGAAATGCCAGTCCTGCACCTGGGCAGGAACAGCCCCAGGCACCAGCATAGGTTGGAGGGGACTTGCTGGAGCACTTCTGCGGGGAAGGACCTTGGGGTTCTGAGGGACACCGAGCTGTCCCTGAGGCAGCAGAGTGTCCTGGGGCTCCTGGGGGACACCGAGCTGTCCCTGAGGCAGCAGAGTGTCCTGGGGCTCCTGGGGGACACCCAGCTGTCCCTGAGGCAGCAGAGTGTCCCGGGGCCAAGGAGGCCAATGGGATCGTGGGGGCAGCAGGAAGAGCATTCCCAGCAGGGCAGGGAGGGATCCTGCCCCTCTGGCCAGCCCTGGGGGCACCTCTGGAGTGCCGTGTCCAGCTCTGGCTCCTCAGCACAGCAGGGCCAGGGAGCTGCTGGAGCGGGGCCAGCGGAGGCTGCGGGGCCGAGGAAGGGCCTGGAGCATCTCCGTGCCCAGGAAAGGCTGAGGGAGCTGGGGCTGTGCAGCCTCGAGAGGAGCCCCAGCTGAGAGGGGCCCTCAGCCCTGGGTGTCCCTGGCTGCAGGGAGGGCTCCGAGCAGGGCCCGGGCTCTGCTGCGGGGGCCCAGCGATGGCACCAGAGCGACGGGCAGGGCCCGATGGCAGCAATTCCCCCCGCACAGGAGGCACAACTTCTGCCCTGGGCAGTGCCCAGCCCTGAACAGATTGTCCAGAGAGGCTGTGGGGTCTCCTCCCTGGGGCTGTTCCAGAGCTGTGTGCACACAGTGCTGTGCCCTGTGCTCTGGGATGGCCCTGCTGGAGCAGGGAGCTGCCACCAGGTGCCCGCTGTGCCCCCTTCAGCCTGACCTGGGGATTCTGTGATAATCCAGTACAATGCAAACAAAATCTCAGTCTTTGTTCGTTAATGAGCTGCTGTCTCGTTACACAAAGATTGGTACCAACCTGATAGTTGAGATCTGTTACAATCATCATCAAGAATGTAAAAGAGTTCCAGTGATTCCCATTTGGAGCTTATTGAATACCATTTGTTAATATTGTTAATCTGCTGCCAGACACGACAGAGCAGCCCAGGAATGGGCAGGATCATCAGTATTCCTGTGCTGTGTGCTGCTTTTGCTGCCCTGTGTTTGATATTGGCCTGCTCATGTCATGGCCATTGTAAGTACAACCAAGTCCCTTATTTAGATAAATTCCCTTGGTTTGAGCTGCATTTTGAGGGCATTACAGCGATCACTGTTGAGACCCGGGCTGACTTTACTCCGAAGTTACTCTTAGGTTTAGCTGGGGCAAATCCTCAGGAGTGGTTTTCCATAGGTACTGTCAGCCTTCCCACCACTATCTCTTAGGAATCCCTGTATTCCCTTAGGGAATACAGTGCTTGGTTTCTGCTTTTCAGCCTTGGTTCACCTTGTGCTCAGGGCATGGTCTACTTGTGGGCTACTCCTTACTCTCCCTGTTAAATTTTTTTATTTGGAGAGGAAGGAGGTGGGACAGGAAGAATCCAGACTCAGCTGGGCTGTGAGCATTACTTCCTTTATTCCAGGATCCCATCTGACCCTCAGCAGAGGGGAATGAAGTCTGAAGTTAATTCTAGGAGTAAATCTGGGTCTTCTGCCAGCAGCCATAGCTCTCTGTGCCAAAACACCTGGACTCAGTGCTGGAAGAAGGGATGTGGATCCTCGAACTCCCTCAGCAAAATACAGGGCTGCCTCCAGATTCTGGCATGCCTGAGGCAGGAGTTCAGTCTCCGTGGATACTTCTGCCCAGTGCATGTGAATCCCAAGAGGTGAAAGTGCACCAGCAGTGAAATAGGTGATGAGCATGCCTTGAAGGATAGTGGATATCTGCCTGTGGAAAAAGATGGAAGTAGGAAAGCTAACATCCAGCTGACGGTTAAATCTGGAAATTCCAAAAGTTTGGGGAAAGCTGATTATTGCAGATCATACTGGGGAGTACTGGTGAAGGGGTAAGGAGAGAAATGCTACGGGGTAGAAGTGGATTCCATGGAATTCAGAATTGGAGCGCTGCAACCTTGGCAGCTGGAAGAATCTCCCAGGAGCCCCTGAAAATAGCCAGTGAAGGGAGGTGGGGACAGCCAGGAGGGTGACAGAGAGGAAGGTGGGAGCAGAAGAAGTAGATCATCCAAGCACAGGAGGAGGAAACAGCACAGAAGAAAAGGAAGAGGTCCCAAAGAGGTGCTCCAGAGGCAGGAGGAAGGAAAAGGAATGGTAGGAACTGGGGCAGGCACAGAGGGAATAAAGGCAGGAGCTGGGAAGCTGGGGGATGGCAAGGAAGGATGAACACAGATGCATCATTGATTTTTGGAACTAGCTGAAGGTTTGGTGAGGATATACAGAGACTGAAGAGTTAGCAACATGGGAAAGTACCAGGAGAGCTGGGAAGAAAGGGGACAATAGGGGTAAGAAGTGATTAAGCTTAAAGCAAGGGAGCTATTTTGATCTAGACAAATTACACAGGCATAATTAGCGTTTAGCAGGGAGAGAAGGCATTTTTAGATCCGGACCATGTTTTGAGTTATATTTTCATGACAAAATATAAATATGAGTAAAAAGAATGTATTACAAAAGTGTTCTCTGTGTATCCACTTGGATTCGGCAGTTACAGCAGGAGAGTTCAGGAGAGGTTTCAAGGAGTTCTGTAGTGGTTCTGCAAGTAGAAGTGGCTTCATATGTGTGGTGACATGAGAGAGAGCAAAAATAGGGGCACAAGGATGATGGAAAGTGCTGGGGGAGCACAGGTTTCTTCCTTGTTTTTGTTGTCCCACCTGAGAGAGCCTGGCAAGGACAATTCCGAACAGTTACTCTGTTGGCACAACCTGTGTAAGGGTTGCAGGTATGGAGGATTCAGGTAGAAAACTGCCAAAGTATGAGAAGAAGCCATCTTCCTCTTATTCCAGCAGATACATGGAGACCTGGAGACCTGGAGATGGCCTAACTATTGCTTGGTTCAGCCAAACACTGATGGGGCTTCCTGCTGTGCTTTTCTCTGGAGGCGTTTCATCCAGCTCTGGAATATTCCAGTATAAAAATTATAAAATGTGGGAGACAGCAGTGGAGATGGAGAAGGGATAAGGGGGTTATCTGCAAAAGATTTTAAACTGGAATGTTAATGACTTCAGTGTTTTCTGTATAATTCTTAAAACCCCCTCAGGTCTGTCTAAAGTATTTTATCGCGTTTCCTGTAAGACCAGAATCAACATAAAGATGAATTTGGGGAATACTTAAAGGCATTTTAAATCCACCTTTGTTCTTTTCAATATGCTTTAAATACGTTTCCATTAACTTTCCCAATACTGCACAGTGTTCCTACTTCTGAGAGCTGCTTGACCCGTGCTCAAAGGCTATCACATAATAGCACATTAACATGGAAGTGATTCCAGGAGGTGAAGGTGAAGGCATCGAGTGCTTCCAATCTTCCCTCCTCAGCTGGATAAGAAATGCGAAGGGAAATACGTTAAATACACACTGGACGTTTTCCCTGCTGCCCGACGTTTATCCAATCAAGAATTTTCCAACAGTGAATAAGTACAAGCTATGCAGAGCATTTTAAGAAGCAAAACCTGCCAGCTTTAGGAAAGAGGCAGGGAAGCTGGAAATCCAGCGCTCCAGGATTTGCCGCGGGCACTGTGGAGAAGCTGGGATCCTTCCTGCATCCTTCCTGCTCCTCCTGGCTCCGAGCAATCCGCTCCGGCCACGTGTCCAATAAGCTCCTTGGCACTGGAAAGGTACTTACTGGCTCCCTGCTCACCTTTGTACAAGACTCAGTGTCAGGAAAAACGGCAGCGCTGCTGTCGTGTTGGACAGACGGCAAAGTCTCCGTTGGAATTTAATCCCTAAGTGTCTTAGGAGAAGCTCAGAACTGCACAGCTGTGAACTCCCGGTCATATTTTAAGACTCTCATCCTAAATAGTCCCATTCACTCAGAAGTAAAAGGGAAATCAGGGAATCATAGGATCGTTAAGGTTGGAAAAGACCTTTAAGGTCTTCAGGTCCAACCATCAACCACCGTATTCACCACTAACCCATGTCCTCTTCAGGTCCAACCGTCAACCACCGTGTTCACCACTAACCCATGTCCTCTTCAGGTCCAACCGTCAACCACCGTGTTCACCACTAACCCATGTCCTCAAGTGCCACATTCACACGTTTCTTGGACACTTCCAGGGATAGGAAGTCCATCCCTGCCCTGGGCAGTCTGTTCCTGTGATCCAAGGCCCTCCACCTTTGGATCCGAAAGAGCAGCCTCAGAGCTGTGCCAGTTGGTGCTTTGTTGCAAGGCTGATGAAAGTGCCTTGAAACTCACCTTTATCCAGAAATGAGGGAAAGAGGGTTTGGACCACAGTGGGGAATTCTTCTCTCCTGCAGGTTCTCCTGTGAAGCTGTGGCTGCTCCATCCCTGGAAGTGTCCAAGGCCAGGTTGGACGGGGCTTGGAGCAGCCTGGGACAGTGGAAGGTGCCCCTGCCCATGGCAGGGGTGGGACTGGATGGGCTTTAAGGTCCCTCCAACCCACAGTGTTCTGGGATTCCATGATTCCCTGGCAGCTGTGTCTGATGGGCTGTTTGCAGGTGCTGTGTGGGACTTGATTTGGATAACAGAGCACTTCTTTGCCATCTTTTTCTAGGAAGCTCTCTGATAATTTAAGACTTCTCTGTCTCTAGAGGGAGAAAGAGACTTGGAGAGGAGAAGGAACTGCACAACGCTCTCAGACATGCACACGGTGGGATTGTTGGGGTGTCTGTGCAGGGCCAGGGGTTGGACTGAATGATCTCTGCAGGTCCCTTCCAGCTCAGGATATTCTGTGGCTCCATGAACCAGAGAAGGTGTGGAGAAAGTCTAAAAGAGCTCAGTTCAAGGAAGAGAAAGGTTCTCCCTGCCAAGTGCTACCCACAGCCCTCATCTAGAGGAATAAGGAGGGCAAATACTCCTCCGAACCCAGGGAAAATCTTCATTTTGCGGTGAAAGACAACAGAATTAACTCGATTTTCCATCTTTGTCTTCTACAGTGATTCAAAGCCTCCTATTTACAATAACAGTGCTCAGCATTCCTCGGAGAGCAGTTGTGTGAGGACACCAGGAAAGCAGAGGGGAGGGATTTGTGGCTGTGGGGTTGTTATTGACAACAATAACTGCGGGATCGTGATGTTATTCGGGGTGAGCACAGCCGGTGTCGGGAGTGGGTGGTCTGGGAACCGACACACAGCCAGGGATTGGTGCTCTTGGTTCATCCCCTCTGATACTTCGGTGCAGATAGCAACGATTCGTGGGCAATTCCTTTTTTTCCGTCTCCAAAAAGACTGCCTGGGAAGAAACAAAATGCTCTTCTCTTAGCAGTAGGGTTTAGGACCTGGGGAACTGTACGGATTTCCTTCTCTAATCTGTGGGAATTAGCCCTGACTGACAGGGAGCCAGCATGCAGTTGACTTACAGTCCTCAGCTAACTTGCAGCTCTGTAGAACTCTGGGAATAAAAGCGCTTCGTGTCCAAAGTGGAATTCCTATGAGGATCCAACGGGAAGGGTCAATGCTGGAACGGACGCTGCCATTGTGTGCTGGGGGAGAATCCATGCAGGTTGGAGAGCGAAATGTACTTTTTGGGGGGTAAATCTTCAGTGTGTGGTAACTCCTGATGGGGGCTGTGGGGTGTGAAAAGAATAATAATATAAACCATAACAATATAAACCATAATAATATAAACCCTACGAGTTCTGCTAAAAGGAAATTCGGTGGATGGTGTACTGTGTAGGACTGGATGTGTCATGCTCTGGTGCTTTAAAGCAGCACCGCCAAAGAGAGCCTTTTACCTTTCCAAAAATTTAATTGTGAGCAATAAGCCATTAAAGAATTGCCATTTGAAGACTAAAATTTCAGGTAGTGGAAAGCAGATAATCAACTGAATGCCTTGAACGTGCTGTTGGAAAGTGAGCAGTCTGGGGGAAGGTACCAGAGAGAGAAACAAATACACTAAAAAGCCCTGGTGCAGTGTTTGGTTTATTGCTGGAGCAGTTAGGGAAATCTCCCAGACAGGATTACAGCTCTTCCAAAATTATTGGATGAGGAGATATCAAATCTCTCGTAAGAATATTTGGATTTGAAATACCCATTCGCTCCAAAGAGCATTTAATTTTGTGTGGTGCCTTTCTCTGCCCTTTTATTGCTGAAGGATGAGCAAATAGTTGGAAGTGGGGTTTGTGTGTTTCCCCTGCTGCCTCTGCCAGCTCACCTGGGGAGAAGGAGGCGGGATACAACTCCAAACGAGCTGGGTTCAAGCAGGACATGAATAAAATGTTCTTTATCCGCGGCTCAGCCGGTGACGTCCTTGTTGCTGTAGTAGGGAGCAAAGCCAGGCCACGACCGTGGAGCTGTTGGGTTCCTGCCTTGCTGAGCAGTTGTTCACAGAGGAAAACTCTTTTTAAGGCTGATATTCTTTCACCTGCTTGTTGACAGTACCTGCAGAACAGAGGCACCTGAACTCTGTCTCCAGGACCAGGCCGTGGCATTTGGATGTGGCAGCGGGGTGGCACTGCCCTGTTAGCCGGGACAGCTCTCACAGCCTCTCTGCATCCAGAGGGAGAAAGGGCAGGGAAAACTACAGTTCCTACATTCTGTGTGACTGTGACTTCAGTACTTTCTTGTGCTTGAAGAGCTTGTTTAGGGTTCCAACCTTGGCTGGGCTTAAAATGGTGGAGAGGGGTTGGGAGCTGCTGAACTTTTACAGCACCAAGTGAAATGTACCCCTTTACAAGGCACTTTTTAATATACGTGAGTATTATGTGTATAGAGATCGATGGATGATTTTATATTTGCATGGATACCTGTGTGTGTATTTGCTTTATGTGCTACATTCCTCGGCCCCTTTCCAAACAGTAGGTGAATTTTTACAACCCCGCCGCATCTTTTGGGGTCCCTGGATCCTCACCCCGGGGCTCTCACTGGGACACGCTGGCCCTACAAGAACCAGGCAGCCCCAGTGTCCCCACCACGCTTCCCTGGGCACCCTGCTCAGCCCCAGAGCCTCTCTGTGTGACACGCCCTGCGCTGTAAACATGACACCAGATGCCACACACCGTGACCCCGGGCAGGAGGAGCACCGGGTGGCATCCTCTCCCTCGGAGCTGGTGAAAGGAGAGCTCTGTGCCCACCCACCCGACTGACTGGGGCTTTAGGGGTGGATTTTTATCCTCTTTCTTCCAAGGGTTAAGCAGAGTCCGCATTTTCTGCGTCCAGCACGGCAGCAGAAGGGGGATTCTGTCCCAGGACTTTCTCTGCATTTTTTGTGGACCAGCCTAGTGAGGAGTTATCTCTTAATCCGGCTTTGCAGCCCAGTAAAACCTGCTTTGCTGGCAGGGATTCAGCAGCCAGGTGAGGAGTGGCTCTCCCAGAATTGTTGCTGTCCTGATGCTCGGAGTGTTTTCTTGCTGAACAGAAGTGCTGTGGGCTCGTTTCCTCCTGGTCCTGAGGGGCTGGAGCTTGGACTCATTTCCCACATGGAGGATGAGGGGCACCTCCATCCCTGCTCCAGCTGAGTGTTAGTAGGAAGCTGGAGTAGCAATTCTGTGCAGGGCTTGGGATGTGGGAGTGAGGCCACGAGGGGTGAGGTGTGAGGAAGCCTATTTATACATCTTAGCCTCTGGATTTCACCCGGCTTAAGGTGTGAAATGTGGTTCTCAGCCTCGGTGGCACCAAGTTCTGCACGTGCACAGAGCCAGAGCTGGCAAATGAGGAGGCAAAACTGCAGCAGCACCCGTGGTCTGCCAGCAGCACAGAGCTCCCCCATGAGCAAGGAGCGTTTCCAGTCTGGGGTCCGATTTAGGCACTGAAAATTCCACGTATTTCCCTGAAATCTTGTTTCAGCTCAGGGCTGCTGGCCTGGCCGTGCTCTGCCACGTTGCACTGGGGGCTTTTCCTCCTGCTCTGCCCCAAAGCCTCCCAGCTGGGACAGAGTCTTGTCCCTGTGAGCACCTTGTCCAAATCCCAGTCTGTGCAAAGCCCCCCCGTGCTTGGAGTCCTTGCCCTGCTGGTTTTGTGCAGGTATTTTCAGGACCTGCCCCAAAAGTGCTCCTGGCACATCCAGCATCATTTCCAAGGCAGGAAAGGGCAGGATTGGACCCAAAGCATTGTGTTTGCAGTGAGAATTCCAGGTTACACCGTCATTAGCTGCGTTGTGCTTTAGATGAGAAGTTACTGTGCGGGTTCCATCCACTTAAACCTCCTGGTTCTTTAAATAGGCGTCCTTGGCCAGCTTTTCTCACTCCGTTAATCCCGGCACAGATGAACTGGCATGCATAGAAATGTTTATGGCAGCTGCATATGGAATATATCTGATTGTTGCATATAGGCAGAGCTCTGGGCTTGTCATTTGATGCTCTATAAAGAGTCTTGGATAATCTTTCTGAAAGGAGCTGTGTAAATGCAGATATAATTAGGTTTTTTGTTCTTTTTTTCTTTTTTTTTTTTTTTTGGAAATAGATATCTCTTAATAAAGCGCTGGAGCACAGAATAGCCATTTCCTGTGATTTTCATTCACATAATATTTATAGTGCTGCAGAACAAATGAGCCATTGGAAAGGCAGAGAAATGAATGCCGTGGATGAACTTGCCTTGAGAGGAATTTGTGATCAAATTATGAATCTAACAAACTCCAGTAAGCCAATTACTGCTCCTCCCGCATTTGTGAGTGTGCAGGCTCAGTGGGATTTAGTGTAATCCCTCCCTGTGAACAGATGGGCAGATTGCAGGGCTCTGCCCAGACTTCCAGAGGGTTGGGATGGTCTTTCCTTACCCACTTTGCCTCTCAGTGACAAAAACACTCAAAAAAGGATGCACAGAACAGTGAGGACGTTTCTGACGTACCTCTGTGCAAATTGTCTTTAAATTTTTACCATCTTCTCCTCCCCTAGAAGGTCTTTTTCGCGTGCCCAGGGGCACATTGTGATGCAGGGCTGTAGTTAAGAGGTGGTCAGCATTTTACTGTGAGCTCCTGTTTGCAGGGAATTACACAAACCCCCACCCTTCTCCTCCAAGGTCAAACCAACTGAATGACAGGAAATAAACCAGGAATAATTTTTAGTCCTCCCTGAAATCAGTCTGATCACTGAGTTGCCATCTGCAGCTTTGGCCTGCTAGAGCTGCAAACTTTCTGCTTTTCAGGAAGAAAATAAAAATGTTGCATCAGGTGGGAGATGAAATGATTCTGTATTTTGTCTGCTGCAATTCCAAGAGCGTCCCTGCGCTCTTTGTGTTGCTCCTCACACAAACCAGACACTTACACAGCAGAAATCTGCCAGTACTGTCCTGTGCCTCAACTGAACTACACAAAATCTTAAAACCGTGAAGATTTTTAACTTTATTGCACAGCAGTGGTCTTGCTTTTTACTGGAAATACATGCTGGTAATTTTTAAACTCAATCCAGTATTTGTTTCTGAAGCAGTAACTACAACTTCTCAAATCTATTTAGCGATACTCAGTAAGGAAAGAAATTACTGTAAAATGTAATGAAATAAAATCCGTGGTCCCACCAAGGTGGGGAGGGCCAGTGTTGGGTTCAGACCAGGTTCTTCAGGGCTTTGTCCAGAAAAAAAATGTGACGATGGAGAAAGCCCCTGCTGCACCTCTTACCTGTCCTTGAGAGGAAACGTTATTCCTTATTATCCTTATTGCTTGCTTCAGCTTATGAATCATGGAATATCCTGAGCTGGGAGGGATCCACAGGGATCATCCAGTCCAGCTCCTGGCCTTGCTCAGGACACTCTGACAATCCCACCCCGGGCATCCCTGGCAGCGCTGTCCAAACGCTCCTGGAGCTCTGGCAGCCTCGGGGCCGTGCCCGTTCCCTGGGGAGCCTGGGCAGTGCCCAGCACCCTCTGGGGGAAGAGCCTTTTCCTACAGGAAAAGCTTTTTTTCCTACAGGGAAAGCTCTCCTGTTGTGTCTCCTCCTGCCACATCTGAGCCCTGTCATTCAACCAGTTTTTTAGTTCACCCATTTTTCACTTGTTCACCCATTCAGACCACACTGTCCTCACTTGGATACAAAAATGTCGTGGGAGACAGTGCTAAAAGTCTTGGCAAAGTCAAGGGAAATTATAACTGCTGTGTCCTCATCCACGTTCCATCCCTTTATTATTTCTGTCACTGTATCCCAGACAGGTTGGTCAGGCATGATTTAGCTTTGGTAAATCCAGACTGACTGATCCCAGTCACCTTCTTCTCCTCTGCACGCCCAGAGATGTGTTTTGGGAGGACAAGCTCCATAATTACCAAAGATCTCAATGTCATCCGAGGTGTTTAAAAGAGTTGGAAGATGAGAAGGAACTTTATACAAGTTTTAGAAGACTGGACTGAAGAACCTGTTGTATTGAGATATAAGAGAGCTCTGTAGCAGGTCAGGTCTGTCTGTCTGGGACAGCTGTCTAGGACAGGCTGGAATTGGCAGGTGGGGATGAAGTCTGTGAAGAACACACAGGGCTCAAACAGGACCTTGGCTCCTGCTTTTTACAGGATTTATTTCCCAGGCACCCTCTCCCCGAGTGCAGAAAAATGCACCTCTGAGTCTGGCAAAAGTGACTTTAATGTTCTCCGTGCTGCACTCCGTGCAAACGCATCCCAAGGAGCATCTAGCTCATCCACTGATTACCTGGAAAGTCCTCTGTGAGATGCTGGCCCTGGCTGTGTTTGGGTCGGACTCGATGGGGAGGCGCAGGATGCTCACGGAAGAGAAGGGAACTAAGGAGCACCTTTCCTGTCAATCATCGATATTCCTGTCAGATCCTCACGCTTCCAGAGTAACTCCCTTCTGCCAAGTGCTCCCGGATCGGAGCCCACAAGGTGAATTAGTTCCTTTTGATGATGTTCTGAGGGAATGTGAAGCTACCAACAATAACATTCTTCGAGCATATCAAATATTTAACGCACATGTCTGGGAGCAAGAAGCCTTTTCCCTCCCTCAGAGGCAGCTTCTCTTGGATTGTCCTTTCTGCCTGTAGGAATTCTTCATTCCTGGGGGAAAAATCCTGCATTGAAGGTCTCGTACTGTTGATTTCATAGGAGCTGGCTTTAGTGTTTTGGGAACACGTGAGGGGTGAACACTGTTACAGAAGTACAGGTCTGTGTGAGGGACAGGTGGGCCTCATAGGACAGGTAAATCTTACTAATAAGTGGTAGAACAAACTAAATATAGCACACAGCTACACCAGGAAAGAGGAATTACCCCGGGACTTACTATGGATGTTAGATATTTTTTTTTTCCATTGTTTTTGGTGTTCAGGTATAAATAATATTCCAGGTCTCATAAAACAAAGATAATGCTCATTCTGATTATTTTAATTTTAAGAGGCTTTGGAAGGAAATTAAGGTTTGAAGTCATGCTGGTAAGTGGGGCTTGTGAGGGAGAAGAAGTAGCGTTAAGTAAGTTCGATTAAGTAAGTTTGCATTATTTTTGAAGGACTGAGGAGCAATTTTAGTCACAGTAGAGGTTTTCAAGAACTGGAGTGCTCTGGTGTTATTTCATAGTGGTTACATGACCATATGAACCTTGTGTCGTGCGATCCCCTTTGGTATCTCCACGTGCCCTCACAAAAAAGTCTTATTTTGAAAAAGTTTTTCCCTGTGAGGGTGGGCAGGCCCTGGCACAGGGTGCCCAGAGCAGCTGTGGCTGCCCCTGGATCCCTGGCAGTGTCCAAGGCCAGGCTGGACACTGGGGCTTGGAGCAACCTGGGACAGTGGAAGGTGTGGAAGGGGGTGGAACTGGCTGGGCTTCAAGGTCCTTTCCAGCCCAAACCATGATTCTCTGATTTAAATAAGCTCCATTAGATGCCTGGGCGGTCTCCCATGAGTTGCACGGCGAGTCCGTGAAGTTTCAGGGAATTGGAAACGGGAATGCTGTTTAAATTCCACGAAGGTGAGTAAAAGCCTGAGCTCTTTTCCAAACCCTGCTTTAGCCGGTGGCACCCGGCACCTGTATCCGGGGGGAAGAGAGAGACCGATCCAGCAGCACCGCCGTGCCGAGCCGGGCTCCAGCGGGATCCCCGCTGTCCTGGCAAATGATCCCCCGAAGGCAGCGGGAGCCCGCACCGAGCTGCGGGGAGGCGGACGGGCCCCGGAGCGGCTCGGGGGNCGGGGAGCCGGGACCCAGCGCCCGCCGGGCAGCGCTGCCCAGCCCCGCCCGCAGCGCTCCGAGCCGCGCTGGGAGCCGGGGGGAGCCGGCAGGGGGAGAGAAAGGGAGAGGGGGAGAGAGGGAGAGAGCCAGGGGGAGCTGGGAAGCCGGGCTGGCAGCGGGGGAGTGCCCGGCGCCGGCAAGGGGCAGGCGCATCCCTGCCCAGCGCAGCATCGGGAGCAGCCGGGATGCGGAGCCGCCGGTGGGGAACGGCCGGGCGCCTCCTGCTCTGACATGCCGAGGTATTTTTTTCCCCGTCGTTGCTCTCCCTCGGGCTGTTTGATGCCAGGTGCGTGGCGCTGGGCTCGCTGTTGCTCTGTTCCGGCTCTGGGGTTATTCGGGAAGCAGAGCGGAGGGTGCCAGGTGCGTTCTCGCTCCCTGTGGAAGACGTGGGGGGAACTTGCTGCATCACCCAGCGCAGCAAACTTTGAAATGCCAGCTCAGGCTAGGGGTTCTTGTGTTTGATTTCCCTTGGAATTCAGGTAAAATTACGCCCAGAACTAATATTTTATTCATCTCTTTACAAGAACCGTGAGTCCCTCATCGCGTTAGATTTGGAGAGGGGGGAGTCAGTAAAAACTGCCGGGGTTCGATGTCCTTTGTCAAACTGAGCTCTGTGTCTTTCTTATCAGCGTGGATTCCCTGCAGGGAGAGAGGAAAGATCTGAACACTCGCTTTTCAGTTGTTTGGACTGGAAATTCATGTCGGTGGAGGTCCCACAACTCCGCTCCTCTTCCTCAGAGGAATTCCTTTGCAGCACTCCCATGCCCGGCAGCATTCTGGCTGGGTTTTGCAGTTTTTAGAGTTGAGGATTAGGAAACTTAAGGGCTTGTACCTGACTAATTCCTTGATAAGCCTCTACGCTCAGTCATAAGTGCTCTGTTAGTACTTTCTGTCAGCCTCTCTCCCTTTTTTTCTTATACCACAGTTAACCCTAATTTAATAACCCTAATTAAAAACAAAAACAAAAACAAAACTTTTTTTTTTGTCCTACCTTGAATTCCTTCATATTTAACTCTCCTTACTGCATATTTTTGTTTTGTTGGGGATTTTTTGTTTGGTTGCTCGGTTGTTTTTTGAATTTTGGGGGTTTTCTTACTTGTTCCTTGTCTGTTAATTTGGTATTATTTTAGTAATTACTGTTCTCGGAATCCTGCATTTTCCTTGCCTGGTGTTCATTGCCGTGCTGCCACTACTTCAGATTTTTTTAAGAAAGGGGAATTTTAGTGATTACTGCATCCCATTTGATCTGGAGAACTGTAAACAACTGTGAACAAGCAAACTTGAGAGAGGGGAGGTGTGTGTTTATGTTTCTCCACACGAAGGGAGCTGGTGTTTGAGGTCCTGTGTTGTCACACGAGGATAACATTCCCCGTGCAAGGGTAACCCCAGGTCCACGTTTCCTTCCTTCCTTCCTTCCTTCCCATAAAGCCAGCTGATTGGTGGAGCTGGGAAGCTGATATGATAGGAGATATGGTAAATAATTAATAATATTAATGGCCTGGACTTTCACGGGGTGGAGTCCTGCTTTGGGGAGTTGGAGACTTCGCCAGTGAATTCTCAGTTTCTCTTATCAGAATTGCAGTGATGCTTTGGGGTTTTCTTTGCCAGGGGAGGCAGCAGGACAGTGAGCCAGGGGTTATTTGATGCATTTTATCTGTCCGTGGTAGCACTCAGGTTTCAGGAACATGATCCCTGTGCCTTGGCAGGTGCACCCCTAAGAAATAAGAGTGGAATTTAAGGAGAGGGCAGCTCTGCTCGAGGATGAAGCCTCCTCTCCCAGCTCTTGTCTGGAGCTGCTGAGGCAAGAAAGTTACTCCCAGGTGCTGTGTTTCACACCTTACCCTTGGAGAGGGAATGTGCAGCCTGTGGAGAACTTTGGGGCTCGATATCTTCTTTATGGTGTTCTACCCGTGCTAAATCACTGCTTGGAATAATTGTATTGTCACCTTGTGTCATATTTGCTCAGGTGTAATGGCTCTGCCACAAAGGCAGTCGCCTGGAAAATTGTGCTGCAAAATTTTTAATGTTCCTTGGAAAGGTGGGGAGGCTTTAGAGCTTTTCTTTTTTTTTTTTCCTATTATAAAAGTGGGGGTTTAAAATTATATTCTTTTTTTTTTTCTCTCCATTTTCCTCGAATGAACATCCTGGTTTCCAAGATTGTCTGGTAATATCTTCTTTTAGGAATAGGAGATGGGTCTCTATGCTGAAGAAACCTTTCCTCACAACTATTTTCAAATAACGTGAAATGAAGGAAATTTAAGCTCTTTAGATGAAAAATAAAACTAAGTGGCCGTGCTGGATTCTGGTCTTAACTTGCTGTACAGCTAAATTGTTGTAAGGGTTAAAGGTGTAAAGTGTGAATTAATTCCTTTTGTGCTGCAGGCTGTGGTTTGAGATGTCCAGTTTTAACTTGCTTTTTAAATTGTGGAATAGTATTTTTTTGGTGTGTCTATGAAAGTCTCTTATTCTCAATCATCAGCTTTATTAAAAAAAAAAAGAAAAAAAGCAAATTTTCACAAGGAGTGGAGTTGTGAAGGGCATTGGTGCAGTTTAATAGCACCAGTGAACTTTTGGGGCTGAGAGGTGGCAACGCTGGTGCTTGGAGCCAGTTTTAGCACCACTGGTTCTGAGTTCATCGATTTAAATGTGCATTAGGAGCCTCAGACTGGCAAAGACCATCTGCACCTCCAGCTGTGGGGCTGGTACCCTTCCAAAAATGAGGATGGGGTTGGGCTTTTGGTTTTTAGAATCCCAGACTGGTTTGGGTGGGAAGGGACCTTAAAGCTCATCTCACCCCACACCCCTGCCATGGCAGGGACACCTTCCACTGCCCCAGGCTGCTCCAAGCCCCAGTGTCCAGCCTGGCCTTGGGCACTGCCAGGGATCCAGGGGCAGCCACAGCTGCTCTGGGCACCCTGTGCCAGGGCCTGCCCACCCTCCCAGGGAACAATTCCTTCCCAGTATCCCATCCATCCCTGCCCTCTGGCAGTGGGAAGCCGTTCCCCCTTGTCACTCCATGCCCTTGTAAAAGTGGAAGGAATTAACTCATACTCCCTGCTTCTCCTCCTTGGCAGTTTCCACTGGGCACTTCCCAGCACTCCAGGAAATGTCTTGCACTCCCTGAGTACCTGACCCTGAGTTGTGCCTCTCTGAATTTATCCTGTTTCTGTTACTTCAGTCCTTCAGAGCCTCCAGTTATTTCTGGGTGCCATCAGTGGACCCTCGTCCAAGTCCTGGGTCCCCACTGTGTCACGTAGGATCAATCTGTTCCCACCATCAGTGACACAGTTACTGCCGAAATGTTTAATGAGATTGGTTCCAAGCCTGAATTTTAAGACCCTCTAATAATCACTTAAGTTTTCGGGACTTCTGCTGTTGTCTCCCCATGAACCAGATGCTCACCTACCCCTAAATGGCTCTGCTGGTTGCAGCTTAGCTCACGGTTTCCCGCGTGACACTGCTGAATACTCAGCTAAAGCCCAGATTAATGGGATCTCAAGCATTTGGGGAATGTTATCTGATGAAATAATCTCTCAGTGAGTCTCTCACAGGCTACCTTGTGCTGAATAATAAGAAATTTGGTCACATTTCCCAGTACTTTCATGTCTTTGGAATGAAATTTGAAGGGAAGAGCACTTGGGTCTCTGTGCCACTGAAGGAAGTGGTGTAGGCTTGGAGAGAATTCTTCTCTTAAGCATGAATAATTTATTCCCTGCTCTTTAATTGTCTGCAGTATCCCAGTTAAAGGAAATGTCGGAGTGGTGCTCAATTTTGTGCGCCGTTTGTTTCCAAACTCTGGCTTTGACTTTAATGGCCCCTACAGCTTTTATTCCCTTTATGATGATTTCTTCTTTTGTACCCTTGTGTTTCTTATTTTTTATTTCATTTCTTTTTTCATTTGCATTTCTTCACCACTCACCCCCTCCCTCTCCTCCCATGGTAAATATTAACACCCTTACTGAAAACAAGGTCAAAAATTTCCTTTGTACTTACACTCACTGGACTGGATGACCTTGGAGATCTTTTCCAGCCTTAATGATTAGATGATTATCCTTCCCAAAATATCCACCTCGCTGCAGAGGAACCCACATTGTTCTTTTCCTGAGCCCTGCCTGCATAGACCACCCAAAAATCTTCACGAAGTTCTTGAAACCAGGAAGATACTGCATTCTTGGAGATCTTCCTGAGATTCTGTTACACCAATTCTCCCTAGATTTTCTTTTCTTAACTTCTTCATTGTGTCTGGTTTTAGGCTTTTGAAAACTCCATAGGTTTCCACGAAAAGCCTCCTAATGTTGGCGGTAGTTCCCTGGTAGCTGTGCAGCCATGCAGAGTCCTTCTTCTTGAAAGTCTTTCCCTCCTTCTTTTTTCCTTGGAATACTGAAGATTTTGATACCTGGGATTTAAAGATTTCTGGGCCTCCTTCATATTCAGACAGCTGAGCTCCTCATTTCTGCTTATTTTTCTAGTTACTTCCCTTAATTTCTTTTTTTTTTTCCCCAAACAAATGCTGATAGCCCTTAATTACAACCCCTTTTTCTTTTGTTTTTCCATCTTGTTTAATCAGCTGATTATCATTCAAATCCAGTTTATTTTCTGTCTGAACCCTCTCCAAATCAAGAACAAATTAACCTTATTTCTCCCAGATACAGAGGTTTCCTGCTGGATCAATCCTCTATGAGAGCACACAAATCAAGCTGCTATTTGTATTTTCTGTTCTTTGTGTCTGGAAAATGAAATTCTCCAATAGTGGCCCAATTTCTAAAGAGTTCTTAATTCCCTTAAGGACACCACAGCTGCCCATGTGTTGCTTCCAGGTTTATGGCATTACAGTCCCCCAATGCAATTTGCCTGGATCAGCCTTCCCAGGGTGATTTCGATCCCAGCCAATCTTGAAATTTAACATATGGCTCTTTCCTGGCTCCCTGTCTCTGTCTCCAAGGGACAATCCTGTGCAGAATCTCCTCTGCTCAAGTCTGGAGAAGCAATAAGATCAAGTTCGCTGGTTGCCCCTATGATTTTCCCCTTCTGGCAGCTCTTTAAGAGAACCAAAATGGAAAAATTCTGCCCCAGATTAGGCCAGACATGGGAACAGCATTGATGTTTCTGCCCTGCCATTAACTATGGCTCCCACAAAGCTGAATAATCCGAGTTTATTTCATCTGGGGAGCATAAGGGATATGGGATTTGTTTGCTCTGTCCTGATGGAGCACAAGTATTCCTCAGAACACATTCCTTCAAATGCTGCTGCTCCGGTCCCTCTGTAGTGAAGATATTTTAGATTTTATTTCCTCCAGCATAAGGTGGTCCCAAGTTCATATACACATAGATCCAAACTGTTGGTTTGGTGGAGGGAGAGAGAGCTGCGAGGTTCAAGTGCAAAGATCTAGGCTGAAATCCAGGCTTTTAAGAAGAAAACCTTTGTATCACAATATCCAGAAATAATTGTGAACTCTATTAAAGCACAAAATGTCTCTCGAAACTTTATAATGGTTTTCAATATCACATCCACCTTTCGTAAAGTGAAATTCTGTGGTGACTTTTCCTCCTGGAATTGTTCAATCTCTGGGATATCACCAGAGCTTTGGACTTGAAATTCTGTGGTGGCTTTTCCTCCTGTAGCTGTTCAGTCTTTGGGATATCACCAGAGCTTTGGCTTTGAAGCCGTGGCAGCTGAATCTGCTTCCTCTGTGACACTCGAGATGCTGCAACACCTTTTCCAAAAATTACTCTTGCTTGGGAGTGCTCTTTTCCCTCCCAGCATCCAAGCATACGTTAGGTTCTGAGTTAAACAAGTGTTACCATTGTTAAGCACTTCTACTATCTCAGCTCAAAAGGAGGGCTGAGTAAAGCAGGGTTGTGACAACCCACGAGCGATTGGAGCTGTAATTTCAGGTGATTCACTGGGACAAAAATGGTTTGTTAAAGACTCAGTGTGCCGAGGCCAGGATGCTTCTGGGATGTGGAAGAATTTAGGTTCCTCCAGTGAGAGCTCCTGATCCTGCCATGGTCTGCAGGTTCTGCACAGTCCCTGAAGCCCATCCGTGGGATTTCTGTCCTCTGGTAGAAGTGCTTGGTGGGGGGAAGGTTTAGGGAGGGGAGTTGACTAGTTTTAGTCCCCTCCTGGTGTCAATGTAAAGTTTCGAGACGTGGAAGTGAGTGCTGGACCTGCTGCACTACTGGTCCCAGGAAAATGGGCTCTGAATCCATGTCAAAAACTGGAGAAATCCCTGCATTCCCACCTTGGGCGCAGTCACTAGCTCAGCTCTCCCAGCCCAAGGAGCAGCCAAATCAAACAGCTGCTGTCTGACACAAAGGTTGGGAGCTGGCCATGGGATACGGAGCTGTTCTTGGTCCATAAATTTACGTCCCCCCTTCATAAATAACCCCCGCTGAATTTTAATTTGGCGAGGTACTCTCACACCGCATCCTTCCTTTAGCAGTTTTGTAATGAGTTTTCCCCACACTTGGTGCTCTGGGGGCTCTGGTTCAAAAGTTCCCTGAGCTTTTTCTTTAGAAATGCTGTGTATTGCCAATATCTCTGTGCTCAGCACCACTTGTGGGGCTCAGGTTCTGTTTCTCCTTGCTTTGGTGCAGCCTGGGCAGGGATGAAATCACTGTGAACCAGGTAAGGCCATCACAGCACTCTTTCAAAACCAGTTAATGAACTGGTCAGGGCTGCTCCTGCTGAGTGGACACTGTGTTGGAAATCTTATTTAAGGTATTTAAGAATTATCATTAAAATCCACATTCATCACACAACCTTCACTTTAAACAACAAAAATAACCAAACTATTCCCAAAACAAATTCCCAACACCAAAACCACCACAACACAGAACAAAAATGAACAATTTACGCAAAATCCACCCCCTCAACCCTTCATCACAATTACAACAAAATTTCCCCACGATCATTCTGCTCTGTAACACTTAGCACTATTCAGTACTTGACTCTGCAGTCCCAAAAAGAGGTGGATAACAGCATACCTGACCTACCTCTGAAGCCAGGAGTGTTGTAGGAAACAAGCTACACAAAATCCTCTCTGTTTCCCTGCTTCTGGCCTGAACATGCAGTGAAGCTGGTGGTGGTGGTGGGGCTGACTCTTCCCAAAGTGGGCCTGGAGAAAAGCTACTGGACATCAGCAATGTTGAGGTGATTCATCCCTGCCAGGGCTTCTGAGCGTGGATGTAGAAGGTTTGTCTTCTCCAGAGCTTCTGCTTGCCCAGATGATGGATATTGTGAGGTTCTGGCAGGGGACATGCTCAGTGTGATGGACTTCCCAGCAACCTGACATGTGAGGGGGTGAGAGAGGCCAGAGGGGTGCCACGGAATGGTGTGGGGTTTGCATCAAGGATAGATGGGGCTCGGAGCAACCTGGTCTGGTGCGAGGTGTCCCTGCCCATGGAAGAGGGTTTTGGGACTGGATGATCTTTAACATCCCTCCCAACCCAAACAACTCCATGACTCTATAATAGACAGCCCTCTCTTTGGCAGATCTAGAGGAGTTTGTGCTGGCTGGACACCCAGTGCTGTGCCTGGTGGAAGCAGGGTGTGGATGGCCCTGTCTGCTTCTGCTGCACCATTAAAACCTGGTTTAATTTGTGCTGTCATGACCCTTCAGCCCTGTGAAGCGTCCGGTTTGTTTTCTAAAGAGCTAAGATGGGCCTCGGTGTTGCTTTTGCAGTCTTCGTGCTCCATGAACTGCTTGAAATGCAGCCAAAAGTCTCGAGCAGACTGTGCTTGTCCCAGGTGTGCCGGGAAACAAGCGGAGAGGACGTGCTTCTCCCTTAACCTTGACTCCTGTCCTCTGCTCCCGGGTGGATCTGATTTACTTGCATGTTGAACGCACCACAGGCAACGCTCTCCTTGAAAGCAGGGAGCAGGATAAGAAGTTATGGCCCTGTAACTTCCACTTTAATAGCTTGGAATTGCCCCGATTTCCCAGCCTCAGCTGGAGAGTGGAGCCCACATCGCGATTTATGAGGCATGGGAGAGCGCGGTTATTGCTACAATTGTCTCAGCTGATGAGCTGCACACTAGACGGAGCTCAAGGCTGCTACCACTGCCTGCAGAGCTTTCCAGGGGAAAGATGATGGATTGATCCAAGGCCTAGCACAATCTTGGCCTTGGATCAGCATCAGGGAACTGAGAACGCGGCGCAAACCATTGTGTGGGTGGAACCTGTTGCTTCTCTCTTGGGAGAATGTCTTTCTTTTTCCCTACTCACTAGGACTTAGCTCAGTGCCAAAGAATTCCATGAGGGATAGCTTGGAGATGTCTCTGTGAACAGAGATGGGTGAACTCCACCAGTTCTTGTCCTTATTGCTCTTCTTCCTCTCCTAAAAGTGACAGAAAGGCCTCACGTTCTTTTCCCCGTGGCCTTTTCTTGGAAAGCTTTTGGAGATGGTCCCTCTCAACGGCTTCGAGCAACAAACCGCAGGTATCAGCAGTGTCTGCTGCTCCTCCTTGTGCTGAGGGACACATGGAGCTGCTTGTTCTTCCCACCAAGGCCTCTCCCTGCCTTCCCAAGAGCCATTCTCCTGGCAAGGATGCTGACCCTCTCTAGAGTGGGATTGCTCCTCATCCCAGCATGTTGGGAGCTCTGCCCGCACCCTCTTCAGCCCAACACTGTCTCTTTTAGACCCGGCTCTGGGTCTTCACAGCTATGCTGAGGGAAACTGGCTTTTCCTCTCTGGGTTGGGTGCAGCAGCTCCTTGATATCCGTGTGGGAACACTTGGAATTGTGAGCCCTGGCTTGGCCCTGTAGCAGACCCAAAGGGAACTTCATGGGATCCCAGACTGGTCTGGGTTGGAGGGACCTTAAAGCCCCTCCAGTGCCAGCCCCTGCCATGGGCAGGGACACCTTCCACTGTCCCAGGCTGCTCCAAGCCCCAGTGTCCAGCTTGGCCTTGGACACTTCCAGGGATCCAGGGGCAGCCACAGCTTCCCTGAGCACTCTGTGCCAGAGCCTCCCCACCCTCAATTCCTTCCCAATATCCCATCCATCCCTGCCCTCTGGCACTGGGAAGCCATTTCCCCTTGTCCTGTCCCTCCATCCCTCCTCCCAAGTCCCTCTCCAGCTCTCCTGGAGCCCCTTTAGGCCCTGGCAGGGGCTCTGAGCTCTCCTTGGAGCCTTCTCTTCTCCAGGCTGAACAATCCCAACTCAGTCTGTCTCCAGAGCCTCTGGAGCATCCTTTAAGCATCAGCTCCAGGCACCTGAACTGCTCTGTGGGGGTGCAAGGTTTGTAGGATTTTTTTTACAGGTTGCCTTCAGTGTCCCTGCTCAGGACTGCCTTCAATGTCCCTTGCTCCTGGCCTTGTTCTTTCTCTCAGACCATATAAATATATATATAAATATTACATATAATCCCTGAAAAATGTGCTTTTCCTTGTGGGAATGTCGACCCAGTGAGCAGTAGCAGTGTAGATCCATCCTTTAGATCCCAACCCGAGTTCCTGGTGGGGGGTGAAGAGAGGCTTCTGTGCTCCCCATCTCCGCACCCCACCCACACGACTGGGATGAAATGAACTGATGAGAGGGATGACTTCTCCCCCCATCATTAGGATGCAAGTGCTTGCTGAATGTGCCAGATGTTTGGCTTTCATTATCTGGAGGTTTTTTTCCTTTCCAGCTCTAGTGAAAGGGAAGCCTGAGCAGGTCCAGAGGAATTCTAAACAGTTTCCTGTGTGAACAGAGAAAGCAGCATCCTTAATGAACTGCACAGGGTGACAGTGAGTCCAGCTAATGAATGCTGTCCCTGTTATTTAGAGATGGCCGAGTGACATTTTTTTTCTGATTTAGGATCGCTTAATCCGTATGGATTATCCATCTCAGGCTTTCTTTTATTTTAATATTTTGTTTTAAATATCCTGTGCTTTCCAGTCATATTTCTGAGCTATTCAGAACATCCTATTGTTCTCTTCTAGTTGAAGGAAGTGTCTTTATAAATATTTTTTGTAATTACTCTGGAGAAATCCAGTGAACACCTTTTCATAGCACTGGAATCCCAGAATCTTTTAGGTTGGAAAAGCCCTCCCAGCCCATGGAGCCCACCCTGTGCCCGATGCCCACCTTGTCCCCAGCCCAGAGCACTGAGTGCCACCTCCAGGCCTTCCTTGGACACCTCCAGGCATGGGCACTCCAAACCTCCCTGGGCAGCCCCTGCCAAGGCCTGAGCACCCTTTCCAGGCAGAAATTCCTGCTGCTGTCCAACCTGAGCCTCCCCTGGCCCAGCCTGAGGCCGTTTCCCCTTGTCCTGTCCCTGTTCCCTGGGAGCAGAGCCCGACCCCCCCGGCTGCCCCCTCCTGTCAGGGAGTTGTGCAGAGCCACAAGGGCCCCCCTGAGCCTCCTTTTCTCCAGCCTGAGCCCCTTTCCCAGCTCCCTCAGCCGCTCCTGGGGCTCCAGCCCCTTCCCAGCTCCCTTCCCTGCCCTGGACACGCTCCAGCCCCTCCAGGGCTCTCTGGCTGGGAGAACTGGACACAGGACACGGATGTGACCACACCAGTGCCCAATACAAGGGGACAATCACTTCCCTCCTGTAATGTTTTATTAAAAGTATTGCTTTGTGTGGAAGGAGGAGTTGCTGAACTCTGTGTTGTGACCAGTTAGGAGTTGCACGTTCAGCTGGATTGTGTGAGAAGTGAGTTATTGTTCTTCCCATGAGTGGAGCCGAGAACGTACTGGAAGTAGGAAAGACCAGAGCTGATTGCCTTGATTCAAATGCAAGCTGCATCGTGTGAGAGATGAACCTTTAGAGCTGTCCTGTTTTTCTTCAGGATTCTGCTTTTCCAGTCTTGAGGTGAGAGCATGGCCAAACCTTGTTCCTGGTGCTGGAAGCAAGGAGTTTATCATGAGTGGGGCTTGTTATTCATAGAATCATGGAATGATTTCATTTGGAAGGAAGATCAAAGCCCATCCCATTCCATCCCCTGCCATGGGCAGGACACCTTCCACTACCCCAGATTATTCCAAGACCCATCCAACCTGGCCTTGGACACTTCCAGGGATCCAGAGACAGTCACAGCTTTTGTGCCAGGGCCTCCCGACCTCACAGAGAGGAATTTTTTCCATCCATGTGCTTCACACAAACTTTGTGAAGAGTGAGATCATCTGAGACACCGCCTGTGTTCCCTGAACAGGATCCAGGACATTTCCAACAGGAGGAGGGGATGGCACTTCAAATCCTCTTTAAAAGCATTTCCCCCCTGTTTTACCAGCATGGCTTTGTCTGTGTGGGTCTTTAGAGAGCTGCTTTACTCCCAGGAGCAGGGAACACTCGGATATTTTTGTGTTGGATGTACAGCACTGGTGTGTGGGGAGGTGCCCTCACCGGCAGGATTTCTCCCTGTGCTCTTCCACAGTGACAAAGGGAACTCAGAGGTGGCAGATTCATCCCTGGGAAAGCAAACTCGAGGGGACCAGTGTTCCCATTCAGTGCATGCTTTAGGGAAGGCTGGCTGGAATCACTGCAGTGCAGCACCATTTCTCCCCGAATAACTGGAGGAAATTAGGAACACTTTGAAATATAACGTGTCAGAAAATGATGAGGCTTCCAGCAGTGTGAGTGCAGGAATCTTATCTGTGCCTGTCTCATAAGTCAGAGCTCCTGGAACAGCTCTGTGCTGCGTCCAGCTCAGCTCCTCAGTCTCCCAGCCCAGCTTCATTAGGAACATGACATTTTAATGCACTCCAGTGGGTTTCCATAACTCGGACCAGATTGGGTATGAAACAGCGGATCAGTGAAGGTCACTTTGGTGTGGAGGTGACGTGTCCCATGGACACGCTGTGCCCGCTTCTCAGAAGCTCCTTAGTTTGGGTTACTTATGACCTCCAATCCTTTTTGTTGGGAAGCTGCAACTTCAGGAAAGGTTGGACTTGATGATCTCGGAGGTGTTTCCCAATCTGTGATTCCATGGAGAGAATCTGGTCCTTCAGATTTTCTCCAAGAGAGGTGTGCGAGGGTTTGGATTGAACAAAAGCAGGAGGACATGAAGGCAAGGGCAAAAGAGAAAGGAATGGGAAGAAAGGAAAATCATGGAGGATGAGCAGGAGGATAAGAAAGAGAAGTTAAACCTGTGAATAAGCATAAAAGCAGGCTGGGCTGGATGGATGCATTTTATTCCTCCACAGGAATGTTGTGAGGTGCACAGCATGTGGCTGCTAGAAGCTAGACGGGAATTGCCCGGAACTGGGATGATTTTCTTTCATAATCTGTTTTGGAAATGACAAGAAAGCCATCGAGTTCACCCCATGTTCACAGCAATCCATTATCCTGTTAATGCCGTGTTTCGGAATGTGTTGCCTGTGTTGAGATAAGGAGTGAAAAGGAAATTCAGTGTTTAGTGTCCAATATGTGTAACAAATGCTGGAGTATTTACTCTTGTCTGAGGGGAACTGAAAGAGGGTTTATTTAATGCTTTGAAATCCATCTCTGCTATTCACCCAACTCAGCTGACTTGGAGTCCTCAAGTGGTTTTTAAGTGTTAGAGTTAAAATATCAGATCCAAAACCTTTCAGAAATAGCAAATGTTTTGTAAAATATGATAATTTTATATATATAATCTTTATTGCCATGTGATCGCTGCTTCTTACTTTGAGCAGCTTCTTCATGTCGTGCTCCGACCTCATCCCTCTCTCAAAAATAATTTGGGAACTGGAGGGTTCTTTGTGTTTGGTGGACGGAGAACTTCATTACCAATATTGGTTTCATGTCCCAGCTGCAAACCCCAAGAAATCGGGGTTCATATGTTCTTGCAGGAGTTCGGGAAAAAGGAGGATGGAATTCTGCATTTGAGAACTAATTAGTCCTACAAAATTCATGGAAAACTGTATTTCTTGAAAAATGTGTATTATAGAAAGCACCATAACATCTGTTGCTCTCCAGAAGAGGATTTTGGAGCAATTACTGCCATTTCTTTAAAAAATGATCCCCCTTCTGCTCAATTACTAACAGTGAAGTATCATTAAATAGACATAAATTCCTTGAAATACAACCCAATGATTTTTAGTGATATTGAGGGTTTGAGAATATATAAGAATAAGGATGAGCTTAAGGGAAAGGAAAAGCCAATAAAACTGCAGTTTACTCTTATATGCCACACACTTGTTATAAATTTCTGGCTTGCAGTTAATTCATCATATTCAGTGATCAATATTTTATAAAATAAATGGAGAAAAGCTGGAGCTTTGGCAAGTTTTGGAGAGGCCAGCTAAATTTAAGAACAGAACCTGAACGTTTATTGCAGGAATAGTTGCAGTATTTCAGAACTCACTGTCAAGTAGGGACACAGAGCCTTTTTTCTGAGATGTTTTACATTAATACCAGTTATGAGTATATTTAATATTCTTGATTTGATATTATGTCTTCTGTTCCTTGGAATGGAGTTACTTCTGTGATGAGCGCTCTTCATTCTTGCTGCGTGGATTATTCCCAAGGTATTGATAGGTTTTGGGGAGGGAGGGAAGGGCTGGGGGCTCCTGTTGATGTTTAAAGGATAGGTCTGGGGTAAGTGCTGGCCCCAGGAGCATTTCAGAGCTCTTCCCCTGCTGTGAATCATCCCACTTACTGCTGTCCAAGGCTTTGCTTTGCTCCCAAAGGCTTTATTACTGCAGCTGTTGACGTTTTGTATCATCCAGACAGGAGAACTGCAGGATAACCCTCCCCCAGGGCGGGTGGGAGTGCAGGTGGCTCCGTGTTCTGTGCAATTGTTTTCAATGGCAATATATTAAAAATTCTCAGAGAAATGAGGCACCCCAGGCTGCTGGGCCCGGGGTTTTGTAGAGCCTCCTCTCTTTTTATAGGAGGAGCAGTCCTTCACCTTGAAAACATTTCTGTTCTCAGCCTTTAAAGGCATTAGGCACTGATGGCTTCTGTGCCCCAGAATTCCTATTGTCTCATCTGGACCCGGAGTAGTGCTGATGGAACTCCTGGTGTGATTCTTCCTCTTGCATCTCAGCATTTTTTATCCATTACTTTTATTTCTTTTGGGATTCTTAAAGCGTTTTGAAATGAAAGTAAATACTTCATCCTCCAGGGGAATGGGAATGTTCCTTTGTTTATCGTTTCCCTCCCGGCCAGAGAGCCCTGGAGGGGCTGGAGCGTGTCCAGGGCAGGGAAGGGAGCTGGGAAGGGGCTGGAGCCCCAGGAGCGGCTGAGGGAGCTGGGAAAGGGGCTCAGGCTGGAGAAAAGGAGGCTCAGGGGGCCCTTGTGGCTCTGCACAACTCCCTGACAGGAGGGGGCAGCCGGGGGGGTCGGGCTCTGCTCGCAGGGAACAGGGACAGGACAAGGGGAAACGGCCTCAGGCTGGGCCAGGGGAGGCTCAGGTTGGACACCAGCAGGAATTTCTGCATGGAAAGGGTGCTCAGGCCTTGGCGGGGGCTGCCCAGGGAGGTTTGGAGTGCCCATGCCTGCAGGTGTCCAAGGAAGGCCTGGAGGTGGCAGTCAGTGCTCTGGGCTGGGGACAAGGTGGGCATCGGGCACAGGGTGGGCTCCATGGGCTGGGAGGGCTTTTCCAACCTAAAAGATTCTGTGCTTCTGGAGTTAGAGGGAGGTGTTTGAAGTTTCAACAGGAAAAACGATGTTGTGGACATCTGCAGTGTCTTTGGCGATCTCATCAGAGAACTTGCTCGGAGCTCATCCCATCCCATCCCTGCCATGGGCAGGGACACCTTCCACTGTCCCAGGCTGCTCCAAGTCCCAATATCCAGCCTGGCCTTGGGCACTGCCAGGGATCCAGGGGCAGCCACAGCTGCTCTGGGCACCCTGTGCCAGGGCCTGCCCACCCTCCCAGGGAACAATTCCTTCCCAGTACCCCATCTCTCCCTGCCCTCTGGCACTGGGAAGTCATTCCCCCTTGGCCTGGCACTCCAGGCCGTTGTAAAGAGCCTCTCTCCGTCTTTCTTGGGGCTCCTTCAGGTCCTGGAAGGAATAATGCATCTTCTCCAGATGACTTTAACAAAACATGCACATTTCATGCCACCCAGGGCTGCACTGATGCACTTTTCCCTTCCTTCTCCACTTCCTGAGATGGGAATGCAGCTCGGGGGAGGATCTGCCGTTTGCACTTGTGAGGAAGTGTGTGGGGAAGAGGAGCATATTTGAGGTGGAGTGAGGGAGGCAGCTGTGTTGATGGGCTTCCCCTGTTGTTCCCTCACTGAATTGAGCAGATGAAGGAGGTGCAGCACAGCAATTTCTTCTGGAATCCCAACCTGCAGCTCCCAGCCTGTCTGTCCATGCGGGCCGGGCAAACACTGCCAGGTGGAAGTGGGGGCTGGAAAAGGATGAGGTTATTTAAATGTAAGGGCAAGAAATCAGTGCTTTGCACAAACACCTTTTTAGGCCAATTTCAAAGACTTTGACTTAACTCTGAGTTAAAAAAGCACCTCCCATTGGCTCCTTAGCCTTGACTGATGGAGCTTTCCTGATGGAAGAACGTTCCAAAGGAGCATTCTTGTTACAGACAAGAGGAATGTGGGCTCTTGCTGTAAATGACAAGCTTAATCAATCTGAGTATGCCATTTATCTAATTACAGCTGGAGATTATTAGGTTTTTAGGTAATCCTTTAAATTAGGTCAGAAATAATTTTGATGATTCCTTTCAAATGGAATTTTGTTTCCTTGCCTGGAAAAACGAGGAGTTCTGTAGTCCCACGAGCTGCTCTCAGATACTCCTGTCGCATTTTCATGCCCTGTAGCTCCTGAGAAGATCCGATATATTTATTTTTAAGGCAATATGTGTTGTTCCAAGCACTCTGCCTCGTATTTACATGAAGTTAGGGTGTGAATCTTCTATCTGGACGTTGCCAGGTGGCTTTGTGGCTCACAGTGCGAGCAGGTGGTTAAATCGTTGTTCTATATCTGTATACAGCAAGCTGAGAAGCTCATTTGGAAACCCTTCTGTTCCTGAACTCTCTCTTTTGTTATTTTTCCTTCCATGGGGTTTCTAATTCTGCAGGAAAATTATTTTGATGAATTTAATAGGGTCTGCTCCGAGGTGGGAGTGCGGAGGGCACAGCAAGGATGGCAGCAGGGATGGTGCCCCCCCATTCACCTTGTGCTCCCCTCTCTTCCCTCTGCTCTGCACACCCAAATTCTCTCCCTGAGATGGTTTTAGGCCCCAACAACAGCTTTTGCTTCCTTCCAGGATCTCGGTGCAGTTCATGCAATATACAGCAGACTCCTATTTATAGCCACGCTGTTTTTCCTGGCTGGATCTGAGTGCAAACTGCCCTCCCGTTTCAGCACCTCGGATCCCCTGAAGCCCCTGTTCCCCTTCTGCCTCTCTAGGAGCTGACTTTGGTGTTGGTGAGCCCTGTCTTGGGTTCCCACCTGTGAGCTGGCTGCAGTCATGGGAATACAACCTCTAAATCCCACCACGGCAGCTCCTTCCTTTGCTTACTTTCAGTCAAATTTGTGTTTAACCCAATTTATTTGGTTTTTTTCTCCCCAAGCGAGTGCTGCAGATGCTAATCACAATATCCTGCAGTTGTGAATCCTCCCCGGGGGTACAGACACTCTCCTCCTCCCCCTAATTAGGATTGGGATTCAAAGAGCACTGCAAGAAGCCACAGCTGGGGTCACCACAAGCTCACTTTTCACTGTGTGTTACTCAGAGAGTGGGGTTTGCATTTAAAGGAGAGGAAAAAAGGGAAAATGAAATAAACCCTGTGGATGCTGCTGCTACAGCATCTTGTCTGTGAAATGAGGGTGCTTGCGCATCTTTTGGCTCTTATCCAACCTGTTGGTAAGCAATGGAACATTTTTATCTGTCCTGTCACTGGTTTAATTTGGGAATTTTGGCCTTTTTTTTTTTTTTTGCTCAGGTGTTGATGTCACATAGGAAGCAGGTGTTTCAGTAAATCCTGGCTTGGCAGGAATTTCTCGTGAAGATCCAGCCACGTGGAATCATGTTTATTTTGGTGTTTCGGAGATCGCTGAGCACTTAAGTACCAACTAATTTTGGGCTGGATGCTCAAAGATCTCTTTGCAGAGAGATGGCTGCACGTTCCCTGGAGGTTTTGCCGTAGGTGATTGATAAATTTTTGAATTTTCTTGTTGTTCTGTAGCCTGGGATTAGCACAAGGCCTGAAAAAGTGGGTGAGGAAGATGAGCTGCCTTCCTCCTTCAGTCCTTGCAGCTCCTGAGGGTGACACGCAGGGTCACCTCCCTGAGGTCACTCTGCTTCCTCTGCTGGGGCTGTTTTGGTTTGGAATTCTGTACATTCTGTGGGAAAACCAATTTACCACAGGCAGGGGTGGTTCCTGAAGCTTCCCCAGGGGTGTTAAATGCACCGTGAGCCTCAGGTGCTGCCCAGCTCTTCCCAGTTTGATGATTGGAGCTGTTGCTGGGAGCAGCTTTGGAGCTGGGAGGGAACCAAACCTTCGTGGTACCATTCACCTCAAAATATCAGGGTTTTTGGGCTGCCTGCCCCCGTCAGGACTAACACAAATTACAATTTGCAATCCACTGGTTTAGGGACTGTCAGAGTCCTCCTCACAAAACATCACCTGCAGTTTTTCCAGCCCTCCTCCCCTGTGGATCACTGCCCGGTAGGTGGTGATACAGTTGCATGCTGGGTTAATCTCAAATTTTTCAAAGGTTACCACTTTGGAGGGGTATTTTTAAACTCCAGTTGTTTAGCAGCCTGTTAAATGTTAGTTTTAGTCTGTAGAGCAGCAATATTGCTTAATCAGTTGCTCTATAAATTAATGAAGGCCTAATCTTTTCCCATTCTCGATACGTTGCTTTTAGTAATCCCATTAATTCCCAAAGGCTGGGAAGAAACAAATTACAGCTTCTCAAGATTTATGGCTTTGACATTTTTCAAATCCTGCTTTGTGTTCCTGTAGTTTTTGGACGGAAGTTTTAACTTCTGAGAAACTCAACGATTCGCTGACAAATTCCAAATAAACCCCGAGTTGCCCCAGGGTTGTGGTGAGGACTCTCTCAGTGCTTTTCTCTGGTTTCTGAGCTCTTCAGGTGCTCAGCAGCTTCTCTTAATTGGTTAGTGAGAATAACGCAGGTATCAGCATTTTCCAATGAAGTCCAGATTTCCAGAACTCCTGGCTTTTAGGGACTGGGCCTGAGTCCCGTGCAGGCAGCTGAGAAAATGAGAAGCTGCTGCACGGATATGATGGGGGAAAGTCCAGGTTAAATTGCTTTGTGCACGCTCTCCACCGGAACAAATGCATGAGCTTTACTGGGAGAATTCACCTATTGAACTCTAGGAATGTTTCCCAGCAGGAATTAGGTCAGGAATACACCACAGAGCCGAGCAGGCAATGCTTGGGGGGTTTTATAGGGTAAATGTGGCAGAGGAAAAGGTGAAAATTGCTCCCTCAGCCTTTTGCCAGAGTGAGGCAGGAGCTGAATACAAAGGTTTAACAAGGCTGGGCTTAAATCCCGTCTCTTTAGGGCCTCAGACTTGGTGTGGGAGTGAAGCGGCAGACAGGTGATGTGCTCAGGAGTGAATTAATGTCCCAAATGTAAATGTTGCCATTTGTCACAGTGATTATCTTGTCTTCTCGCTGTAAAACCAACAAGATGCTTTCAAAGGCTTTGGGGACAAGCCCAGAGGGGGAATCTAAAGGCAAGCTTTCCATCCGCGATTTTCAGTGCTGTCAAAGCAACATCCAAGCTTCACAGCCACCCTCCAGGTTTTTTGGGGCAGCTGATTTCTCTGTTTTGTCTGCTGAGAGTCGATTCTTATGGCTCCTAATTTTCTTGGCCAGTTCCTGCAGGTTTTAAGATTTATTTCAAAGGAAGGGACTGAGCAGGGAATGAAATGAGTGAATGTGAAGGGCAGGTTTGTATCCTTGGAGAGAAACCTGCTGGGCCAGGTGAGAATGAATGACAGAAACCTGTGGCAGCTTCACTCTCCTCCTCTTCCCAAAACCCCCCAACCAGCTCCAGTGCTCTGGAAGGTTTCTAAGGGGTTAGCTGTGGGAGAAGGGAGGAGAAAATATGATTTCTTAATATTAAAAGAAAGATGCTTCAAGCTTGAGTTGGAAACCTGAATTCCTGCTGCTGGGAGAAATGTTTTAAGAATTTTCTTGAACTCTGGAAGTTTGGGTTCCTGCTGAAGTGTGGGGTTTGCTCTAATGGACTAGAGAAAGAAGTGGTAGCCTTTTTAAAGAGATTTTGGCTCTTGATTTTACGTGCATGAGAAAATGGGGGAACGCGGAGTGTTAAAGTGAAGTTTGAAACACTGCTGAGCTTACCTGGGTTGAAATTTTAAGGGAAGAGTAAAATTTCTACTTGGAGTAGTTCCTCCTCCTATGAAATGTGATAAGTTGCCAGTTTCTGTATTCAAACCTTCTTGGGGCTTTCAATTTTTGTGTCTGTGATAGTGTGAACTGAATTTAATTTAAGTCTTAGAAATGTGGGCCTGTGTTATCTGCTCTCTTTCTTGCGCTCCTCAGATCTGATGTGCTGTTTGTTACTCGAGCATGTGGCAATCGGCCTTTGGAATACAAATGCAAAATTAAGCCCAGCTTAATTTGCATTTAGAATTGATAAATGTCACTCAAGACGCTGGTTAAAAAATAAAAAGCGAACAGCAAACCCTTTTCAGTCTCTCCCCTCCCAACCGGAAATTATGGAGCTCAGACTTCAAAGCGGTTTGGACTCAACTTCTAATGAGCAAAATGAGATTGTTTCCAAACCTGTTTTTTACTTCAATTGCAAGCATGTGTGTGTTTGGTTTTTTTTTTTAAATTGGAGAATTGCAGAAGCAATTAAACAGTACCTTTTCTCTAGGTTTTGATGTTCCTATCTCATGTAGCTGAAATTTGGGTATCAGAGCAGGTTTATTGTGGATGTAACTTGACAGAGAGCTTGTACAAACGATCTAGAAAAAAAAAGAAATGAAGCGGGTCTCCTAACTAGTGCTTATTCTGTTTGCAGTTTAATTAATTAAAAAATTGGTTTAAAGCCAAATCATTGCATCCTATGAAAAGTATTTTCTCCAGTTGTAGTGGATATTTAAAATAGATTTTTTCCCCCTCATTTGAGGGAGGGAGATGTGGCTTTGATGGGGTTTTTTATGTTGTTAATGCTTGAAACTTTTTTATTTGGGATGGGTGAAACTTCCCTCTTGCTAGGCTGGAGCAGCCCTGGTCCTCAAGCTTCACTTCTGTGGACGTGAGGAGTGTGGAGACAGGTCCTGCTGAAAGCACCAGTGTGTAGGCTGAGTTTTAGGGGCATTTCGTGTGTATCTGAAATATTGGGGAAGCACAGTGATGGTTGGGGTCACACGGATTGCAGATGGAATCAATAGCAGAGACCTTGTGCAGTGACTTGGAGATTTTTAGGAGTGAAGGCTTCAGGGGTTGCAGCGGCACTGTGGTTGCTTCAGGTCCTCGACGAGAAGAAAAACTTGAGTTGGCCATGGTGGGACTGTGGGGGCACAGGGGAAGATAAAGCTCAGCTTCCAGCAGCTCCCTGGGAATGCTGGAGTCTGCAGGAGTTAAACAGCGGCAGGTAGAGCTCTGTGCAACCCCCATGTGTATAAATCACCCCAAAGCACAGCAGGGCAGTTCAGCAGCGTGGCGTTTGCTCAGAGAACACCATGAGAGACTGTTGGAAACGTGTGTTTATGAGAGAAGAATTTCTGTAGGTAATTAGGTGAGTCTCGGACAACACCCACAGGAACTCGCACCAAAACGCGTTCTGTGAGTGCTTCCCAAACCCACAGCTCTCAGTGCAGCAGCACCAGATGGTGAGGTAATAGGAGAAAATCTGGCCGCGTCTTCGTTGTGTGCCTGAAAGCCTGGATTGTGTCCTGAAGGAAGAGCAGCAACATATATGTGTTGAGAAACATCACCCAGGCTGTGCCTGGGAGCAGGGGCTGATGGCAGAGCTCATTCCCAGCTCCAGCCCCAGTGCCTCCTCTGGGAAGGGTGCAGGCAGCTGACGGTTTGCTTCAAAAGTGAAAACAAACCCTTGGTTACTTTGGCATTGTGCTATCTGCTGGCTTATCACTTACCAAAGGGTTAATTGGTGTTCTAAGTCTTGAATAGTTGATGCACCTGGTTTTCTCCTCAGGTGTCATAAATATGAGCCTAAATCTGTTGTGCACATTGAAAGAAACAGCAATGAACTAATTCAGAATTAATATTGTTGTGAATGGAGCTTTATTTTGCTCTTGTGGGCTTCTTAAGTGTGTGTACCCTGATTTCTCCAAACAACAACTGCATTTATACTCCCCATTTTTCATGCACGGGTTATTGCTTTGTTGTAGCCAAACTTTATTAGTCATATTAATAAGAGAACAGTTTTGAAAAGGACATGAAACTTATTGAACCGATTTGTTTGTTCTGGGGTTTTTTTGATTGTATTTTAAGGTATTGACTTGCAGTTATTGCATTTTTTTTTTGTTTGCCCTTTACTTAATAACTTTGGCATTAGCATCAGTATTGCCAAAGTCAGCAGCTGGATGGGTTTAACCCTTGGCTTCAGGCCTTTGGGGTTTTCACCACGTTGGCTTCCTGCCATGCAGCTCTTTAAAGATAAAACCCCAAACCCTTGGTGGTCTTTTCCTTCTGTGGGTGTTTTCAGCGGCTGATTGAGATGCAGGGCTGGGCTGTGATCTTAATTACAACATACTCAGCTGACCTCAAAAGGTTTCTCATCCCTTTCTGGAGACGAGGCCCAGGTTTGGGTCCTTTTCCCAGAGGTGAGGAGGCTGCTGTAGGTGCAGAGCTTCTGTGCTGATCAACACCCCCAGAGGTGTGTGCTTAGCTCCTGGGCCCCACTGATTGCCTCAGGTTTCCCCCGGTGTCTGCGGTGTGGGTTTTTTTCCTCCCCGCTTTGTATTCCTCCATTGCTTCCAGGCAGAGGTTTCCTGCAAGTAGATTTGAGCTTTCTGGCTCCTGCACTGCTACTGAATTTCTCTGAAGCCAAAACTCACCTTAAGGCCTTGCAGATGCTGCTCTTGAGCCCAATTTTTGCAGGGTTTTTTTTGCAGTTTTGAGGACTTGGCCAGTCCTTGCTCTTCTCAGGCCGGGTCTGTGGACTGGACAAGTTGGTCTGAAATGTGGAAATTCAGGAACATGAAGATCACGGGGGAAACTCAGGAATTCTACCACGCACATCCATGATTTTTGGGGGGAAAGATCGCTAGAGTTTGTCCTGCTCCTGCAGAGTTTTCCAAGGTAATTCAGGCCTGGAGCCTCTGAGGTGACACAGGCCCAGCCACCAATGCTTCAGGCGAGGTGGCTTCTGCCTCTTGCTTTGCTTACAATAATTGTCACCCTGGGATATCCCTGCAACTGAAGGGTTCCTTGTTTTCCCCACAAATTCTCACCACTGATCTGGAGCTGGAGTGTCAAATGTGCCGGCTTTGGTTTATGGCAAAAAGAGAGAGATGGAAATATTGTTCTCTAATGAGAGAAACGGGGATTTGGCTGAGGTCGGAAATGAACTGTGAAATCCATGTGGATTGGATGGGTTCACCCATTCCCCTCCAGCATTCCACAGAAACCTAATTAGTGCCTTTAAAAGAGAACATCATTTCCTCTGTTACTTTAATCAGGGGGTTGGGTGTTTTTGCTTTTACTGGGAATAACAGGTTGTGAAAGGAAATACCCACACGAGCGTTGTCTTGGATTTTATTTTGCACAAACCAAAGTGCATCTGCTATTTTAAATCTCATGCAACGGGGCTGAGGTAATAATAGTCCTATTGCAAACGGCGTGGCAGAGCCAGCTAGGATTTGTGGATTTGTTGTTTGAATCCTCATCCTTGTGGAAATAAGGTACTGCTCCAGGAAAGGCAGAACCAAATAAACAATTTTTATTTTTTCCAGCTCCCATCTGTTGGTTTTTAACATGGTTTTATTGATGCACTTCTTCAAATAGCACCTTGTGTTTGCCGTATGAAGTTGAGTCACCATCTCTGCGGGGTTTTAAAACCAGCGTGGATGTGGCACTCGGGGACATGGGTGGCCTTGGCTGTGTTGGGAGAAAGGCTGGACTTGATCTTTGAGGGCTTCTTCAAACTGAGCAATTTTGGGATCTGATGCTGTAAGAATGCTGAAAACTGATGGGTCCTGCTTCTCTGGTGTTACGTGGGTTCCATGTTTAGTCAGAGGTTATTTGAAAGAAAAGATAATTTAGGGGAAACCTTTGGAGTGGCTGTTCCTCCCACCTGTAGAAATGGATGCCATGCTTCCTTCTCATCGCAGATCTTGCTTTTCAGGAGTTTTGTAACAGTTGTTCAGGTTGCTGTTACTTTCTTACTATTATTTTGTCGTTGTCAGACCCAGCTGCAGTTCCCTTACAGTTTTTTTTCCAGCTACCTTAATTTTCCTGTAAATATTAATTCTTTCCTTCAAGCTGCATCTCTGCTTGAATTTTGGTCCCCTTTTTTTTTGTAGAGAGTGTCTGCCTTATACACATTTGGGTTACTGCACTTCTGGCAAAGCCCTTGTGTCTCTGGGAGCTCTCAGCCATGGGGACATTTCTTGCTTCAGATTTTGGGTTGAAGTGGTTTGGGGTCTGTCTGATTGGAAAGTTTGTCTTGCTTTAAGGCTCCTGGCTCTCGTGAATAACTTTCCCAGTAAGGTGACTTTTAGAAAAAGGGAAAAGAAAGGAGGGGAGGGAAATACAAGGATTAAATTTAGGAATGTGCCAGCCCTTGGAAAAGCAGACGTCCACCAACATACAAGCACGTGTGTTAGCCTCAGATTAATCCAGGTTTGTTTTTTATGGACTCACCACCCCTGGAAGTGTCCAAGGCCAGGCTGGACGGGGCTTTGGAGCAACCTGGGAGAGTGGAAGGTGTCCCTGGAGTGGGACTGGATGAGTTTTAAGGTCCCTCCAACCCGAACCAATCTGTGTTTCTGTGATGCCACACGTGTGTGACAAGAGGAGCAACTGCATTTCTAAGCGGGTCTGATGTTTCCTGCGCAAAGAGCAGAGGCAGATGGCAAGTCCAAACTCTTCGGTATTTTCAGGAAAGGAAATGTAAACCCCACACTCTGAGGGCTCGTTTGCTGTTGCAGTAGATAATGCTCAAATTAAGCAGTGATCACTCTTGACACAAGCAAATATACACCCCAGCCACTGCAGTGCAGGAGACTTTGGCAGGAGGGGATTTTTTGTGTTCATCAAAAGCACATCTCTTCCAGAAGGATAATAGTTTGTGGATAAAATGGGTTGGTGCTTGTGGAGGAGGATAAGCTGTTCCTCTCTATCTCTGTTCTTGGCTTGTGACTGTACAGGCCAGATCCGAGTGTGTACCTTGCATTTAATTAGAAAACCCAACCATCAGCTGCTTTATAGCTCTCATTTCCAGGTAATGTTTTGGGATAGATGCATCACCTGGTAAACTGCAAATGAAGCAAAGCTGCTCCTTGTGCAGATGGAGAAAGCTTAACTAAACCTAAACACCAAGTTTCAGATTATTGTGTTAAGAGAACCCTTCAGGCAATGATCCCCATAGCCCCAAAATCCACAAACATTTGCTGCCAAGAGAAAGCTTTTTTCCTTGGAATTTTGCTGATTGAAAATGCTGCATCTCCTCTCTCAATAATTCTCATGACTGTAAGACTGACAAATAGAGTAGGTGCATATTAGAGAAGAAATGGTTGAAACTAGAGACTAAATGGAAGGGATTATCCTTTTACAGGATCTGTGTGGGTCTGATTCTTATTCTCATCCATGGATGTCTTCTTTGGATTGCAGTGGACAACTTGGGACGGGGAGGACTTCTGAGTTGACTCTGAAGTGCAAAATACACTGTTCAAAATTAATTTATACATGTAACTCTTTTGGAGAGGGAGAGACAGATTCCCAGACATTTATTAATGTCAGTGGTTGTTTTTTTTTCCTTGCAGGCTTTGGAGGTTTGATTTGCTGTAGTGGTGACAGCTTTGGGTTGTTCATATTCATGAGCTGCCCCACTGGAAACACATTCAGACAGCCTGAATTTTCTTGTCCCCGAGCACTGGGTGGTGGGGGTTTCTCTAAAGTTCTCACTCCTTAATGCTCACCAGGAGAGCCATCTTCCCTTCTCACAGAATCCCAGGTTGGGTCAGGAACCACAGTGGGCACCTGGTGGCAGCTCCCTGCTCCAGCAGGGCCATCCCAGAGCACAGGGCACAGCACTGTGTGCACACAGCTCTGGAACAGCCCCAGGGAGGAGACCCCACAGCCTCTCTGGACAATCTGTTCAGGGCTGGGCACTGCCCAGGGCAGAAGTTGTGCCTCCTGTGCGGGGGGAATTGCTGCCATCGGGCCCTGCCCGTCGCTCTGGTGCCATCGCTGGGCCCCCGCAGCAGAGCCCGGGCCCTGCTCGGAGCCCTCCCTGCAGCCAGGGACACCCAGGGCTGAGGGCCCCTCTCAGCTGGGGCTCCTCTCGAGGCTGCACAGCCCCAGCTCCCTCAGCCTTTCCTGGGCACGGAGATGCTCCAGGCCCTTCCTCGGCCCCGCAGCCTCCGCTGGCCCCGCTCCAGCAGCTCCCTGGCCCTGCTGTGCTGAGGAGCCAGAGCTGGACACGGCACTCCAGAGGTGCCCCCAGGGCTGGCCAGAGGGGCAGGATCCCTCCCTGCCCTGCTGGGAATGCTCTTCCTGCTGCCCCCAGGATCCCATTGGCCTCCTTGGCCCCGGGACACTCTGCTGCCTCAGGGACAGCTCGGTGTCCCCCAGGAGCCCCGGGACACTCTGCTGGCTCAGGGACAGCTCGGTGTCCCCCAGGAGCCCCAGGACACTCTGCTGCCTCAGGGACAGCTCGGTGTCCCCCAGGTCCTTCCTCGCAGAGCTGCTCCAGATGGTCCCCCCCAGCCTGTGCTGGTGCCCAGGGCTGTTCCTGCCCAAGTTCAGGGATTTTCCTTCTGCTCCTTCTCTTCCTCAAATTCCTGCACCTTGATGGGAATAACCCTTATATGGGAATGCAGGCTGCAGTATCCACAATTGTGATTGATGGCAAAGCTACAACAAACAAATTAAGAAAACCCAACCTTACGATACAACTCACCTTCATCTCTGTTGTCCTGTACCTCCTGTATCTATATTTTGGATTTCTTAGTGTCATATTTCATCTGTGGGAACCCAGAAAATAGCTCACTTTCCCTGGATACTCAGAATATTCTCTTTTTCTGAAAAAGCTCTTTTGGTTCTTCCCTCCTTCAAGCATCCAGCGCTGGGATTTATACTGAATCTGAATGTGCTAAGTTTTCTTTCTGGTTTTTGGGGTGGTTTTTTTTCCCTTTAATGTTTTGCTTTGAGATGCAGAACTAAAAACACGCGGGATGTTTTCCCTCTCTGAGGCTTTTTTTTTTTTCCCCAGTGTGTTTTGCTACTCTGTGTATATTTGGGAAAAACTGGATTGTAGTAGTAGAGATCTGTAGTTCATACGACTTTGGCTGGACCAGCTTCAGTGAAAATGCTCCTGGACACAAATATTTAGTGCTGCAAGAGTTGTAGCTGTAGCCTGATGTGAGTCTATGAAGCAAAGAAGTTGCGTGTGCCAGTAGTTAGTAAATAAAGAGTTAGTAAATAAAGAGTAGGAGTGTACTGGGTGGAATATAAATGTACATAAAGAAAAGCAGGAATTTTGGGCAGTGGGTTACAGCTGCTGAGAGGATTGTTCCCTTTCTTTTCTCTTTAGCTGTGTCAAAGATTTGTGTGGGTTTTTTTTTGTTCCCTTCCTGACGGTTTGTTGTTTATCATTCATTTTGATGATTTGCTTGGTAGCTTTGATGCCAGAGGAAATAGCACCATCTTTCCAAGGCTTCCCTGTGGATCCCTGTATTAATGCATGACAGAAGCAGCAATTTATTGTTAGTTTTTATTACCAACAGACAGGTTCTCCTCAAAACCGGGCCTTGGTTTTCTATCCTTTACCCCTCCTACAGATGAACCTTCACCACGTTATTCCTGGACTATAATTAAGGCAGAGCCGAATTCTGGTAGCTGTTCCAGGGTTCCCCCTGCCTCCCTTTAGAGCTTGCCAGGCTTTTATTCCTGGAAGTGCCTGGTTGGAATCACTGATTGCCTGTCATTTATCTGCCTGGGCCAGCCTCCAGCAGCCCTGGTGGCAATTCTTTGCTGTTTCAGGATTCCCTAAATGCCCTTCAGGTCAGGTGTACCATAAACTTCAACAATTGGGAAGATGGAGTGGCTTTGCTGCAATCCTTGTTTGCCACACTCATCAGGCTGTTGAGGTGAGGAGGACCTGGAAGCTGGGCTGCCTGAATTAGAGGGTTGACGGGTGTGAAAAGGGTGAAGAACCAGGTGGAACAGGCAAATGGGAATGTTGGGAGCTCCCTGTGAACACCTGGGTGTTTCACAGCATTGCTGCTCTTATTCAGAGCTAAAACGATATTTTAATAATAAAGCTTTAAGAATAAGAGCTGTGGAGCACCAATATGCTTCACACAAGCAGAAAAAGTAATTCACAGGGTGATCTTTTTGATGCAGGTTGATTTATGGGGGTTTTTTTAGTGCTTGAGGGCCTCATTCTTGCAGTCAAATGTGGAACAAAATAAAATGACTGCAAGTCAAAATTGTTGATGTTGAACTTGTAAACAAGCTGTAAATATTTGATTGAAGGTAATCAACCGTTGACATAAATTAACAGGGGATGTTACCAATTTCCCCTTGCTTTGAAACTATTTTTAAACTATAAATCTTTGTCAAACATCTTATGCTTGGGCCACAGGAGTTACTGTGAGCATTGGTTCAGCAATAGGCTTGAGATTTGTATTTTTAAATCTTTTTAGATTGTTTTAGGGTTGTGGGGGTTTCTTTCGGTGTTGAGGGGTGGGGCATATTTTGATGACCTGAGGAAAACAAAGATTTAGGTGAGATGTTAAATTATCGGGGTGCTGTGAGGGCTGAGGAGCCGGAGGGTAAATAGGGTTTGTAGGGCTGTGCATGATAAATCAAATATGATAATGAATTCTTGATTTAGCAGGGAAAAATAATACACAGTTTGCATGATAATGCAGGTCACAAGCAGTGTTTTTACTTTCCAGTGTTGATTAGTTAAGCAGTTTTTAAAAATGATGTTGCATCCGTGTTTGGGAACAGCTTGTCAGCATCTGCTTAGGGTTGGTTTGATAATTTCTCCAAAGGGATGTCAAGTGGAGGAATTCTGTTGACTAAATTACTGCAGGCTATTAGTTATGCTCTTGAAATGTATTATTACAAATGTAAATAATAGTCATCAGCTACAAGTGGATTGCTCCTCTTACGGGCTGGCTTATTAAAACAAAATAAATGATTGTGGAACTCCTCTGAATCTTCAGAATTGGGCGGGTTTTGTGTTTTCTGTGTGGAGGTGGTACCTGCTCAGTGATTCTGGTGGAGGACAGAGGAGGGACCTGCACTTTTCTCTCAATTCTTCATTCCTTTTTCCCCACTGGGGCAGCATTCCTCTCATGAAACCTTCCAACCTTCTCCAGTCTCTGAGTTCAGCCACTCTTCCTGCTGTTTTCTGGCAGGCTGAGGGAGAGGCTGTTCTGGTGGCTGATGTTTGAGGAGTGAATATGGAATAAGATGGGTTTTGTCCTGCCCAGAGCAGCTGAAAATGTCCTGACGTGGACCAGTCTGGCTCAGGAACTCACCTGAGCCTTGTTGGGCTTCATCCTCCTTCCTCTTCACTCTCAACTGCTCTGTCAAGGGTGAGGGCCCTGTGAGCAAACCCAGGTGGGACTGGGTTACCTGGGTGGAGTGGTGTCCCTGTGGTCCCTGCTGCTGGCAGGCACAGGACAGCCATCTCCAGCCGAGGAGAGACCACAGGGAGCAGATCAAATGAAACCACTCAGTTTGTCCCCTTGGGCCACGCTTTGTTTCGGGCTGAGCTTTCCGTGGCTGTGTTCCTTCCTGAAGTGCCGCCAGCATGACGAGGAGAAGGGATGGGTTTGGCTGCCTTGGGTCACCCTGTCCTGCATTTTCCGTCACCACTGGACACCTTGGAGCATACGGAATGTGCAGAGCGTGGCCAGGAAGGGGGATGAGATCCATTGCTGGGAAAGGAGCCGGTCCTGCTGTTACAGCCGTGATTGCCGCCAATCTCCTTGATGAAAATAAGCAAAGCCACATTTGCTGACTCTCCAGCCTTCCCTGCCAGTTCTTTCTGAATCATCAGCTTTTGAAAAGAGCAATAAAAATTGTGCAAAGTTCTTGCTTTCACAAATAATCATCAAGTGTGACAGTTGTCATCTCTATTACCCCACAGAATCGCAGAGCAGTTTCCAGTGGAAAGGACCTTAAAGCTAGTCCTATCCCACCCCTGCCATGGGCAGGGACACCTTCCACTGTCCCAGGTTGCTCCAAGAACATTTATCTTTGAGGGTAGCTAAAGATGTGTCTAAACTGTTGGCTTTTCCACTGCTGTTGGAATGATTCCTGAACAGAATTGGAAGCAGGTTATTTAACTTTGTGAATTGTTTGTTGTGGAAATGACACATTACAACTTCTCGGCCTGCAGATTGTTCCTTGGGAAGATGTCAGAGCAACCTGGACCATGGAACTGGACCCAACTGCTGCTTCTTGGGTGTCAGATGTGTGAAGGATCATCTTGATGTGGTTCTTTCACACACTCTTGTGCCACTGTGGGAGGAAAACCTCTTGGTTTTTTGCTTCCGACTGCTCAGTGGAGCCTGTTCCACAGAGAAAATCTTCCTCATGGTGCTTGTTAGAGAATCTTCCTGCATCAGACAATGTAATATTCCATGTCTGCTCAGAGCAAATTGGTGTGTCCCAACTCTCTCCAAGGTTTTCATGGAATCACGGAATATCCTGACCCACAAGGATCAGCCAAGCCCAGCTCCTGGCCCTTATTGCTTATGACAAGTTTGGAGGTTGTTTTTTTTTTGTAAACATCCAGTGGGAAACAACTGAATGCAGAAGAGGGATTTCTTTTTGTTTGTTTCTTTCAGATCTGTCATTCGGTGCCTGCTCACCTCCAAGACAGATTTAAAAGTAAAGAAATCCAGAGGTGTGCTCACCTTCAGGTTGCTTTGGGAACACCTGGTTGGTAGTTCTGGGGTTTTTGCTTAAGCCTGAAAATCCCCTTTTGAATTCCTAGCAATTGGAAACTGCACAAATGTGTTTCCAACTTAGGATGAGTAACATTACTTTGAATTGTTTTGTTACAGGGTTCAAAAGAAACCATTGTGGAACTTATCTGAATATTCAGCAGAAGAATTGGGCTGGTTTTGTATTTTCTGTGTGAGGGCAAGCTGGGGGTGGTACCTGGTCAGCGATTCTGGTGGAGGACAGAGGAGGAACCTGCATTTTTCTCCTCATGGCTCTCATTCTTCACTCTGTTTTCCCCACTGAAGCAACATTCCCCTCATGAAACCTTCTGGATTTTTTTCGTAACCATAAATTTCAAGATACAGTAAATTCTCTTTTCTCTCTGCCCTCACTTTGTTGAACAAGGTGATTCCACCCTTTTAAGCTCTCAGTATTTTACCAACACATAGCATTGGAGAGATTCTTGGATTTTGGGAGACAAGGGAAGAGCCACTCATTTTTGGAGCACTGAACACGTCTCTTGTCCTTCTCAGTGTCTGCAGGGACTCAGAGCAAGATGTCTGCATCAGGTGGTGGGTGGTGCTTCAGAACAAAGTCAGGGAGTTACATTTTCTTAATTATTTCTGATGATTCAGCCTGGAACATGAATCACCCCAGACAGGGAGCTGGATGTTTCCAGGGCAGTAAGAGCCAAGTAATTTTAGTTTGCCCCAGAGGCTAAATTGATGTACAGATCCAGTTCAATTATTTTTTTTTTTTCCTTCACACTCCCAACTGTTCATTGTTCTTGTTCTGACAGTTTTATTTACTGGGAGCCTAAAAGGTCTGTCAGCACTGGCTGCCTGGGCATCCTGTCAGAGCCCGGAGGCAGCACCTCCTCACCACATGCTCTGTGTAAAAACGGCTGGCTGGGCCATTGGCTTTTTGATTTACCTAAATTAGAAGATGTTTCTGGTGTCCTCTGAAGGCCGCTTAGTCCCAAACATGAGATCTGAACTTAGTGGCTTTTCAGGGAGAGATTTCTCACCATGTCACAGGTTCTGCCTCTGTTGGTTTGTGTCCATCGGGGCAAACCTGGGCAAGGTGCCTCAGAAATAAAACTTTTTTTCATCATCTTGGTGGTTAAAATTTTCAGGAGGAATTTCTGCATGGAAAGGGTGCTCAGGCCTTGCCAGGGGCTGCCCAGGGAGGTTTGGAGTGCCCATGCCTGGAGGTGTCCAAGGAAGGCCTGGAGGTGGCACTCAGTGCTCTGGGCTGGGGACAAGGTGGGCATCGGGCACAGCTTGGACTCTGTGATCTTGGAGGTATTTTCCAACTTTAACAATTGTTTGATTAAAAACTTCATTTTTTAAATTTTCTGGTGTTCGGTAGGAAATTAATTTCAGTAGGAAAGCTTGCTTTGTGTTGGACACACATGGAATTCTCCGTGTTGGAGCTTTTGTTCCTTGTTTATCCTGTTGATGGTTGAACTGTGTGGGAAAGTTTGCTGCAGGATTTCTTGTTTTGTTTTGCACATCTAAAATTTCTGCCAGGGTGGAGATGTTCACTTGGTCCTGCAAAGCTCTGAGGGTGGGGAGGCCCTGGCACAGATTCCAGGCTGCCCCAGGATCCCTGGAAGAGTCCAAGGCCAGGTTGGACAGGGCTTGGAGCAACCTGGGATAGTGAGAAGTGTCTTCTTTTCCTTCATTAATTGTTTGGGTTCTTCGTAATTTCTGATGTTGTTTCATATGATTTTTTTAAAAAATGAAGTGTCTTTGTTTAAGTGAGGCAAAGTTTAGGGGTTTTGCCTCAGTTCTTGCTATTCAAAGCTTTGTTTGACCTGTTGTTCTTGGGTTACATAAAATTCAGGGCCTGTTTTTTTTCAAAGTGAGATGGAGAGTTTAGTTGAGCCTTCCACTGCACCCTTCCAAATGTGAGCGCGTGCTCTGGAGATTAAAATGCTCTATTAGGGACTGATTAAAACATAAAATTAAATTGTGTATCATAATTTTAGCTCCAAGTTTAGATTAATTAAAAGCTAAATTGCCTATAACACCTTCCACTTTGATACCTCAGTGCCTTCCCATATGATCAAATGGAACTGGAAAGTTTAAACACTCAACTGAACACACTTTTACATGAACAATGAGAATTAAATAGTCGGGTTTGGGTACTGCTCCATTAGGATTACAAGAGACACTGGTTATGAGAAATATCTTCATGTTTTACCCTGGAAGTTAACTTAAAGCAGAAAGAAGCATCCAGAAGGAAGAATTTAAAGGAATTCTGACGTCTTAACCAGTAAAATCATGTGTAGAAAACTGTTTTGGTAGTGGTTAAATGGAGTTTTAGAGACAGAATTCACAAGTCACTTTAATACTTCATTGTCTTTCTTACTTGCCAGTAAGCTCAAAGTTCTAGTCCAAATTTTAAAATTTCAGATCCTAGAGATTATTAGAAGGATGATTAAATAGTTTTCAAGGTGCTGAATGATGTTGAAAATGAACACTGAGGGATTGTACAGCGAATTTTGCTGGGGCCAAGGTGTGTTTGTGTATAAAAGGTAGTGCCTATGCAGCCAAACCTACACTGAACATGTTTTCCTGACTTGCTCTTTGTTCTTATTTATCTGGGGCCCTATTTCATCTCATTAAAGCCTTTGGGTGAAATCCTGACAGATCTGGAGCTTTGTGTCAGGTGATTTTTCCAATGCTGGCCTTTATTGCAATAATTCAGTCTGCAGGGAGGAGGACCCTGTCCCTTGTGGCTCTTGCTTCAGTATCATTAATTTTACCATAATTAATCTGTTTACTGAAGTTTGTCCCTCTCGTGTCCTGATTTTCTTCCTCCTTAGAATATGCAGCTGGCAAGCTGTTCTCCAGATTTATCACATGTGCTTCAAATGGTCTGAGGAACAAAATGAAGACATTTTTCCTTAAATGCCTGACTGTCCTTGAAGCCTGGGGCTTTGCAGCAGACAGCCCTGAGTGGAAATAGATGAGGAGTTTCTCCTCCGATTCTGCTCTGGCTTTCAGCAAACTTCCATTTTCTTGCCCTTCAGGTAGGAAATGGGGTGTATCCTACTATGAGGTGGAAAAGAGCAGCAGAACCAGAGAAGACAGTGCTGAAAAGCATTTGAGGATGGTTTTTTTTTTTTTAGCTGCTCAAGTATTCCAATTACTGTATTTTGTTTTCTATTTTTTGGAAGCAAGCCTGCACACAGAAATGCTGGAATTCTGAAGTGCTGCTGCCTGTCTTTGTCCCTAGGGAAGAAACTGCTTTGGTATTGCAAACTTAGTGAAGCAGAAATTTATGAGCAGCCTGATTTATGCCCTTCTGTTGGGGAGGAGGGACTCAAATAACTGGGAACCTCTGAATGTAGAAACACTCATTTTGTTTCTTCTCTGTGTGGTGTGATGGCTGTGAAATGATCCCCCAAACATCCAGAGGGACCTGGACCAGCTCCAGAAGTGGCCCTTGGGAATCTCAGGGGTTGAACAAGGTCAGGTGCTGCTGCTGCCCCTGGATCAGGGCAATTCCCAGGATCAGTCCAGGGGATGAGCAGCTGGAGCAGCCCTGGAGAAGGACCTGGGGGTGCTGTGGGTGAGAGCTGGGACCCAGAACCCCCCCGTGCCCTGGGCTGAGCCCCCAGCGTGGGCAGCAGGGGAGGGGGGATTCTGCCCCTGTGCCCCTGTGCTCAGGTGAGACCCCACCTGCAGAGCTGCCCCAGCCCTGGGGCCCAGCACAGGGAGGGACCTGGAGCTGCTGGAGAGAGCCCAGAGGAGGCACCAGGATGAGCAGAGGGATGGAGCAGCTCTGCTGGGAGGAAAGGCTGGGAGAGCTGGGATTGTTCAGCCTGGAGAGGAGAAGCTCTGGGGTGACCTCACTGTGGCCTGAAGGAGCTACAGGAAAGATGGAGAGAGACTCTTTCCAAGGGCTGGAGGGACAGGACACAGGGAATGGCTTCCCACTTCCAGAGGGCAGGGATGGATGGGATATTGGGAAGGAATTGTTCCCTGGGAGGGTGGGCAGGCCCTGGCACAGGGTGCCCAGAGCAGCTGTGGCTGCCCCTGGATCCCTGGCAGTGCCCAAGGCCAGGCTGGATGGGGCTTGGAGCAGCCTGGGACAGTGGAAGGTGTCACGGCACATGGCAAGGGATGGGACTGAGTGAGCTTCAAGGTCCTGTCCAACCCAGACCATTCCATGAATTTATGGTATTTGGGATGTTTGTGCTCCTTGAGGCAGATCTCTGCCCCTCTGGCAGCTGTGTCCCCCTGCTCAGCAGCAAAGAGGGAATGGAGCCACCACTAATTCCATGACCCCTGCTCCTTTAGAGCTCTGCAGTCCAGGAAAAGCATCTTCCTGCCACTGCTTTGCTCACCCTTAAAAATTAAATAATCCTTCAATTATTAAACATTATTAGATTGCGCTCACTGATTAATTTATTAACCAGCAGTATCAATCATGCTCTTTCGCTGGCTGCTATCTATTCAATTAGAAACCAGTTCATAACAAACAATAATGATTCTTACTCCTGACGTAACAGACGTTTCCTTTACTGGTGCCATAAATCCCCTTCTGCTGTTCCTTTAGGAAGTGTGGCCTGACAGTAATTAAGCAGTAATTGGTGTACGAAGGCAGGAGCTGTTCCCAGTAGCTAAGTATTGTTAGAAAATAATTTCATTTATCCGATGGTATTTCAGCAGTTCTAACCAATTTCGGGTTTATTATGTGCCATATGTCTGCCCAGCAGGACTTGGGATTGGGTTTAGCAAATGCAGTTGTTGTGCTTTATTGAATGCTGATTTTAAGAGCACCTTTTTCTGCTCACCAGGGTATAGAAATATTTTTCTTTCCCTCCCATGAACGTTGCTCTCTCACCCGACCTTCTGCATGGCTTTTGGTTCATCAGGTCTTGTTAAAGCACGGGATTTTTGGGGAAGGGGAGAGCTGTGGTCACTCGATTTTTTTTTTTTTTTTTTTTTTTTCCCTTCAGCGTGCATTTTGGTCAGAACTCAGACCTGAGGAGTGGCAGCGATGGCAGAGCTTAGCTGAGCGTGGTTTTAGAGGTGTCTTAACTCCCTGCCCCTAGCTTGGCACGCAAATGAGTTACAGCCAGCAGCTGTTTCTGCAGGTCCATGGACAAGCCTGACACAGTATTTTGGTTTTCCTTTATTTTTTAATGCTTTCTGCCTCTTTTTTCTGTGGTTTCATTTAGGAAAGCCAGTCTTGATGGCATTTGCACACAACCCTGACCATGTGCTTCCCCTAAGTGGGGAATCCAGGGGTTCTGCTCTTGCTTGGGAGCACAGGTGTTGAAATGACTCCTCTGTGGGAAGACAAAAGATTTGTGTCAGTTGAGGAATATCCTGGTAGCCTTTAACTGCTAAAAGCTGACTTAAAAAATCTCCTTCTGCCCTAAAAACCTTCGCTCTTGTTGCATCCCAGTGATGAATGAGCCCAATAGAGAGATTTAGCTGTTGGAACTATTAGACACGGACATAATCCATTGTGGTTGGCTTGTCCTCAGCATTCCTGCTGGGATTAATGTCCCCTCCTGGTGGGGAGATCAGGAGAGCAGTGCTCTTCCCATCTCTGAAAGCTGTAGGGCACTGCCTGTGCTGCTGGAAGAGGAGGGAAAATGCAGGAATGATTTCCCAGGGAAAGTTGAGAGAGGTGAGTTCATGGAAGAGACGAACCTGAAGCAGTGATGGTGAAGTGTTGAGAGTTCCTCTTTCTCTTAAACATTTGGACTGTATTAAAAGACTTCTCAATTTCTCCACAGAAACACAGGAGGTGGAAAAACATTTTGTTCATTTTCCCTGGGAATTAGTCCCACGTTAAGCCCCATTGTTAAGATTTCATGAAATCCAGGGGAAATTCAGCAGAGATTTAATGGCAGACGTGTGAATAATTCCTCTCTGAAGAATAACTAAGTAATTCCAGGACTCTCAGCCTGGAAAAGGAATGACAGAACTAGGATGTGATGGAGCTGTGCAATGACTGAAGGGGAAGGGGGGGCAAGGATAGATAATTCCCACATTTCCAATGCAAGCACTGGGCTATCAACACATTAAATAAGTTGTTACTGTTTTTTCCTGTAATTCCCTTTTTTTTTTTTAACTTGATTTTGTGGCCCTAATAATCTCTGTTTGGATACCTAATCAGCCACAGGTTTGTCCTGACTGATGACCTTTTGTCTTTGTAAGGGTGAAAAAAGATTTCATGGGTACTTTAATTCTTCAGAGGTGGCTTCCTTTTCCTCTTTTTCCTTTTCCTCTTTTTTCTTTTCCTCTTTTTCCTTTTCCTCTTTTTTCTTTTCCTCTTTTTCTTTTCCTCTTTTTCTTTTCCTCTTTTTCTTTTCCTCTTTTTCTTTTTCTTTTCCTCTTTTTCTTTTCTTCTTTTTTCTTTTCCCCTTTTTCTTTTCCTCTTTTTTCTTTTCCCCTTTCTCTTTCCTTTTGCTTTACTGTTTTTTCTTTTACTCTTTTCCCCTTTTCGGTCTTTCCCCTTTTCTCTTCCTTCCCCCCTTTTCTCTTCCTTCCGTCTTTTCCTTTTCCATTTTGCTGTTACTGTTTATACAGCTGGTATGAAAACTTCTGACAGATATTAGAACAAGGACATTGCTGCCTGTCCTATTGTAGGATCAGTAGTAGGGTGTGGAAACTGCTCTAAAACCTGAGAGTTTTCTGCCTCTGTCCCTTTTCTTATTTCCAACATAGGTGAAGTCAACAATTTTTTGGAAGTGAAGCCAAAATTTTGCTGTATTGAAATTCTTTTTTCAAATGTAAGAGGCTCTTATCTGTAGAAGGAAATTTGTAGAAGCCAATTGATTCTAAATCTGTAGGTTTTTTGCCTCCTCTGAAGTAAGAATAAAATTTGAGTTGTTTTTCAGAGATCCCACCTTCTGCTTTGCAATTCAGCCATTTGTTAGGTTTTTAAAAATGGTGAAGAGAATTTAGTTTAAATACCGAATTTATGGTCAGATTGGCCATTTAATGAACTTTAGACAAAACTTTCATATGAAATAGGAATGGGCTTGGTGTCCTGCCACAAACCAAAATTACTCTGTGTTTTGGGACACTCCAAATTGGATTTTAGCAAAGTTACGCTGTATTATGCCATGGAATGAGGGGACGTGGCAGTGTAAGATGATTTTTGAACAGCAGTGGCACGAGTGATCAGAATGATGAGTGTGGAGGTATTTATGTGAAGTTTTTTTGCATAATGAGAAGGGAGTGAGTTATTGGGGGAGCGATAGCAATGATCCAGCTCATAAAGGCTGTGCTCAGGAGAATAATTTCATTAAATACTCTGGCAGATCAGTAAATCCTTCAGCTGCCTTTTGCAGAGCAGTCAGAGTTGATGTTCTTCTGGGAGGAATTCACCTCCTGTTTCTTGTCTCCTCCCTCCACCCTGACATTTTGCTAAATCAATTTATTGCCTGGCAGAGCCTGCAAACAAAGCCTTCCAAGGCAGTAAAGATCCCATCCACTTAGAGGCCTCTTCTGTTAATATCCTAAAAATGCTGTCACTGATCCTTGGGTTGGAGAGCAGCCCCTCCAAGCTCCCTGGGCTTCCCTGCCCTGCTATTCCCTTTACCTTAACAAGGATTTTCTGTGCTCTGCTTCCCATTTTTCCCATCAGCCCACTGACCTGACCTGGACTTGGTGCCAGGTCTCCATGAGTTTGGGTTCTTTGGGATCAGAGGCCTTCTGTGTCGGTGATCTCAAAGAGGGAAAATCATCCCTTAATAAATACCCACTTCTGTGGCATTCAGCTTGAAAAAAGGAAGTAAAGGGAGGAATGAATATTAATTGATTCCAGTTTATACAGGCAGGACAAGGATTTGGTGTTCTGGTGAAAAATGGAGGGAAGATGTGATGAACTCAGCAAATAGTGTTGGGAAACTTCGGTGCTCTTGAACACCTTGGGATTATCCAGCAAAGTTTTAATTCTCAGAATTTTGTACGTCATAAATATTCTTTGAGAGTGATTCTGGTCGTTCCTTACATGAGCCCACATCTGAATTTGAAGTGACTGAAAACCTGGTGTCCCTTGGAATGAGATGATTTCAAAGATCTTTCCCAACCCATTGAGGGATTTTATAATTCCTTTAAAGAAAGCAAGATATCAACCCCAAAATCCAGACTCCTTGAGCACTGCTTCCTCCTTTCAAGAATTTAGAAGGAGAATTTATTAATTTAGAGAGATAGTTATTAATTGAGTTGAAAAGAAATCTGGAGCAGACACCAAGAAATAGAGCAGTCAGGGTCATTTTGTGTTCCTAATGAATTTAAAAATTCCATATCTTGTTAAATTTCCAATTTGAGCAGAGCTGGCAAAATATCCTGAGCAGAATACTTTTATTCAAGTATTGATTAACATTTTTGGCTGATGTTTTCCATATTGGACAGCCTGCTCTTCAGCAGACTTTGAGGAATATTTATGTTTGGGAGGGAACTTGGGACAAAAAAAGACAAACATTTAACTATGTCTTTTAAAAATCAGTTCAGTCTCAAATTATTTTTTAAAGCAATTCCAGTGACACTGAAAGGGGAGCACAGTTCCAAAGAGCAGCTGTGTGACATTGACGCATTTCCTGGTTTTCCATTATAAAATGGTGGGGTTTGGGAGGAGCTTTACTCTACCACTGTCTGTAGAAGACTTAGGATGTCTTGTGATTAAAACTCATAAATGTGGTGAAAATTGCGGTGCTCAGTTGGGCAAAGGCCTTTCCCTGTGAGAGTTTGTTCAAAAACAAGACTCATATTGAAGGGCACGAAACAGAAACACCAGGATTTTATTCCTAAAAGGGGACTTGAGCACAGAAACCCAACATCCACTTCCATAGCTTCCCTGAGGTTTTCCTGGCGGGACATCTGCCGAGCCAGATTTTGCAATCTGCCTGCATCAGATGTGTCTGCAGCCACCTGGGAGGTTTACGATGGCACACTAAGCGGTACCTAAAGATGTAGATTTGCATTTCTGCCTCTCTGCATTTGTTCTATAAAGGTGTAAATGATGATTAAAGCATCAGGAGAATGGTTCATGCATAAAAGATTTCAGGAGGAGCTAGGCAGAACTTGGAAAACGCTTCAATTCCAAGAGTGGAGAAGGCTCTCTGTGGGGATGTCTCCGGAGATTAATTTCAGTACAAGAATTATGTGGTTTAGAGCCATGATTGAGGTCTTCTGTGCAGAGGTGACTTATGGCCACCTTGTTAACAGGAGGTGGAAGTTGTTCCAGGGTAAATCTGGGGGTATTTTGAAGAGTTGCTGCCTTCTCATCCCAGTAGGTGTCCGGTCTAAGTGGCCTCTGAGGAGGTTTAGCCAAAGCTGGGTTCTCATGACCTCTTTTCACTTCTTTCAAAGCATTGCTCTCATTCTAACTTTGATTTCTTCCTTTCCCCCTTGACCTTGCAAAGTGGGGTGGCAGAAACCAAGATCCTGGCATGGAGTGCTGTAGGTCTTAAAAAAAATCTGCTCCTACCAAGTTTAAAACCATCTTATTCCCTGAAGATGCAATTAATGAGAAAGCACTGAAAATTTAAACTTCAGAATCGGGGCAGGGCCGCTCAGCAGCATCGATGTCATTGCTGTGATGTTCTCCACTTCATTGTGCCACCTCAGACTGTCCTTGGGTCAAGTGGCACTGCTTCTGTCTGGATCTTATTTTGGATAATTTCCCAAAGGCCTCTCTGCAGATTTTGCTTTGATTTTGATGGCTTCCCTCCAAGGCTAAACATCTTATTGTTATCAGGATATTTTGTCTTTAATGAGATTTTTTTTCCCAGTTTTCCCCCTTGGGGAGGAATGCCTCACATCAGTTGTGTGAATCAGGCGCCAGCTCCAGGAAAAAGCTCTTTTCACTGCAGTAACATATCCCAGAATCTTTTAGGTTGGAAAAGCCCTCCCAGCCCATGGAGCCCACCCTGTGCCCGATGCCCACCTTGTCCCCAGCCCAGAGCACTGAGTGCCACCTCCAGGCCTTCCTTGGACACCTCCAGGCATGGGCACTCCAACCCTCCCTGGGCAGCCCCTGCCAAGGCCTGAGCACCCTTTCCATGGGGAAATTCCTGCTGGTGTCCAACCTGAGCCTCCCCTGGCCCAGCCTGAGGCCGTTTCCCCTTGTCCTGTCCCTGTTCCCTGCGAGCAGAGCCCGACCCCCCCGGCTGCCCCCTCCTGTCAGGGAGTTGTGCAGAGCCACAAGGGCCCCCCTGGGATGTTGTCACTTTCGGACTCAGGATATTGTTGAAAGAGCAGGATTTAAGCCCAAGTTTCCCAAAACCTGACTGCCTTATGCTCAGGTGTAGAACCTTCCCTCTTCTCTGTTGTGTGCTGAGGACCAAAGTGATGGAAAAAGAGTAAAATTCAGATTAAGTGATGTCGCTGTTTTCCCCATGGACGAGTAGAGAAACGACACAGAGTCCGGGCGCAGAGTTCCAAGGAAACAAGGCAAAAGCCCCCTTTGATTTCTCAGAAGGCCTTTTATACGTTAGTTCGCAAAAGTGTATGAAATGGCATAAGGCAATTGGTTTTTGCCATCCACCCCTCAAGGGGATTGGTCAAGTTCTAAGACACCCATCTCTGGATGTGTTCCTAGTTAGAGCCATAACAATTCTGCAAAACAATCTGCAGCTGCAAGAAGTTTATAAAATGATAACATTGTTTTGAGTTACTTGCATGGGAAAGACAGAACTTTCACAAAAGTGCTGCCGAGAGCTAAAGAAATTTTCCGCTGAAGCTTTTTCAGCATCCATAAAGTGAAGTAAATTTCTTACTCCAGGCAGTTTCTTTAGCTTGGAACAAGTGCAGAGAAGTGTGAGGAAACTCACACTTCATTTATGGGCTTTTATATTTTGACTCAACTTATACCACACAGCTGGGGGGAAAAATCAAACGTATCAATTAGCAGCTGAATGAGGCCATTAATCTGTTCTGCTCAGCAGATATTCCTCTGATCCACTGCATGTTTTGGAGAGAGAAAATGTGTCCCTGACCCCTGTACCTGAGGTGAGGTGTACAGCACTGCCTGGGGATTCCCCCGTGGTTCCTGCAGGCAGTTTGCAAAAGCCCTGAAGCATGGTATGTCCTTGTTTTAATCTGCATAATTACATCTATTGTTGTTAGGAGTGGTGACAACTGGGACTAGAGTGTTTTCTCTGTTCTGATGACTTCCTGAACAAGCCCCAGTGTTTAGCTGGCATGAGAAAGATTTCTTTGTGTGTATTCTTGCTTTTATTCCTGTCTGTATTCCTCTAGGACAGAAATATTACAGTGTCATGGGAAAAATTTGTTGCTACAGCAGCTTTGCTGATCAAGATTTTAGTTGATGTCTGTCATGTCTCTTTCTTGCAGTAAGTAATCCTTGGGAATCTTCCTTTTCCATGGTTTAAACTGCCAGAGGGCAGGGCTGGATGGGATATTGGGAAGGAATTGTTCCCTGGGAGGGTGGGCAGGCCCTGGCACAGGGTGCCCAGAGCAGCTGTGGCTGCCCCTGGATCCCTGGCAATGCCCAAGGCCAGGCTGGACACTGGGGCTTGGAGCAGCCTGGGACAGTGGAAGGTGGAATTGGAGGGGTTTTAACATCCCTTCCAGTCCAAACCAGTCTGATTTCTGAGGTAGGGGTGGATTTTTTGGGCTTTTTGTTGTGTTTGACAGAGGAGGACAAGGTCTCCCAGTGTCCTTCCTGAGCCCTTGTCCTTCTCTGGTGTCTCTTTTTTGCAATGATGGCAGCAAGCCCCGTGTTTAATGCTCCAGGGGTTTCCTACTGTCCTATATAATGTCACTCTAATTTAGGGCCTCTTCCTCTCCCTCCTAATGCTCCCCAGCACTTTGTTTACTTCAGCTCAGTCCCCACAGCCACTCCCTGTGCCGCCTCCTCTGAGGGGAAAATAGCTGAAAAGCTGACAAATTCCCAGTCCCTCTCTGCATACATGAATATCTTACTTGTCCCAATGTGCCTTTTTATCCAAGTGAAGATTCCTTTCCCAAGCTGCCCAGGTACGAAATGCATTTAGATCCTCACAGAGCTGCTGACAGCGCTCTGCTTGCAGCCAGGGCTGAACTCTGGAGCTGGCAGACTTTCACCTGGCACTTAATTCCACACTCTGACACCTTCTCTGTAGTAAAGTGCGTGGGCCAGCTCATCTGGCCTCTTAGCTCCTAGTTCTCTATTGTTTTTACAACTGAAATGCATTAAAACTGTGTTTCCCACAGTTCAGCCTTTTATTTCGGACAGCCAACCTCACACTCCATGGTGCTTTCCTTTCTCTCCCACCTCTCTTTACACCTTTTAGGACAAAAGCCACAAAAATTGAGGGAAGAGATTCAAAGTACCCCTAATCCCAGGCCTGCTGCCAGTGCCATGGAATATGTGCCTGGGTTGAAAGGCATCTCTTCCAACACTGAATGAAAACTAATTTTATCTTCTCATTTTATCTTCAGAACGAACATTTCTTGTCATTCTATTGTTGTGTTCTTGCTGCCAGGGCCTTTTTTGTCCCTCCCCATCCTGGTAGCCTCAGGACGCTGTGGCCAAAGGCCCAGGAGGGAGCACATCCCTTCACTGGGCACTGGTTACCCATAGTTACCTCTCTGCTGCAAACCTCTTCCTCTTTCTTCAAAGGAGCTGTCTCAGGATCGTGTCCAGAACACCACCCTCTCTCCTGTAGGAATAATCATGACTTCCAAGTCTGCTCCCCTTTCCCTGACTTCAGCAGTGAGCAGGAATCTGTGCTGGGTGTCACCAGCTCCCAGCAGCTGCTGTTTGGTGACATCAGCAGTCACACTGGCATCTCTCAGGTTCACCCCTGTGCTTCTGAGGTGGTGAAATTCCTTCTTGAAGCGTTGTGGACAGAGCAGCTTCCAAGATGGATTTGCATTGCTCACTCTTCCATGGAAAAGGAAAGCCATGGCCCAGCTGCCCATCATGAACTTGGGCTTCTGTGTTTTCCTCCCACCTGAGTGCCTTGGGCACCCTCTGCTCTGGGCTCGTGTCTGACTGTGAGGGATTTCTGTCCTGGGGTCTCTGCTGCTGAACCTTGGGCCAGTTTACATTGCTGCAGGTAAAAGAGGTCTCTTCCCTCATTTCTGAAGCTCAGTTTATTATCACAGAATCCCGGAGTGGTTTGGGTTGCAAGGGACCTCAAAGCCCATCCCGTGCCCCCCCTGCCATGGGCAGGGACACCTTCCACTGTCCCAGGCTGCTCCCAGCCCCAGTGTCCAGCCTGGCCTTGGGCACTGCCAGGGATGCAGGGGCAGCCACAGCTGCTCTGGGCACCCTGTGCCAGGGCCTGCCCACCCTCCCAGGGAACAATTCCTTCCCAGTATCCCATCCATCCCTGCCCTCCTTCAGTTTAAAGCCATTCTGCCTCATCCTGGCACTCCAGGCCCTCATCCAAACTCCTTCTCCAGCCTCAGATGTTCAGATCTGATGCCTGAACTTGTGATAATGCCCCGGCAGGAGTGTGGTGCCTCGTTCACGTGCCATGGGGAGGTCACTGAGTGTCCACCTTGTGCTGGCGGCTCCCAGCCTATTCAGCCTCACCAGCTCTGCCTAATGTCTTCTAAACACCTGGGTTTTTAATGGAATTCATGGAAATGTCAGCTCAGCACCAGTGAAAATATCAAGTAAGATGATGAAAAGTGAGTGGAAGAGGGGGAGAATGTTATCCGGAGCCTGTGGACATGTACAGGCTGTCCATTCCTTGAGTGATCTCTGCATCTCTGAGTGCATTTCCTTGTTTGTTTTTGTCCGTTCTCCCACGTCTGGCCTCAGTCAGAGACAAACTTGTGACCTTGTGTGGGTGTAAGGGTGCTGTTCATTTAAAGACTGTCAGAAAACAACGGTGGTTTTTTCCTTTATGAGATGTTACAGGAAATTGGTGAAACAATCTTAGTTACTTTGACAGCTTTTGAAATTTGAGGGCAGCCCTCTTCTCAAACATTCCTCTGAGTGATGTGTTATTGCTGGGTTGTTAAAGCTCTGCTTCTGGTGGTATTCCTGGATTTCCCTCAAGGATCTCATTGTTACTTGGATATCTTAATGGTTTCTTAAATAGAAACATTTGTAAATTCATTTTGGCTGATCTTCTTCTAGAAATAACCACCAACACAGGCCCTATAAAGGATCTAAATAAACAATGAGATGTTTCATGTCCAACAAAACTGCTTAACCCATTCCAAGGGTTGTGCTACATTCACACTCAGGAAATGTGCTGGAGTAATTGAAAATGTAGGATTGAGGTTCTTGTTGTGCATTACTTCCCTCGTGGCTGTTCCCTCCACCTCAGATTTGCTGGTGATGATGTGGAATTATCTCTGTTGCACAATGCTGGGGTGAGGTGCAGTGCTTTTCCCTGGATTTCCCTGGAATTCCTTGTTTCTTTTTTTCCCTTGTTTCTTAACCCAATCCTGGGCTGAGCCCCCAGCGTGGGCAGCAGGGGAGGGGGGATTCTGCCCCTGTGCCCCTGTGCTCAGGTGAGACCCCACCTGCAGAGCTGCCCCAGCCCTGGGGCCCAGCACAGGGAGGGACCTGGAGCTGCTGGAGAGAGCCCAGAGGAGGCACCAGGATGAGCAGAGGGATGGAGCAGCTCTGCTGGGAGGAAAGGCTGGGAGAGCTGGGATTGTTCAGCCTGGAGAGGAGAAGCTCTGGGGTGAGCTCACTGTGGCCTTCCAGGACCTGAAGGAGATGATAGGAAAGATGAAGAGATATTTTGGCTGAGGGCCTGGAGTGCCAGGACACAGGGAATGGCCTCCCACTGCCAGAGGGGAAATTTAGGTGAGACATAATGAAGAAATTCCTGCCTGGGAGGGTGGGCAGGCCCTGGCACAGGGTGCCCAGAGCAGCTGTGGCTGCCCCTGGATCCCTGGCAGTGTCCAAGGCCAGGCTGGACATTGGGGCTTGGAGCAGCCTGGGACAGTGGAAGGTGTCCCTGCCCATGGCAGGGGTGGCACTGGATGGGCTTTAAGGTCTCCACAATGCATTGTTAAGATCCCACCTTTATCTCTCTGCTGTTCCTCAGAAGCCATTTCTTGCTGAGTATTTGACCAAAGAGATGCTTGAGCAGATCAAAACCCACACGTGGGTGTTTAAATCCATCCCCAGCAGCTCTGGTAGGCGCTCGGTGCCAGCTGTCCCTGGATGAGTGCCCTGTGCCCATCCCGGTGTCCCAGCACGTGGGCACACCCCACATCCCCCTGGCTCTGAGCCTATGAACCACCCACACATCCAGCAGAACAAAACAGGCTGGAAATGCCACATCCATTCCTGCATTCAGCAGTGGGCAGAAGCACTTCGGAGAGTCTGGAAGAGTGGAAGAGAAGGATTTGCTTGGGAGATGTGGAGGCCAAGTGTCTTGGAATAGCCAAGCTGGGTGGGTGAGAGCTCTGGGTGTTCGGTATTTTAGGGAAAGCAGGAATCCAGAAAACGCAGGAAGTGAAATGCTGAGTGTTGGGGTCGATGATGCAGCACAGAGGTGTGAGGGTATCTGGAGAAACAGAGGTTCAGGAGATGGATTTATGCAATTGCCAGAGGGCTGAAAAGCAGCTGGAGGGATGAGGAGATTCAGAAGGTGGAGTGGTTAAATGGACATGGATAAATCACGGAATCATAGAATGGTTTGGGTTGGTTAGAGCCCATCTTATCCCACTCCTGCCATGGCAGGGACACCTCCCACTGTCCCAGGCTGCTCCAAGCCCCAGTGTCCAGCCTGGCCTTGGGCACTGCCAGGGATCCAGGGGCAGCCACAGCTGCTCTGGGGCAGTGAAGAGAGGGAAGTGAGTCCAGCTTTGTGAAGCCTTTTAAAAATGTCAAGATGTGAGTAAAGACTTAACTGCCTCCTTTCCTTCCCGGCCAACGAGCTCAGAAATCAATCCAAGCATAGTCAAAACATGTAATCACCTCAGTCATGTTCAGTGCCTATTAAGAAGCGACAAGAGGGATTTTTAAGGGTAAGATCCCCCAGAAATACTGGGAAGGAAAATCATTGAGTGGAGGAGGGAGGGAGTGCTTGAGGCTTGAGGGGTGTGGGGTCAGATCTGGGAAAGCTTGGAGAGCAGAGGGGCACGGGAGGGTTGGGAGAGGCTGTTCAGGAGTGATGGGGACATGTGGGTTTGATGTGCAGAACTGCGAGGGAAGGAGGAGATGGGGGAAGGCGAGACCCCCATTGGGTCTGGGGTGCTGTTGGATGGGGCAGGAGGACACTGAAGGTCAGCCTTAAGGAGCAGAGGCAGAAGGGAGGTGCTGAACAGCAGGGATGTGCTTAAATTAATGAAAATCTGGACCAGGGCTCCATTAACAAACTCCAATCCAGCTGTCCAAGCTGAGGAGGCTTCCCAAGAAAACTGATGGTGTGAGAAGGGTCTAAATGTACCAGGTCGGGTATGTGAGGTTGTTTGTGTTGAAGGCTCCTTGTGCACATGGCTCAGGGGTTAAATAAATAATCTGTGGTTTAAGTGCAGAATGTGGTCACTGATAATGCACCAAGGACCTGATAAAGATGAATCTTCTGATTTCCTGCTCTTTTCTAGAAGAGAAAGCTGAATTCCTGTGAAATGGTTTAATTTTCCGTGTGCTCTGCTGAGGAGCCTGGTCCCTGGAGAGTAAAAGCCACGAGGGGAGTATCCCTGGATTGCTGAGGGTTAATAGCAAGTGGGCACTGGTGGCAGAAGGAATATTTGAGATTTATTGGGAGTGTCCCAAGGCAGGCTGGCTCCTGTACAATAATGGGATGTGGATTTGTTTTTTAGGGGACTTTTGAATCCTGCTGTTGATTTGTGGCAGCTCTCTGGCTTAACCAGCCTTACTATTTGACATCTGGCCTACCTTCCAAAGCCAGGCCTAACTTCTGGCCCAGTGATATCCAGAACTACAGTCTTCAGCTGGTTTTGGGAGTGGCTGGATGAAATCTCTGCTCAGGGGGTGTGCACATGTCAATTCTGACATGTCATGCAGTGAGCTACTCAAACACAGCTCCTGCCACTGCTCCAGGGTGTATTTAACACTTCTCCTGGTGTAGTGATTACAGGCAGGTAGGAACTCTCATTTTCTAGAAAAGCGACAAGTTTAGTGCATTTATTTTTACAAAATTTAAATAAAAATCGTCCCAGAGAAGGGAAGAGGCAGCATATAAATTCTACTCGAGAAAATGTCGTTTTCTTCAATAAAATGAATCCACTTAAATTAACTTAAACTGAATTAATCTGGAACGTGTTCGTTGCCCCGGTTTAGTTTGGGAAGTTTCCATTTTTATAACACCAGTCAAGTTTTCAGCCACAAAATGTGGAGACAGTTCCTGGTGTCCTGCAAGGAGCACTCAGAGGGGCTCCTGACAAAACATCTGGTGTCAGGGAGATTTTACTCCTTGGATTCTCTCCTCTGTGTTATGTAATCCCAGGGAAGGATCCTTGGAGAGAAACTGCTCTGGCAAAGGAGAAATTGACAGGTTTTTGGGATGGAATCCAATACCTGTCGTGCAGTAAAAGCAATGAAACTGATCTTTGGACTTCTATGTTGAATTATATTTTCATTATTAACACTTTAATGTACAACCTTAGCTCTGTGTGCATATTTTGGGAAGACAAAGGTTATTGAAGAACTAACTGAGCTACTCCTGCCTAATACAGGTTGGATTTCTTTTAATCTTCTTATGTTAATGTTAATTTTCAGCTGAAGTCTCCTGGCTCTGATGTCAGGTTTAGGATATCTTTGCTCTCTCCTCTTTCTGGAGGCACCATCTGCACAGCAGGAGTTTCAAATGAACAGTGTCCCAGCCATGCAGCTTCTTTTGTGACTCAAAGCCTTCTGTGAAAACAGTATTTTATAGGTGAAGTCCACACAGAGGAGTTGGAAAGAAGAATAAATAAATTCATAATGCATGAAAAAATGGGGTTTGTGGACAGGGATGAATGCTGAAGAGCTGCAATCCTGTTAATCCATCCAGCAGCTGCATTACTTGTTAAAAAGACAGGAAATAAATCACCACGAGTGATGGAAGCAGGAAACAAAAGTGCTTCTCTCTCCCTCAGTTATCCCATAAAGCTCTTTCCTAGTTTTGTGAGTTTAGTTGAGTTTTCTCTGTGCAAACTTTCCATCTACTTATCCACCTTCTTTGTTCAGTGGGAATCAGCAGCATTAAATAGTTTTAATCCTTTAAATCATCATCTATAGGATGTTCTGCTGGCAGGAGGGTGGAAAAAGTACCCTTGGGGTGTCTGGGAGGTGTCCCTGCCCACAGCAGGGGTTGGAATGAGCTGAGCTTCAAGGTCCCTTCCAAGCCAAACCTTTCCGGGATTCTCTGGCTACCACTGGTACATACAGGTGGAAAATAAAGGAATTTATAATTGATGGACTGCAGGGAAACAGCCGGCTTGGGGGTTTTTGGGGAGGTGATGCCTTAGGTTTTACCTTTTATATTTTCCAAGCCCTGCACTGCCTGGTGTGTAACTCTGCAGTTCCGTGGGGCCTGTGAGCTGCTGTTCTCTCATGCTGGTCACACATAACAAACCTCTCTGGGTTTGCACCTCAGGGACACCAGGCCCCAAAATGTGTAACCTAAAGCCTAGAGGGGGGGCAAACTTGGGGTAATTACATCATGAACTGAGGTTACAATTGGAGAATTAGCCCTGATCTGCAAATGGACCAAACTTATAAAAGTGTGAAGAACTCGTGACTCGGGGTCCGTCTTGGGTGTCGCCTTTGGCCTGCCCAGGGTGTGCCTTTGGAGGCCCTTCCAATAAATACCTGCCTTTATTCCCTTATTCCTGCCTAGTCTCTGTTTTTTAGGTGGCCACCTCAGGCATCAGGTGCAAAATATCGAGATAAACTTTTAGGGATTTCTGCACTGAAGTACAAACGGGCCTGTTAATTAACTTTCACATTGCATCTTTCCCAGCCAGGCCCAGGGGCAGCTGTGGTGCTCTCACTGAAGTTTGAAATGACCTTTTTGAGCTCTGTTACTGAGGTTTTACTTTGGCTTTGCAGTGGCATCTCCTTGACTCCTAGAGAGTCATTTGTGCAAGAAAGGCACAGAAAATAACAGGCTTAAACAGGGGGGCAAGGAAAGGAATAAAACCAGTAGTCCTTAGAAGAATGTGGGCAAGCAGGAATATTTGAAGATGAACTATTTGAATGTAGATACAGAGAAAATGCTGAGGTGAAATTTTACTTCAGACCCTCATATAAATTGTCATCATTTTTTTTCTTGTTCTCATGTTTTTGCTTTCTAAAAATGCGTCCTCCAAGTAAGGCTAAGAACTCCAGAGCTTGATAACACAAGGACAAGGGACAGGAATTCAGCATCAGTGTTCCTCTTTTTTAATGTGTTTATTTTTGTGGAACAGATCGGGCAGCTGGGAAAAGGGAGCTGGGGGGGGAGCAGGTTTGATCTTGAAATTTGATCTTAAAAATCTTCACATTCCTGAAAGGTCTTATCCAAGGAGAGAAGAATGATAAAATCCAACTCAACTGTGCCCGTCTAGGAGCATGAGAGCACTTTAATAGGATTGAGTAAATCCAAGAGTCCATAGGCCAAAGTACTCGTGTGTTAATTGCTCAAGAAGTGTCAGTGAAATAAAACCTGGAGTAGTGTTTGGATTTTTGGAACGCCCAGAGCTGGAGAAAGGGCTGGATTTGCACTGTAAATTATTCACTGTAGCACCAGCACAGCCAAATATTTGCTTATGCTTGAATAATTCTTCAGGAAAGCATTTAAGCAGATATTTGACTTCAGCAAACAGAGTTAGTCACACTTGCAGCTGAATCAGAGCCAGAACTGGTTTTAACTCGAAGGTGAAGTCTTCCTTCCCTGGCTTTTCTCCTGGTTGGAGGGCCTGTGAGATGGGATCGGGGACTGGGCATGGGAGGGAGGCTGTGGGCTGATCTTCAGCCTTCCAGGATGTTCCGAGCTACCAGAGGTGATCCCTGAGCTCCTGAGCTGGAATTAGGGTTTATTTTTGTGGTTAAGCCCCAGCTGAGGCTGTTCTCCAGCCTAGCAGATGTGCTCTGGATGTGCCCCACCAGTGAGAGGGGCTCAGGGCCTGGGGCATGGGAGTGAGCTTGTGGGATGAGATTCATCGTTCCAGGATGTCCCAAACTGCCAGAGGTGATTCCTGAGCCGGAATTGCTGGAATTAAAGTTTATTTTTCTGGTTAAGCCCCAGGTGAGGGTGTTTTCTGGCAGATGTGCTCCACCAGTGAGATGGGCTCAGGGCCTGGGCATGGGACAGAGCTTGTGGGGTGAGATTCATCTTTCCAGGATGTCCTGGGCTACCAGAGGTGATCCCTGAGCTCCTGAGCTGAACCTGGGGTTTGGTTTTGCGGTTGAGCCTCAGGTGAGGTTGTCTTCCAGCAGATGTGCTCTGGATAGGCACCCCCAGTGAGAGGGGCTCAGGACCTGCTAATCAGAAGTAACCGCCCTGAGATATTCCATGGAATTCATGGATATGAATTCCATACCGGGTGAGGTGACTCGAGAGTCGAACAGCGTTGTGGGGCAAAACAGAGTTTGGGGTTCTCTGGGGTGTGTCTGTGCTGTGGTTAAATAATCTTTTAGGAGCTTTTTTCCTCCTGCTGGCACTTCAACAGAATTGTTCGGGTGACAAAAATCAAACATTTGGGACACAGTTTGTAATGAACTGTAGCTTTAACCAAGCCGGGAACACTGTCAGGCTCTAAAGCAAGTTCACCTCCTTTTTGGCTTCTGTAAGAGGCTTTTCCCTGCTGGCTTTTCCCTGTTTTACTGGCATTTCTGATTTATCATGGCACCAGCTCTCCAAAATAAGCAATTTGCACTCCCTATTTTATGTCTCCAATCTTCAAGAGAGTTCAGCTGATTGGTAATAATGATGAACTTTGTAAAAAACCAGTCCACTCTAATTTTTTGCTGTGTTAAAGCAATTCAGTTGCATCAACCTTTAAAAAATAAATACTTTGAAAGATTTATCACAATTGTATGGTGCAAAGAGCATCCCCACTAAGCAAAATGTGTCACTCCTGCTGCTTGAAGGAGTTCAGGCTGGTTGTGTAAATAATAATACCACAGATGTAAATGGGTATCTAATCTCTTTTTAAATGCTGAGTTACTCACCCAGCCACAGCAGTTTCTCAGGAGCCATTGTTTTTGGCAAATATGTTAAATAGCAAATATTTGTTTACGTGTCTGATGAATTAATAATGCTCACTTAGTGATTTCTGTTTCAGTTTGCCGGGGCTTCAAACCCACTGCAGGAGCAGAAAGTGCAAAGTGTTTGCCTCAAAGTTGTTTCCAGATTTGCTGCTCGTGGAGAACACTCAGAGTTGTTGTTGCTGGCGGCAGTTTGGGTTGTGTGGGCACTTCCACAGTCCGTGTTTCCTATGGAATTGGGTGTGGATGGGGCAGTTCTGGTGTGAGAGAGCCAGTGGCTCTGGCTTGTGGCAAACCTGGCCCAAAACTTCGGCTCCAGGGAGAGCTCAGAGCCCCTTCCAGGGCCTAAAGGGGCTCCAGGAGAGCTGGAAAGGGACTGGGGACAAGGGCTGGAGGGACAGGACACAGGGAATGGCTTCCCACTGCCAGAGGGCAGGGATGGATGGGATATTGGGAAGGAATTGTTCCCTGGGAGGGTGGGCAGGCCCTGGCACAGGGTGCCCAGAGAATGGTTATTTATTCTGACCAAGGCTGTGTCCTCCTCCTCCAGCTTCTAATGAATGCAAAGTTTTAAGTCCTGTAATAACCCCTGATCTAAAATTGAATAATTACTGGAAGACGCTGTCATATTATTGTCCCTCTAAATACATTCAAAGTGCTTAGATGTCATAACTCTTTTTTTTTATTTACATTTATCCTCCCTTAAAATTTAAAATTAGATTTTTATCTAATTATAATTTCCTAATTATAGTTAGAATATACTGAGTCTTGCAGACATTTTGTATGTTTTTACTTTATAGATCTTCCTTCTCTCGTCAGTTCACAGTTGTTCCTTGCCCTGTCTGGAGTTCAACCTTATTTCTTACAGGCTGTCAACCTTTTGGCACTTTGTGGTGAATTGTGATTTGTTCTGAGCTATTTCTGAGTTAGCAGAATCATTTGAACTTAATATCCTCATTTTCTGTACTTTATACTCCTAGCTTTTGAGGGTTTTTATTTGTTCAGGGGTTTTTTTGTTGCTTGGTTTTTTTCTGTTTGTTTGGTTTTGTTTGTTTGTTGGGGGTTTTCTTTGTTTTTCTTTTGGTTTTTGTTTTGTTGGTTTGGTTTTTTTTGGTTTTGGGGTGTTTGTTTGTTTTTTGTTGTTATCATGTTTTGGGGTTTTTTAGGGGGTTTGTTTTGTTTTGTTTGGGGTTTTTTTTCTGGTAAAAATTGAAGGAAAAACCAGGATTTTTCTTCTGTTGTATTCCAGTTGCATAGAGAGCTGCTTATTCTGGGAGCAGCAGTGTTGCTATCCTTGTGGTTTAACTTGACATTTCATCAAAATCAAAAATAAATCTGTCAAGATTCTGTCCTAAAAATCTCTCAGGAGCAGACTCCACTCAAGGGTGTCAGCTGAGCTCTGAATAACTTTCTAAAATAGAACATCGTGATTGGAGAGCTGGATTTATTTTGTTTCTCAAGGCTGTAAAATCAAATATCAGCGGCCTCTGAAGTGGGTGCGAGCTCTTCTTTTTAGGTCTGCTTTTTAACATCTAAAATCTGTATTTGGATGGGATTTTCCTTAGACTGACCTGAAGACACCAAGAGTCTCCTGAGGTGCAAAAGGTTGGAAGCAAATGCCACCCAATGGAATAACACTGCTTCAGGTGCAAAAGCAGCTGAGCCCACTTCCTTCAGGAGCTTTTGTTAACAGGGGAAGAAATAGTGGTGAAATACTGAGAAGTTCCCATCCCCAAAATTCCCAGGAGGTTTGATAATGATGATTAATTGGAATCCATTTGGTAATGTGGAGACAGCCTTGATTTCCTAGTAGTCACCAGGAATATAACATGGCAAAAGTCCTTTTGGGGGTTTTTTTGAAGGTGCTGTTGCAAATTCTGGAATGACTTTGGAGTGGCCTAAGTGGAAGTTTGGATGACAGTAACCAAATGAGCATTTTGGGAAGGAGAAGGGAGGGAAAAGGCCCTTCCGAGCAATTTTGGTCTCCTTGCACACGGGAATAATAGTTCCTTTGGGAAGAGTCTGGAATTCTCCTTTGAGCTGTCTCCAACTTCCTGTTCTGCCACAATTCTCATTTGAGCTGTCGGGGTTGCCCTCTCCTCTCTGAAGCTGTTCCTGACAATCCCCTGAAAGGAGCTGATAGTGAGGAGAAGGGAGTTGGGTCTCTTCTCCCAGGGACCAGGTGAGAAGATGAGAGGAAACGGCCTCAAGTTGTGCTGGGGGAGGTTTAGATGGGATATTAGGGAAAAGTTCTTCATGGAAAGGGTTGTAAAGCACTGGAAGGGGCTGCCCAGGGCAGGGGTGGAGTCTCCATCCTCAGAAGTGTTCAAGACACGTGTGGATGTGGCACTTGAGGACATGGGTTAGTGGTGACCATGGTGGTGCTGGTTGATGGTTGGATTTAATGACCTTCATAGTCTTTTCCAACCTTAAGAATTCTGTCACTCCACAATTCCCTGCTGGAATTTGGACGGAACCAGCTGTAGAAGGGCAAGGGGAGAGAAGGAGGAGAGAGAAGGAGGAGGGGGCTTTGTATGGCTTGAATTCCTGGATTCTGTGACCTGGAGCTGCTGTGCCAAGACAAACGTTGGTGTGAAATGAGAATGAGCACTCCCAAGAGATCTGTGCTGGTGCTTCACTCGTTTGATGGCCAGTATTGAAGTTCTTCTGCCTGGTGCAGCCTGCACTGACCCCCTGCTGCTGCACAGGGTGGGGAGAGTCCAACCTGAGCACAGGTGGAGCTTGGAAAAGCCTCTCTCCATCCGTAACCCCCGGATGGAGAGTGGAGAAACGTGTGCGGTGTAGAAATGGTTTTGCTGCTGCCCGTTCTGTTAAAATCCAATAAAGTCACCTGCAACCTGTGGCTTTTACAAAGGGAAAAGAAGCTGTGCTGGCTGTGAGGGAGCCTCATAAATCACAGGAGAGAATCATTAAATTTGGGAAAAACCTCTGATGTTCTGGAGATCCCACCCGTGTGAGCTGTCCTGGAAGTGAACTAAATATATTTCTATATGATATATATGGTCACCCACCTAGGAACTTGAAATACTGGAGTGAACATGGGCCACTCAGTCTGGTCTATTACATTTCTCTGCTTGCTTTCCTTATCCTGTGGAAAAAAACCCAGGTTTTCCTCCAGAACTCCAACTCCAAATGATTGTTTTGCAAGATGGTTTGATTTTTAATAAATACAGCTACTTTTTTTAATACAATAATTTGGTTTATATTGCTGAAAGCCTCTCTTTATTCCCTGCTCCTGTCACTTTATTTATCCCAATCTTTGTAAATTTGAAGGAATATTTTTAAATAATTCAGTTCTGGGCTGCAAAATTGTGCTAATTCTTTTTACTGGAAACATGAACCAGAGCTTTTGGTAACTTTCTAATGCTCCACACTCCAAATACGCTCTGGAGTTCAGCCTGACCTGTCTTGGGGATTTTGGTAGGGTTTTTCTTTTATTTGTTACGGTGTTTTTTGTTTGTTTTAGGGGTTTGGGGGAGGGGGGGGGAAGGGAGAGGGTTGTGGGGTTCTGTTTTGTTTTGGGATTTTGTTTTTCTTGTGGGTTTTTTGTTGTTTTGTTTCGTGGTTTTTGTTTGTTTGTGGTTTTTTTGTTTGTTTTGTTGTGGGTTTGGTTTTTTTTGGTTGTTTGTTTTTAGGGTTTTTTTTTTTATTTTTACTTTGTTGGTTGTTAGGGGGTTTTTTGGGCTGCTGGTGGTGGTGTTTTTCCCATTTTCCTGGCCACAACCCAACAGCCTGTGTCCTTAAAGAAAGCCATCCTCAGGGATCACTCCCGTTTTTCCTGACCAATGCCTTTGAATCCTGGGTCCCTCCAGCCTTTTGCAATGAACCCTCGTTTTAATCAGTGCAATTTCTCTGCTACGGTTGCTCCTCCAAAGTGCTTGAAAGCAGGAAGGATAACATAAATACTTTAATGCAGGGAAATTATGGAAATCAGACCTGATTTAAGCCAGAACCTTGCATTTTCTTGACTTGGAGGGCCGTGCATGCACAGTTATCAAGATAACGAGTACACACATCTTGATTAATGCTAATAGGATTCTCCTTCCTTATTTTATTTATTTGCATGGCTGAAACAATGCCATGCCCTCAGAGACTGCATATCCCCTATGTAGTTATCTGCGAAATCATTTGTAGTGGCTCAGCTTTGTGCAGGTTGAGTAATGAATGTGTTAAATCTCTCTTTTCCAGCTCTGCCTTGAGTGAAGTTTGACGGAAAATGGTCCAGCAGCTTTGTCTCTGGAAATGGTTCACAGTGGGGACGGCACTCGCTGCTGTCCTGGCACGGGCTCTGGCCCAGAATGATGAAGGTAAGGGTTTGCCTGATGGGGTGGAGCTGTGGGAGGGCTGGGATGCCTCTGGAACTTCATCGGAATGCTTGCTTTCCCCCCAGAATTATTACTTGAAAAAGTAGTTTGGTAGGAAAAGAGGTTACAAGAAAGAAAGGTCTGGGTGTGTTTTGTGTTTCACGGCTTCAGCGTCTACCGGTGATTGCATTTTCCGAAGCTGTTGATTTACCAGGCAAGATAAAATCTTTGGTTGGGATTATTCAGTGTTGGGCTCAAGCATCAAAATTGGTTTTGTCTTATTCATTGTGCAAGCTTTAACATGAAACTTTACTTTGTTTGTAAGTCAGCACTTGTGGTTGGAACAGGAGTTTGAGAGAGTTGTTAATGACCAAAAACTTGGGAAAAAGTCCACAGTGAGGGTTTTCTAGAGAAACAAGACTTCGGGAACCCTGACACATGGCACCGGTAGCTCGTGTTCCTCCTCGGAGCGTCTTGGTTGAACTTAATTAAAAGACACCAGAAATGTGTCCTGCCAGTGATCTCTGGTAATTAAAAATTACAGCCCTGGATAAGTGATTAGGGTTTATTCTTTTGAACAATTTAACAGCGTTGAAGTCTGTCAGAGTTGTTCCTGAATATTCTTGGGAATAATGAGTGGGATAAGTGGAAACTGAGTGTGGTTTCAGAATGTCTGTAATGAAGTTGCTCATTATCCATGGCACTCCATGCGGGTAGAGTGGTAATTGTACAAATTTACAATTTTGGCAGCTGGATTTTGGTTTAGAAACCTCTGTTTTGTCAGTTAGGAAGTAAAGTAGTTATGCTTTCATGGGAAGTCTTCAATCCCACTTGAATTATGCTTTGTTTTCTGCTATTGAGTCGAAAGTCTCTTTTTCTTGCTCTCCTAATTGCTCTCCAAACGTCCTTTTATTCCCTTCCATCCCCCAGCCCAACCCCACGTTATATTTGATGCCCATAATGTACAAGAGAGCTAATTTAATTTTCTCCATTTTTACACCCTGTCATAATCCCTGTCAGTGCTGACACTGAAGTGGACGAGCTGCTCATATTTCACGTATTTGCTCTGTGCTGGGGTACAATTAACTGGATTTTAATCATTTATTGCAGCGGAGGAGTGGGGCCGTCAGGCTGGGGAAGGTTGACCTTGGCGGCGGTGGTTTGAGGAGGAAAATGCTGGGCTGGGTGGAGGAGAGGCAGCGGGGTGGCCTCTGGCATGTCCAGCAGCACGGGAGGACATGGGAGAGCAGCGGGAATAATTGTGGGAAGGAAAGCAGGACCATGGGACTGTGGGGTGCAGCGGAGAGCCCTCAGGGGAGGCCGAAAAAATAAAGCAGGGCTTTTCAGTGGGGTTTTTATTTGTGCTCACGCTGGCAGCATCACATCTCTCCAAAAAGGCATCTTTGAGGAGAAGAAAATGGGGATTTTTGGTTGAGGAGCCATTTCTAGTTATGCTTGAGCGATGCTGAGGTGTGCAAAGCACAGATGGCCCAGACAGGACGGGGACAGTTTGATCTCCTGAAGGGGAAAAGGATCCTTCAGGCTTCCATTTCTGTTCCTTTGTACTTGGATGACAAATTCTCATTTCCCTGTCCTTATCCCAGGATTGTTCAGAACCCTTTTTCTTCCAGGTGATTTAGAGGAAGGGAAGGGCCACCACTCATTAATGGCAGTGCTATGTGACTGAGTAAATACAGCAACTCCCTTACTTCAGAGGGTTCTAAACATAATTTTTGGGTGGATTTTTTTCGCCTGGCTCATGCCAATTTATTTATCTATCACAGAACCCACACTTGATTTTTATCCTTGGTAATGTTCCCTTATATGGCCTGAACAGGAGAGCTTTGTTTTAATAAGTATAGATTTGCTGCCTGTAGCCAAAATTCTTGTTGCTTTTCCAGGGGACAGCTCAGAAATGCTGTTTCTTGAGGAACATGCAGCACCCTGATGCAAACTGAACCGATTTCCTCCCCCACGCTGTGTTCAGGAAAGGGTAAATGGAGCTAAAAGCACTTTGGATAAATTTCACAGGGGTGTAACAGAGAAAAAAAGTGAGCTGGAAATGGATTTAAGCCGAGGTGGGGGACTGGTGACTCAGCAAATGGCACCCAGCTAATGAGAAAGTGCTTACAGGAATAACAATTGGAAATATGTTTCTTGCAGCTAAGTAGAAAACTCTGTTCAGAGCTGGGCCTGGAGGAGTTCTGATGTGCAGGAACAGAATTTGTAACCTGGAATATAACACAGAAAAGAAGTGTTCTTCTGGCAATTGCCGTTTCCAACCAGTGTAGTTCTCTTAACAGCAGAATAATAAATACAAATAAATAAAAAATCAGCTCTGGCAGAAAGTAGGGGCCATTTCTTTGCAGCCAGCATGCAAATGCTCCATTTTCCTGGCGGGAGCTGTGGATGCTGACTCAGTTTCTTGCCCCTCTTGCTGCATTTTGCTTCATTAGCTCATAATTTCTCTATTTCACATGTTTTCCTTGAGCTCCCGAGTCACCAAATCCTCCCCAGCCACAGCAATAATGATATTCCAAAGTAACTTCATCCAGGACTGCTTTGGAAATGGTCAGGCTGCTTTTTTCCCATACTTTAGCAGGAAGTTTCCCCAGGATCCCATCTGCTCCTGACGGAATCCAAGTACTTCCCATCTACTGTAGTCCCTTTGTATTAAAACCCACCCCCCTAACTGTTAAAAACCCCAATTCTTTTGTTACTGAGCCATCCCATCAGCCCTAGTTTACTGCTGATGAGCCCATTCAGTGTTTAATTCCAACTATTTCATCCTGTAATCCTTTTGTTCAATCCCATGGTGCACCAGAATAAATGTTAGGCTTGATTGTGGCTGGGGAATATTGTGAGTATTTTTGGTTTGGTTTTCTGAAAGAAAGAGATCTGGTTTTGCAATCCCTGCTGTTGCCTTTCTTCCAAACAGGAGAAATTCTGGGAAGGTTTGATTTTTTTTCATAATCTTTTAGCTTAATTAAAACTAGAAATGTCACTTGTAGCTGTGCAATACATGAAATTAGGTCAGCTAAAATCTCTTTTATTTTTCCAGTGCTGCTCTGTTGAATTCAGAGGCAAACTCTGAGGCTAAAGGAATCAGGGAGGAAGAAGGTGGAAACACAGGATCAAATCTCTCCCTTTTTTTTCTTTCTAATCCAATGTCTATGACTCAAAGGAAAAATTTAGCAGCAATTTTTTGGCCAGCAGAGAAGGCAGCTGAATTCAAAACTCCGTGTGCACTTTTATGCCAGACCAAGCCAATCCAGCAGCAATTATTTGCCAATTAACAGATTTAATTGCCCAGCATTTAGACTGAGTCCATACCTTTCACAAGAATACAAATGTGAGCTGGTGGAGGGGGCGATCAATAATTTATTCTTCACTCTTAAAAGATGAAAAGAAGGCAAAAATCATTCTGTTCCCTTTTAAAAACCACGAGCAAATGTGAAGATCCATGCACAGAAGTTGCAATGGATCTGTCCCTGGGGTTTTCAGAAGTTGTGTAAAGGGGCTGTGAGTTGTGGGGATCTGTTTCATACCATGGAATCTTTGCAGGATTTTTGAAGATTTTTAGGGCTGCTTTTAACCCCAAGTTGTTTTGCACTTCTTTATACATTAATGAAAAGAACAGCTGAAGGCCCTTATGTTTGTCCTGAAGATTTTTAGCTGTAAAAGAAGAATAGTGACAAAGATCCTGAATTCGTACGCTCAGAGATGAGCCCATCCTGGTCCTTTCGTTATCTTGTAAATTTGTGTTTATTTGTGTTTATTATCTTGTGTTTAAGGGGTTCTCCAGGGGCAGGAGGGGGAGGGCTGGGCTCGATGTCACCGGTCCCCCACATTCCCCTGACGCAGGGACCTGTTACCCCACCCTGTCACACACCAAAAATGTCAGTGCTCGAGTCCCACTTGTGTTTGGTGTGGAGCCAGTGGAACCACAGCATCATTTGGGTTGGAAAAGACCTTCAAGGGCAGCGAGTCCAACCCCAGTGCTGGGGATAAGGATTTCTAGAAGCCTCCACTCCAGAAATCTCTGGGAGCTGTTCCATGAAATCATCCCTTCTGACTCACTTGAGGAATAAGATTTGTTTATCCCAGAGGAGATGCAAACAGGATGCTGGAAGTATTTCTCTTGGGATGTACGGCAAAGAAGGAATGCTCTCTTGATTATCTAATGTTGGTTTTTTCAACTCTGTTTGGACTTATCACTGTAGTTCTTCCAATCTTCTGGTTTCAGACTCATTTCCTTCCTTTTCCTTCCTTTCTGCTTGACTGTGGAACAAGAGATGAGCCATGGACACCTGCACTGTGGAATATGGATCTCGCTGCTGGCTCAGTGGTTTTGTTTCATTCTGAAATGAAGTTTCACAAAATAAAACTGAGGCTAATCAGAAGATTTGCTCATCCAAATGTGGATTTCACTTCCTAAGTGTTAAGCAGATGGGTAATTTTTATCAGAATGTGATAAAAACAAGTAAATGGTCTTTGCCACTACCCTGAGTGCAGATGACTTTTAAAATAAGTTTATTTTTTTTCTGTGAAAAACACAACTGTTCACTTGTGCCACCAGGACTGTTCAGCCACAAACCCCTTTGCCTGTTTTTCAAGGCCCCCTCTATTAGTTTCTGTCTTTTATTCAGTCTAACAATCTTCTGCAACAAAAATTGAATCACTGAGGGGCCTTACAAATCACCTTGAGAGGCTATTTTAGAAATAAAATAGTTTCAGATCTTGATCTATTACTGTTGGGCAGGAAATTAACTGGGGAAAATGCATATTTGAGTACCTGGAGCTCATTGATCATTCCCTGAGCCCTGCACTGTACAGATCCAGGGAGAGGAGAGAAATGCCACCGGGTTGTTGCTCGAGGGAAAGTCTCTGTTCTTGAGAACAGGAGTCATTTGTGTGTTTTATGGGGGCTTGCTGCGTTTGGCTGGGAGCTCTGCACTTGATCCTACAGGGAAAAGCACTCTCCTTTATGTTGTTGAGTAGTAGTGGAGCCATTAAGTTCTTCTGAAAGGTTTAGTTCTTCAAAGCGTCTTTGAGTGCCACCAGCAGCACTTTGAGGCAGCAGAAGGTGAATTTTCCTGTGGTGAGAGGTGAGTTAATCATGAAACAGGGGCACTGAAAAGAGGTTCACCTCAGTTAATGTACAGACTTTAGCCCTGGTGGAAGGGACTGAGATCCTGGGATCTCCCTGTGGCTGTGTGGGATGGATGAGGCAGGAAGCTGTGTCTGGAGAAGGAGCAAATCCGGATTCCAACAGCCTTGGAACCACCAGACTGTTGGATCTGGCTAGGAATGAACCTCTTCCAGGTACTGGGCTCCCATGTTCTTTCTGCTACCAGGATGAGGAAGGGCCTGGAGCATCTCCGTGCCCAGGAAAGGCTGAGGGAGCTGGGGCTGTGCAGCCTCGAGAGGAGCCCCAGCTGAGAGGGGCCCTCAGCCCTGGGTGTCCCTGGCTGCAGGGAGGGCTCCGAGCAGGGCCCGGGCTCTGCTGCGGGGGCCCAGCGATGGCACCAGAGCGACGGGCAGGGCCCGATGGCAGCAATTCCCCCCGCACAGGAGGCACAGCTTCTGCCCTGGGCAGTGCCCAGCCCTGAACAGATTGTCCAGAGAGGCTGTGGGGTCTCCTCCCTGCGGCTGTTCCAGAGCTGTGTGCACACAGTGCTGTGCCCTGTGCTCTGGGATGGCCCTGCTGGAGCAGGGAGCTGCCACCAGGTGCCCACTGTGCTCCCTGCAGCCTGAGCCGTCCTGGGATCCTGTGATTCTCCAGCCCGTGTGTTGGATTGTCTGGATTTTAAGGTGTCAAGCATTGATGCTCTTTGATTCCTTTAGGATTTAACTGTCCTGAGCCATCTCTTGGTGGGGGAAGGCTGTGAGAACTGAGCTGGATCTTCTCCTCCAAGGGCTGGGTTCCCAAAGGTGCTACTCACACCGGGGAAGGGAACTCCTGGTGCAGGAAAAGCAGAAACCCCCCCTGGAAGTGCCCTGGAACAGCTTGTATCCCCTCCAGAAGAGTTGCTCAGTCTTTGGGACTTGCAGCTCTAACTCCAGTGATAATTTTAGGGCTGAACTCCTCAAAATCATCAAGCACTGTATCTGTGCATTCGTATGTTTGTTTATAGCCACAGAGATCGTGTGTGAGAGGAGCCACTGCAGCTCTTCAGTCATGAACTTTCTGGTTTATTCTTCAGTCATGAAGACATTTTGCATCTGTTCTAAGCAGCATGAAGACTTTGAAGGCCACAACCATTCCTTTGTGGTTTTCTCTTCAGCAGAAACACAGTTGCAGCTCAGTAGGGCCACTAGATTTTAGTACTAAGGCAGCTCAGACAAATTGACCTTGTTTCTTTACTAGGAAGCCCTAAAATGTAAATATTTTAACTTGGGAGGAGATTCGGCTTTGAAATTGTATTCAAAGGGCAATAATTAAACTTGTTTGACTTTAACAGAGCTAAGAGAGACACTACAACTGGCAGGATTTAAAACCTGCCTCACTGTCATGTCTTCCATCTCATATTCCACCAGTAATTTACGTTGCCTGCTCAATTGTAGTCTTTATTGGCAATATTGTACTTGTAGCAACTCTTTGGAAACACAGAATTCCTGTGTCCTGGTGACATGGAAGGTCAGGAATCCTTTCTTTACCTGCTGTCCCTGTCATGTTGCTTTCCAAACCCCCTTCTCATTTCTCCTTGTCTCAGTCTGGCACGAAGAATTATTTTCTGAATCCTTACGTGAGACTGTCACATGTGGACAAACAAACTGTGATGGGAACTGCCTCCCTGTTGCTCTGTGGTTTAATCTGTTTTTTATGAGAAGTAGCTGTTTAAAACAAGGCACAGGAATTTCAGCTTGATCAAAACTTGAATTTGTAGGATTTGATTTTCACCTAACAACAACTGACTCGTGGCTGTGTCCTACAGAGCACAGGGGCTGTGTGTTCTGAATCACTTCAAGTGCCCAGAAACTTTCTTGTTGATGGTGATTACGGACTCTTCCTTCAGAAGGCTTTAAATAGGGGTCTGGGTTTTCCAGAGCCTCTGGAGAGTCTGGACTTCTGCAGGGGCTGAGTTCCTGCCCCAGCCAGCAGGACCTGTGTCCAGTTCTGGGCCCTCCCGGCCAGAGAGCCCTGGAGGGGCTGGAGCGTGTCCAGGGCAGGGAAGGGAGCTGGGAAGGGGCTGGAGCCCCAGGAGCGGCTGAGGGAGCTGGGAAAGGGGCTCAGGCTGGAGAAAAGGAGGCTCAGGGGGGCCCTTGTGGCTCTGCACAACTCCCTGACAGGAGGGGGCAGCCGGGGGGGTCGGGCTCTGCTCCCAGGGAACAGGGACAGGACAAGGGGAAACGGCCTCAGGCTGGGCCAGGGGAGGCTCAGGTTGGACACCAGCAGGAATTTCTCCATGGAAAGGGTGCTCAGGCCTTGGCAGGGGCTGCCCAGGGAGGTTTGGAGTGCCCATGCCTGGAGGTGTCCAAGGAAGGCCTGGAGGTGGCACTCAGTGCTCTGGGCTGGGGACAAGGTGGGGATCAAAGTTGGGCTCAGTGATCCCGGGGGGCTTTTCCAGCCTCAGAGATTCCAGGATTTCTGCTGTTGTGTGCAGTGGGAGCCATCCCCTGTGTCTGGGCAATAATCGTGAGGGCTGAGCTCTCCCAGCTCAGTTTAATGCACTCCTTTTGCAGTGATCATTTTCATATTAGGGCATCATTACTGCTCAGCTGTTGTCTGTCATCAAACACAGGCAGGGTTTTTCCTGACCGAAGCTCATGGAAACTCCCTGGGATTTTACATGGAATGTCCATGGTGGGGAAATATCTGGGGATTTGAACCTAAACCCCCGAAAAACCCCAAACCAGACTCTCTCCCCCACACCTTTTCCATGAACATTGCTGTAATTTTTGAATGCCCAGGTGTGATCACTCCTAGGCAAACACCTTCTCCGTCATCCTTTCTGGGGAATCTCTGTTAAAATATAATAATTTTCCTTTTATTATTCTTTTTTTTTCTTCTATTTTTTGCACGGTGAAAAGAAAACTTTTGGGTTCGATTGGAAAAAATAGTAAGGAAAAAAAACCCTCAGCGCTTTGCAGTATTTATTAGACAGTGTATTGAGGCATGGAGAGTTTTAAATTGGCAGGGAGATGAACAGCTGATATATGTAGGCAGAAATCAAATGTTTAAATAATGCCAAATTATCCTGCTGCACCTTGTTAAACATGACTGCAATGGGAAGGGCCGAGGAGGCGGGGAAGGGAGCAAGGAGAGAAACTGTGTTCTTCAATTGGATTAGAGATAAATGGGATTTCTCTGCAGCTGAAGGCTCAGTTCTAGTCTGAATTATGCTGGAAAGCTGATTTGCACAGGAAGGGGGTTGTGGGGTGAGTTTATGTTTCCCTCCAGTACCATTTCAGTTCCCTTTTGTGAATTTAATGGTGCGCCATGATCACTCCTCATTTCAGGAATATCTTAATGGGATTTACGTTCAAGGAATTGCAAACTCGTGGGCATCTTTAAATGTTCAGAGCAGGAAACCATAGAATCCCACAATTATTATTCACTCTAAACCCCAGAGTGATCCCCACCTTGTCCCCGGCCCAGAGCACTGAGTGCCACATCCTGTCCTTCCTCAGACACCTCCAGGGATGGGGACTCCAAACCTCCCTGGGCAGCCCCTGCCATGTCAGAATATCTTCATTTTAGTCTCTGATTTGTAAGATGCTGCTGATTTTGCCAGCAATATTGATGCAACATGAAATATTTGATTTATTTGTCCCTTCTAACGGGATACATAAAAGGACAGGAGCTAATGATGTGACCTGCTGGGCAAGCCGGCCGTGGGATAATTTCACACCTTACTGCTAAGCAGAGCTGTTTGAAGGGACTCGTTTGGTCCTAGAGGGGAACACAGAGTGTTAAACAGCTCGGGGCTCCATCATTTCAATATTTAATTTGATCCCCCAGCTGGTCTTAACTTAAACCAAGGTTTCTGGTGTTGCCTGGTGTCGCTTTTCTCTGGGACCAGTTGGCCAATGCAGCCTGACTGTGTTTCTTGAGAAGTGGCTGGGCTCTCGATTTAATTCCAAATAACACAGCACAAAAATTGATCATTGCCAAATCACAGGAAATTTTGAAAAAAACTTCCAGGAAAAAAATAAACTCAAAGAAAAGAGAGTGGAGTGGTTTTTTCTTCCACATGAAGTTCCCAGTGATTAAATTACACTCTCCCATCTTCTTACATAGAAACAATAGTTTTCCTCTTGTTTTATTTTACTACTGTTAAGACATTTTACTCTTTGCAAAAATTTGATTCCTCAGACTTTTCATGCCATAAAATGGTTGGGATCCTGCCACCTGAACTATTATAGAGCTCAATGTGCTTCTGTTTTGTTTAGAAAGTGAAGTTTCACATCCAGAAGTCAAAACCTTCAGCTCTGCCCATTCTTCAGTGTTTTTTTTTAATCCTTCCAAGTTTTCCTTTACTATTTTTTATTGCAGAATTAATTGCAAAATCTGGGCAGCGCTCGTAACTTTCTGACAACTTGAGGGTTTTGTGCTAAATAGAAAACGAAAGAGACATTTCCTGGAGAGGAACTTTTCATGAGGCTGTGGAGGGACAGGACACAGGGAATGGCTTCCCATTGCCAGAGGGCTGGGATGGATGGGATCTTGGGAAGGAATTGTTCCCTGGGAGGGTGGGCAGGCCCTGGCACAGGGTGCCCAGAGCAGCTGTGGCTGCCCCTGGATCCCTGGCAGTGCCCAAGGCCAGGCTGGACACTGGGGCTTGGAGCAGCCTGGGACAGTGGAAGGTGTCCCTGCCCATGGCAGGGGTGGGACTTCTAAAAGTCCCTTTTAACTCAAATTATTCCATGATTCTATGCAGGTACTCTCCTGTTACACACAGAAACACAAAGGAAGCAGGTTCTTCAATGCTTTGGGGCATTTTTTTTATTTCTTTTGGATTTTTTTTATTGTTGTTGTTGCACTCATAGAAAACATATAGAGAACTCCAAGTGAATGCTCCTAAACCATCTATCAAACAAAAGCCTCTTCTTCCCACTCTGTAGCATTTTGCTCCACAGGATTTACCGATGCCCCATTTCACTGAACTGGGATAGATTTCCTACCAGGACAAAGGTAATTTGTGAGTGTCTCATGAGGAACAGATCTTACAGAATGTGGTACTTCAGTGAAGGGGAAACTGTAAACAAAATCTCTATCAACAAAGCCAGCAAAATAACATCTCAGAGTGATTGATGGCCGCTGTGGAAATAAATTCAGGGCTGTGAAAATTTACTACAGTTGCATATGTTAGTAAAGGAAAGATATATGGGATGTTCATATACAAATGATGTGCAAGTACATTTTTTTTCATTATTTCCAAAAGAAAAGAAAAACCCAACCCCAAAAAACCAGTAAAGGATGAGACTGTAACTCACAGAATAGGCCACATCCAGCCTGGCCTTGGGCACTGCCAGGGATCCAGGGGCAGCCACAGCTGCTCTGGGCACCCTGTGCCAGGGCCTGCCCACCCTCCCAGGGAACAATTCCTTCCCAATATCCCATCCATCCCTGCCCTCTGGCAGTGGGAAGCCATTCCCCGTCCGTGTCCTGTCCCTCCAGCCCTTGTCCAAAATCTCTCTCCATCTTTCCTGTAGCTCCTTCAGGCCCTGCAAGGCCACAGTGAGTTCACCCCAGAGCTTCTCCTCTCCAGGCTGAACAATCCCAGCTCTCCCAGCCTTTCCTCCCAGCAGAGCTGCTCCATCCCTCTGCTCATCCTGGTGCCTCCTCTGGGCTCTCTCCAGCAGCTCCAGGTCCTCCCTGTGCTGGGCCCCAGGGCTGGGGCAGCTCTGCAGGTGGGGTCTCTACTGCAAAACTCATCCTGCTTCTCCATGTGCCACATGGCTTGGAAACACTTGAGTTTTTCTTCAGAAATGCTCTGGAATAACTTCTGGGTGAACAGTAAAAAAAAATTTGAATTATTTTAAAAGGAATACTGTATATTATAGTTGAGAAGTAAATGAGGAACACTCTGGCCCTGGGCTCCCCGTGACATCGAGGGTCCTGTGGCCACTGAAAACAGATGTGGCCTTTGTCGCCTTTGCTCTTCACAATCTCTCCGAGGTTCCACCAGTGGTGTCCATCTCTCAAACCTCCAGTGCCCACCCTGCAGGAAAGCATTATTTTACATTTAATGAGCTCGGGCACACGAGCAATTAAGAAGGCGTAATCAAATGGAGCTAATCAGGATGACACAGCAGCCTCTCTCTGGGTTGCTGCTCCAGCCAGCTGCTCCTCATATCTTCAATTTGATCTGTTCAGGTAAGAGAATCGATGAGGAGAGTGGCACAGGCAGTGGTTTCCCAGCTCCAGGGGCTGAGCACTTTGGTTTCCAAGCCTTGGTCTTTTTATTCTGCTCAGGAGATGGTGATTAACAGGCGAGGAGAGGCTCTGCTGGGGTAATAACACTCTGAGTGCTCCAAGAAACGTGGTGTATTTTAAATATCTCTGAATTGTTCAGTATCGAAACTCCTTCCAAAGCTCCACATAATCACTGACCCCATTGCTGTCTGCTAATTAATTTAGTCATGAAAAAACTGCCAGGGAAAGGCAAACTGTAAGTGGCTTCAGATAAACAACTAATTTCTTCTTCATCCAGAGTTAAACTCATCAGAATCTTGCCCCCAACCAAACACAGCACCTAATTTTAAACTTAAAGAACATGAACAATCACACATGGAAAATAATGAAGAACTCCCAGAGCTGTGCTCAGCTGCTTTCTCACCATCCCTGTGGGTAGAACTTTTGTATAATTAAGTACTGGAGGTCTGCAAAGAAAATACCTTATCTGCTTGTTCTTCCCGTGTAATCAATGGCTTGGGATTTATTTCCAGTTGTGCAGCTGGCTAATACAAAATTAATCAAGCTCTCCATTTCAGCCAGCCTGGAGCTGGAGCAGGGGCTGAGGAGCTCCGTGTCAGGTGCGCTGCCTCTTTATCAGTGTCTGTGGGTGAGATAAAATCCGAAAATAGGGCTTCAGAAACTGAATGGGATTAGGAGAGGAAGAGTTTGGGCATTACTGAATGCTAAGAAGACTTTAAATCCTACAGAAATACCCGTGCAATTGCTGTCTCATCTGCAGGATTATTTCCAGTGCTATCTCGGAGGGGAAAACCTTACAGGAAGGATTTGAAAGCTGCCCTGGATCCTTTTATTTCCAGCTATTAGAAATGAAACTGAGTCCAGCTTTAGGCATCACTTTGTCCTCCTGCTGGTGGCCTCTGGTAGCCTTGGGTCCAAATGATTCATGTATTTTTATAAATGACAATATTTATAATTAAGAAAAAACACTTTTTTTTTGCTGCCCATCCTTGCTGATGGAAAACTTCCCCGGATGTGCACCTGGATTGGGCGGACCTAGCAAGGACACCCCCTAATCCTGTCCTTTCCAGGCAGGTGCTGCTTGGAGAAGGGTTCTGTGTGTCCTTAGGTCTTTGGAAGGATCACTGATAGGCAGAGGCTGAGATTTCTTTGGCACCTCCCATTTTCCATAGGAGCCAAAACGCTGAGCAGAGTTGTGTCCTTACAAGGACAGTGTCCAGTCATAATTTCTCCCAGCAAATATCCTCCTTTTTATTATTTTTTTATTATCATTTTTTATTGTTTTAAAAAAATTTGATTGTCTCTGCAACAAGGAGCTGAATTACATTTTACGTTAATTTACGTGGGTAAATTCAAATAAAATTAATGTACAGAGGTAAACGGACACAAAATGCAAGTTCAGCTTCTTGCCAGAAGAAGGAGCAGAATTTATGATAATTTTTTGCTATTTAAGAGAGAAATTGAGGTTGGAAAAGCCCTCCCACAGAGGATCAGAGTCCAAGCTGTGCCCAGTGCCCACCTTGTCCCCAGCCCAGAGCACTGAGTGCCACATCCAGGCCTTCTTTGGACACCTCCAGGGATGGGGACTCCACTGATGCCTTTTAGGGAATGACATTTTTTCCATGCCTTCAGCTCTCCCAGGAGTGGTGCCAGACAGACATTTTGATGGCAATCAGGACGTCCCGTAAGGTGTTTATTTTTGAAAGTGTTTTCTAAGGAGGTGAAAATGGAGAAGTAAATATTTTCAGGCTTTGGAGTCAATATTGCAAGGGATATGAAATGTCTTTTCCAATGTAGCAGAAATCCAGCGACTCTCTCCTTGCAATTTATCAGCTGGTTGATGATAAAGGTTCCAGACAGCAGATGAACCATGCTTAGACTTCATTTCTACGATGTTATTAAAGAAAAAATAAGTCAGAAAAAAAAAAAATCATCCTGACTAAAGTTTCTGGAAGGAGTCTTTTAGTGTTTAGAGGCTGGAGAGTCCACACGGCAGCATCCTTGATAGGACAAGGGGGAATGGCTTCCCTCTTCCAGAAGGCAGGGATGGATGGGATATTGGGAAGGAATTGTTCCCTGGGAGGGTGGGCAGGCCCTGGCACAGGGTGCCCAGAGCAGCTGTGGCTGCCCCTGGATCCCTGGCAGTGCCCAAGGCCAGGCTGGACACTGGGGCTTGGAGCAGCCTGGGGCAGTGGGAGGTGTCCCTGCCCAAGAGACTGGATGGGCTTTGAGGTCCCTTCCAGCCCAAACCAGTCCGGGATTCCTTGATCAGCATCTCTGATTTTAACATCACTTTTCGGGAATCCTCTCCAGATGGATGCTTGGAACCGCTGTGAGCTGACAGGTGCTGAGTCCAACAGTCCTTTGTCCCATCTCATAATTCCTCCCTCACAGAGCTGCTTTCCAGAGGAGATATCTGTAAACCATTCATTCATTAAAAGAAATCCTAACTTGGTTCAAAGGCAATCAAAGGCTGTCAATATTTTGCAATTTCCAGACCGTTTTGGATTATAGGGCCCAAACTTTCCAAAGACAAGGATAAGGAGATTGTGGCAGGAGTAACAGAGGATGCCAGAGATCTGTTCTTCCATCTCAGGGTGGAGTTTGCTTATTAAATAAATACTTAAAAACAAAACAGGATTAAGTTCCCCCTTCATGCTTTTTACCAAAAGGTTTTTCTAAAGTCAGTTTTGAAATACTTTGGAAGATTTATCACAACTGTAGGGTGCAAAGAGCATCCCCACTAAGCAAAATGTGTCACTCCTGCTGCTTGAAGGAGTTCAGGCTGGTTGTGTAAATAATAATAGCACAGATAGAAATGGGGAGTCAATCCCCATTTGCATTCCCCCTTTCTCCTTTCTCATCCTGCTTTTTTTTTAGTTTGGGTTGGATGGGAGTTTTTTTGCAAACTGGGAGCTATTTGATAAATTCACCTGAAAACGTGAGTGATAACTGTGGGACAGGAAGCCAAAGCACATCTCCTGTAGCACATTGTAGACTGGGAACAATTTTAATTATAAAACTAAGGCAGCCTTGGTTTTTGCTCAACAAATTAGGTCTCCAAAGTGTGCAGCTCACCACAAATAACTCTCTGTAGCTCTCCAGCACTGAAGTCCTCATCGCTTTCCTAATTAACTGCGGCTGTTTGGACACAGGCTGGCTCTGGGATGGTCAGAAAGCAGCTCAGGCTGCAATCATTGAACCCGTTTGTTAACAGACACTTCCAAGGGTGACACCTCCTGTGAAGTCTCGTTACTCCACGTTTTTCATGGATGGGGGATGTGCAGATGGCTGGGACTCAGGAGCTGCACAATGTCTTAGGTGCCTTCACCTTTTCTGAGGGGGGGGGGAAAGACCTTCTGCCTGTGACTTTGGAGCCTGTTTTCCTCTCACACCTTTGCGCCCAGGCTGGGAGGGCAGCACTTCCCAGGTCCTCGGCTGAGTAACTTTTCCACCCCTGAGTTTGTGTCAGCACCCTCTGTGCAAAATGAGGTAACTTTATGAAGCTCAGGAACTCCACTGGAAGTAGGAAGTTCATTCCATGCCATTCCTGGGTTCTGCCACTGCATGTCTGCCTGGAAGCGTGCTTAAACCCAAAATTTTGGCCCTTTGGGGGCTTTTTTGATTGCTAATGTTGGATACTTAAAATCTGTAAGCACAGCACCCTGTCTCACCTCAAGACAGCGCTCAGCAGGAATTAAATCATGGTTTAGTTAAGACACAGTACCAAGGTCCAGCCTTTCAGCATCCAGGTGAGTCCTCAGTGGCGCAGACGGTTGTTCCTGCAGGGATGGATGGAGAATTCCCTGCTTTCGGGTGGATAATTCAGGGCAGTCCCACGACAGTAGGACATGTTCCTCCAGAGCAAGGTTGCATTTTGCGGGAAAGAGGGAGAAAATTGCATTGTTGTAATTAAAGATGCACTTGTGGCAATCTGTTTGTCTGGGTGTTTCCAGCAGAGTCTGAGGGAGAATTTGAGGAGCTGAGGGAACTGAGTGTCTTAATTTTAAGACAAGGGGATGTCTTGGGATGGCAAAGTCACATCTTCACCTTCTGCCACTGCTGCTGGAGGTCCTGATTAAATTACAGGAAGATGTTGATCAACATTGCCTTCATTAGAGATGTCAGGAGAGAGCTATTTATAGGCACAATATGTAAATCTCCCCAAAGCAGTGGTTAACTCCCTGCGACACAAACAATCCTAGGAGTGGCAGTTCAATTAGCACCTGTTTTCCTGGGCTACCTGCTGAAGATTGGCACCAAGGAGAAGGTTCTGGAATTATTGGAATATTTATGGAAGAGGTGACTTCAGAGGAGCAAAATTGTTCCACCAGGCACTGATACCTTGATTCATTTTTTTTAATAACACGTGGATGTTGCTGATTTTTAGGTTGAGGGGAGGGGGGTTAGAATCTTAAAACCCCGAAGTGGGAGGTTTCATGTCTGTGTAATTCTTTTCTACCCTGATTTATAAAGTACTGCTTTTTAGAGGAGGTCCCTGAAATCGCAGCCTCAAAAATACATTCAATGCTATTCACCTGGTATTGAAATATTCTAAAATTTGACATCTGGTTTTTACAAAGAATCATATTCCTGTGTATATATCAAAATCCCATGACGGTCTTTCCCCTGAAATTAGTTTAAAAATTACTTTTAATGCTTCTTTCTCTCACCTCAGCTCTTCTCTGTCAGTTCTGTGGAACACAAACTGAGGTTTTTCTGTGCCTGTTGTGGACATATAAAAGTCTGGACTGAAATAGGAGACACTCTTCAGGGCAAGATGAAAAGCCTGATTATTAAATATGATTTTCAACCTCAACATTTAACCTGAGATTTAAAATGGACAAATTTACCCTTTACAAACAGGGCAAGGCTGAATATTATCTGCTCACCTCATGTTTCAGTTAATAAATGCCAATTTATTTGATTTTAAAGAAATTCCAAGAATATGAAAGGTTAGGAGTATCTCCAACTGCTTTTTCCAAGTTGCTTTTACTGCTGGTACTACAGCAGTCAAAATTCACTTTAAAATTTGCTTTTAGTAACAGGAATCAGCTGAATTTCCAATATTAGAAATTTTTCATCCTCCTCTACGAAAGTTCTGTCTTAAATGCATCACAGGCATAATAGGGAAAATGCAATCCCAATAAATATTGAAAATAAGATGAAATTTGGATGCTGGGGGCATAGGAATGGTTAAAAGCAGGTTTAATCAACTTTTGAAAGCACTTCTGAAGATACTGCAGCTTTTCTTGACTCATCCAGTGCTTTTTAATGGTCTAAAAAATGACTTTTGGTAATGGTAATTTTAGCTGCTGCTTGGCATAGCATCATATTTTTATGTGCTTTACAGTGTTTTCAGGCACAAGTATGATTTTAAAGACTCCTGTCAACTCCAAAACTGCTTGTAAAATGGGGAGTTATTTCAATCTAAAAGCACATTGCCTGAAAGAGGCATGGCCTGGCATTCTTCTCGAGCTGTAAAAATAAAACGGCAATGCACAGCACTTGCAGGGCAATTTGCACGTCCCGAACCCCTTAGAGATACTGTATCTGTAAATAAAATAAAGAAAAAAAGGTGGAAGAATGGCAGAATAAAGCCACAAAATAAATTGGCTGATCGGGCTGCGTGTTCTGAAATGGAACGGGAGCTTTTCGTAATGGTCTTTATTTGCTTTTTGTCCCTTTGGCACTGGATTGTCCCCCAGCCTTGCTTTTTGTCCAGCTCAAACCAAACCGAACCCCAGCTTCAGCTCTCCCTCGAGCCTCGGAATTCCTGAGCTCCACATTTTAGAGCAGGGCTTAACTCTGACCAAAGCACACAAACTCCGGAGGTTTAAGCAGGATCTCAAAGGGGTCTGAATCAAGCCCGGGTTCGCTGGGGTGCCTTCCCAGATTCTCCAATTAGGGATTTCTCTCAGGAAGAGCTGAAAATAGCCCGTGAAAGCCCTTCTTATGCCATTTTCAATGCAGAGCCATGGCAGCACAAGCCAGCTAATGTAAAGGTTATGCCAAGCTCCTCCGAAATTGCCCAGCTGTGGAGCTGAATGCCCACACAGGAAACAAGGCGGGGCATTTTCCCCTGCGATGGGGTTGCTTAGTTACTCAGTTTAAATGTATGGCTCTATGTGGCTCTTTATGAGGACCCTTAGTCTGTAAATCGAGTTTTAGAGGCTCTTTCACGGCTGTGCTTTTCCCCCTCAGTGTTCCCTGCTGAATGGAAGTGGAGGTAAGGACAAAGCACAGCTTCCTTAAGGAGCAGTTGGGGCACTTTGGAGAACCACGTGCAGCTGGGAACAGAAATACCTGTTCAGGCAGAGAGAAACGTGAGGTGCTTTAACTCAGCTTTGCAAGAATTTCACTCCTTGCCTCTCCAATTTGGAGAAGCTGCTCTCGCTTTCCCAGGGATCGCCAGCTCCCTGGAGCTTTGCTGGGGGTTTCAACCCATGAAAGCTCCCACGCTGGAGGTTTTAGCATTGACATGCTGGGGTTGTGAACGATGGAGATCTCTTGAATTGGGCTCTCTCAGCAGCTTGTCCCATCACCAGCCACCTCAGGGTCACAACTGCCCTCGTGGCACTCGTTGTGCTGGCAGGGTTTTAGTGAATCAGTGCAGGTGTTCCGGCCTTGTTCCATCCTGGATCTTGAGCGTGCCACACACACAAACTCTCTTTAATTTCCAGCCCATGGTCAGGCAGAAATCAAGTGTCCATTTCCTCATTAATAACTTAATTCCTTATTTTAAATGGCCACAGTGTTATCAGTGACTCAGGCTTGAGGATGGGACTTGGTGATTCTCACTTTGTATCTCCAAGACTTCTGTAAAAGTGTTTGATGGGCTTAACCATGTGGAGGAAATGGGGAGAAAAGGCTTTAAATACTTTAAAATCACTGAATGGTTTGGGTTGTAAGGGACATTAAAGATCCAAAATTCTACCTCCTTGCCATGGCAGGGACACCTTCCACTGTCCCAGGCTGCTCCAAGTCCCAATATCCAGCCTGGCCTTGGACACTGCCAGGGATCCAGGGGCAGCCACAGCTGCTCTGGGCACCCTGTGCCAGGGCCTGCCCACCCTCCCAGGGAACAATTTCTTCCCAATATCCCATATAAATTTCCCCTCTGTCAGTCTGAACCCATTCCCTGTGTCCTGCCACTCCAGTTCCTGCTGCAGGGTCCCTCTCCAGTTTCCCTGTATCCCTTCAGACCCTGGAAGGAGCTGTGAGGTCTCCACACAACGTTCTCTTCTCCAGGCTGAGCAGCTCCAGCTTTCTCAGCCTCTCTTCATCACTGACTCTCCAAACTCTCTTTCACGAGCTCTTCTTTTCTTCCCCTCTCCATGTTGGAAAGGATAGTGGTTGAAGAAAAGAGTATCCATGAAATTAAGACTGCTGAATGTTGAGAGTTGGCCTTGTTTAATTCCCTCTAGAGCTAAATTAAAATGTTTATAAACACAGAGGGGAAGAAACAAAACATAACAAATTCAGACTTTTTGCTCTCCTCTAGGGCCTAGAAAAGTCCTCTCTGCTTTTTGCGAACTCTGCTCCCACTCTTCGGAAAATAATTTGGACTTGCCTGCTGGGTCAGGCTTTTTGTGGTACCAAACAAGTTGTCATCACCTTGTTCCCACAGATGTTTTTCTCCATGTTGGATGTTGAGCTATCCAAGGTTTTTTCTTTCACAGGCATATCAAAGAAAGTGGCTTTAGTGGCTCCTTGAAGACTTTTCCATTTCACCGTTTGTCTTATTCACAGCACACAGTCACTGAAGTGGAGCAGAGCCCCAAACTCGCTATAAATTCTTGTTTGCTGCAGTATTTGGGGATGGTAAAATAGTTTATTGGAGACATAGAGGGAATAGAGGGTTGGTAGGGAATGGTTGGATGCTGCTTCTTCCTGCACTGTGATGAGGTCATAGCACATGAACAAGCCATGACTTGTTCAAATTAAGCTTGCTCCAAGATGTTGTGGATGCTGCACACTCTCACGGATTCAGAATCTGGGAAAATTAACAAAAAGACAAATTTAAAAGTTAATACTTTGTTCTTTTCTGTCTTGTGGAGCAGCCTTAGGAAGGCAAGGGATTGATGCTGAGGAGCCTCCCACAACTACTGACAGGGTTTAGAGTTTGATTCTTGTTTCAGTTAAAATTAAAGAATAAACTTCTATTCTGCCAACAAATAAAATAATTTCCTTCAGCAGTTAGTGGGTAGAACTTTATTAAATGGAAAATCTTTAAAATTGGGCTGAGTATCTGCTAGGAACTGAGTCAGGGGTTTGAAATTGCCCGTTGCACTCCCTGTGACTGTTTAAATAAAAACAGACGGAACAATTTATCTGACTAAATAAAAGCAAACTTGAATATAAGATAAACAATGAAATAACTCAGAGTAATGATTGAGTGTTTCTGCAGCAGCTGGAAGAAGAGTTGGTGATTAGCATATGGAAGTAGATTTTTTTCCCAGTTTTATTTCAGGAGCACTCGGGAGGAGATTGCAGCTATTTCCCAGAATCGTGCCCCAGGAAGGTTCAGGTTGGCTGTTCGTTTTCCCCAGGAAAGTTCAGGTTGGCTGTTTGTTTCCCCAGGAAGGTTCAGGATACCTTTGTTTCCCCAGGAAGGTTCAGGATACCTTTGTTTCCCCAGGAAGGTTGAGGATAACTGTTTGTTTTCCCCAGGAAGGTTCAGGCTGGCTGTTTGTTTTCCAGATGATTGTGCTCTTCTCCCTGCAGGGCTCCTCACTTATTTTTTGTGTCAAGGTAAAACTCCTTCTGTCTCTGGAGAGGGGTAGGACTAAGTTACTGAACTTTTGCCAAAGTTGTGCTCTGTTAATGGGAAAACAAATCACCTCTCAAGTCTCGTGGGAAACCATTTTGTGCTTAAAGTCACTAAATTTTTAGGGCTTTGTAGGCCAAGCTATTTTTCTTATTAAAATTTGAAGCCACATGACTCAAAAGACCAGAACACCCTGACACTGCTCCCAGGTCATTCAAATGTTTTATTGAGATGGAATTCAGGGATATGGGAAGTATGAGTGGTTATTTGGGGTTTCCAAGTGATTGTGTTTATTAGGGGGAGTATATAAGCGATTTTGGATGGCTGTGACTCCTCTGCCTTGGTTCCTGCATTGTCTGAGTCTCAGTGTGGATGAGGTGGGTGGGACCTCTCAGAAATGTGAGTGTGAAACCTCTCAGAAATGTGAGTGTGGGGCTTCTCACAAAAGTTCCTGAGGAGAGATTTGTAAAAGCTGCTGCAGCCTCGTATCCTCCACACACAGTGAGTGCTGTAGGAGTTCAGGTGTCTCCGGGTACTCTTTAATCTGTTGTTCATAGTGGAAGGTGTCCCTGTCCATGACAGGGGTTAGAACCAGATGATCTCAAAGGTTCCTTCCAGCCCAAACCATTCTGTGGGTCTGAGAGTCCTTCCAGTGACTGGGAGCAGGAGACCAGTGTGGAAAGTTCTGTGAAAGCCCTTTTTGGAGGAACTGGTCGCTTCCGAGGTGGCAGTCCCCTGGCAGAGGGGCTGTGAGGATGCAGATGGCCTTTGGGATGGTGGGAATGAAGAGAAGAGCTCAGGAGGAGAAAGGGAGCTGCTGGAAACTGCAAAGCCCCATAGCTGTGGGGCAGTGGTGGTTGGAGGGGGCCTTTGGCTGTCAGGCAAACCGCAGCTCGTGTGACCACGGAGTCACAGGCTGGTCTGGGTTGGAAGGAATCATCTGAGGTCATCCAGTTGCCCCCCTGCCATGGGCAGGGCCACCTCCTGCTGGAGACTCTCTCCTCTCAGGTGTCTGCAGAGCTCTTGGCTTTGCCTGTTGGCTCCCCACACTGGGAGTTTGTTGTTAGCTGGTTCATTAACCTTTGTTTTAATTTTTATAGATGATTCTCTGTGCTTTTAGCTGTAAAACAGAGAGAAGTTCTTCAAGGAATAGAACTGCTGGATGGGAAAGGGATTTGAAGAGGTTTCAAAGGTGAAAGGAAGATGATCCAGCAGGTCTCCATCGAGAAAGTACCTGATTATCCAAGTTGTTGTGTTCGTCTCTGCTCAGGCTGTTTGACCTTGCTGAGCAGCTCATCTAGGACAGTGACTGAGGGTTTCCTCTGAGCCGCCTCATTAAAAATAATTAGAATTTAAAATAATGAAAATTAGCCAGAAGAAACCAAATAGAGCTGAGCCTTGACATTGTTACATGGAGAGTTTGTTAAAGAGGTTCTCACTTTGCTCCCAAGGAGAGAGGCCCTTTATTTATCTCCTTTTCTTGATTATGGAAGGGTAAAGCAGAAGCAGTGTTAGGAAAAACAGTGAAGTTAACAACAGGAACAGAAATGCTTTGCTGCAAGGTCTTAGGAAAGCCTTCAGAGATTGTTTTATTTAGTAAGTTCTATTTGCCTTTTCTGTAAGGACTTTGGGGCAGGGGCAATGCTGGCTCAGGATTCCATTTACCAGCACTGCTGCTTAAACATAAAATGCATCATGAAAATTGTAGGGAGGGAAGCTCATTTATGGAATGTTTTTCCTTTTTTAAGAGTGTTTGATTTATCGTGATTTGACTTCAAAAACTACTCCATTATGCCCAGGAATTTCAAGGACAACTTGTTTTTTGTTGAGAAAGTTGGAACAGAGGCATGTTCTGGTAATACATTCTGGTAATAAACTGCAGTGTAAAATTGGAAGAGGTGAAATAATGGCTGAAAGAGTTCTGCCAAGGCCCCACACTGACATGGGGCACCTTTCTGCTCTCTGGGTTTAAAGTCTTGTGGAAATATTTCCTTCCTAAGTCACCTTTGGGGCTGCAATTACTCTCTGCTTGTTTAGGTTGAATAAAGCAGTTTCGGCGCTGAAATCATTTCTGTTGAGGAACATTTAAACAAGATACTGGAGAAGAAAATTGAGAGAACTGGAGCAAGTCCTGAGGAGGCCAAGGAGATTCTCCAAAGGTTGGAGTCCCTCTGCTCTGGAGCCAGGCTGGGAGAGCTGGGGGTGCTCACCTGGAGAGGAGAAGGCTCCAGGGAGAGCTCAGAGTCCCTTTCAGTGCCTAGAGGGGCTTCAGGAGAGCTGGAGAGGGACTGGGGACAAGGCACGGAGGGACAGGACACAGGGAATGGCTTCCCACTGCCAGAGGGCAGGGATGGATGGGATATTGGGAAGGAATTGTTCCCTGGGAGGGTGGGCAGGCCCTGGCACAGGGTGCCCAGAGCAGCTGTGGCTGCCCCTGGATCCCTGGCCGTGCCCAAGGCCAGGCTGGACACTGGGGCTGGGAGCAGCCTGGGACAGTGGAAGGTGTCCCTGCCATGGCAGGGGTGGCACTGGATGGGCTTTGAGGTCCCTTCCCACCCAAACGTTCTGGGATTCTCCTAAAAACTGAGCCTCTTCCACATAACGTCGCTTAGGATAGTTCATGGAATCGCTTTCCTAAGGGACACTGCTCACTGGTGTTGCTCTTAAGGAACTTACTTTTCCCTCCTTGTTAATTTCCCGAAGTGTATTTCCAGAGAGCTTCCATTTTCCTTGATTAAATAAATTCCAACTTCTGTCATGTTTATAGGACAGATTCTCCATCCTCCTGATGCTGGGAATAACCTTTCTCTGCACCTGGCTCAGTCCAAAGATGTTCTTTTTCATGTCCCCAGAAATTCCCACTGGCTCTGGCTGGTGCCTGATTTTACAACACAGTCCTTGAGATTATGGTTTATTGAACTCATATTGCTGTTTACTGATTCTATTTCGTGAGGGGAAAAAAAGGTGCCACCCATATATTTACAACTTGCCGCTTGTCTTTAAGGTTTTTAACTAAAATTATTGTCTCTGAATTGGAAATTTGTGTCAGACTGCAGTTTTAGATTTATCTGTTCAGTGTGTGGTGGTGGATGTGGAACTGAGGCTGTGGCTTTGCTAGGTTGGCTCCTGCAGAAGGGAAGGGTGACATGTCTGAAAAAGCAAAAGCAATCTGAGATTTGGCATGGTGAAATTAGGTGAAATAATCTGTAAACTCTTATCTATGCAATAAAACTGTGTTTCCTCACAAATCTCTTAGTGGTGCCATGTGGATAATCCACAAGTTTCCTACTCCCGTCCTGCTTGGGTTTTTTTCTCCCCTAGTTCTGGCTCTTGCTCTAATCTCTTCTTTTCACTGAAATTTATCTCATGATAAATTTTCTTGCTCACCTGCTCACACTTGCAATAAATCCTCTGGAAATTGCTGAATTCCGCTGGCCAGCCCTGCCTTTTCTCTTTGACTCCCGAGAGCCACATTGGAATGTTGGACATTCCTTTTAAATGGTGAATATTCCTTTTCAATGCACTGTAGAATGCTTTGATTATCATTCTGGAAATTCAGATGTGTTTGATGGAAAATCAACTTTGGGGAAAGCTGTTAGCATGTGAACATGTATTTGACTTGTAATTTTGATCGGTTTTTTATTGAATAAAAAATAGAAGGTCTGATTTCGGTGAGCTTTTCACTGGGACACTCAGAAGAGAGAAAATATCATCATGGAAACAGAGAAGATGGGGGAAAAGCTCACAGAGTTTTTAAAAAAAGCATGATTACTCTTTTAGTGAGATATATGGAATTTTTAGACTTAAAAATTGCCCCTGCTTTGGATTTTTACTTGGATATTTAGTTTGGTTGTGTGTGTGTGGTCATCACTGTTGAAAACAATGTTGCAGAAAAGTTTGTATCATTGAGCTCCTTTGCACTAATTAACAGTTTGTTGAAGGGTCCTTCAGTTCCCCAATTCCTGAGCCTCTAGAAAATGATAACAAGCATCTCTAGAAAAAGTTAGAGTTGGTTTTGTTATGGCCTTGGAATTTTTATTGTATTCAGTGGAAAAAATAAGACCGGGGGGGGAAAAAATCAAAGGCCATATTTCATACATATAATGCAAACACTTCTTATCTTCCCACACAATGTGCTCGTAGGAAACTACAGTGGTATGAAAGATGTGCTTTTCCAGTTGATTTATTTGCTCTGTTAATGCCTCCAAAACAAAAAGCTTTAAAATAAAACAATAGTTAATTTAATTCTTAAAAACCAAACAAACAGAAAATTTTCAATTGTTATGTATCAAAGTAGACCATAGAAGAATGAAAGGAACAGGGAGGGAGAGTTCATGCATTAATAATTTTATTTAGACTGTCTAGGGCACTTTGAAATGGTGAAGTGGGCACAGAGGTATTTGGTCTCAGCTTGGGCTTGGTGATCTTGGAGCTCCTTTCCAACCCGAATGATTCTGTGATGGCAAAGCCAGCATGTTGGGGGATCTCTACAGGCAGTGATGTGAGGAGGGGCACCCACAGCAGCTCCCCATATTTTTCAGGATCTGTTTGGGTGGAGGGATCCTGCCCCTCTGGCCAGCCCCGGAGGCACCTCTGGAGTGCCGTGTCCAGCTCTGGCTCCTCAGCACAGCAGGGCCAGGGAGCTGCTGGAGCGGGGCCAGCGGAGGCTGCGGGGCCGAGGAAGGGCCTGGAGCATCTCCGTGCCCAGGAAAGGCTGAGGGAGCTGGGGCTGTGCAGCCTCGAGAGGAGCCCCAGCTGAGAGGGGCCCTCAGCCCTGGGTGTCCCTGGCTGCAGGGAGGGCTCCGAGCAGGGCCCGGGCTCTGCTGCGGGGGCCCAGCGATGGCACCAGAGCGACGGGCAGGGCCCGATGGCAGCAATTCCCCCCGCACAGGAGGCACAACTTCTGCCCTGGGCAGTGCCCAGCCCCGAACAGATTGTCCAGAGAGGCTGTGGGGTCTCCTCCCTGGGGCTGTTCCAGAGCTGTGTGCACACAGTGCTGTGCCCTGGGAATTCCAGCATCGTTCAGGCTGTTCATATGGATGAATCTTTGGATGTTCAGATGTCTGGCCTTGAAGTTGAACTCAGGAGCAGCATCACAAAGCTGCTGCTGGAGGAAATCTCAGTGATGTAGAGGTGTCCTTTAGGGGCTTCACCTAAACTGAGCTCTCAGCAAAAGCTTCACTGTTCTCACCTCCCTTCATAGGCCTTGTCTGTGCTGGGGTAATTAGAGGCTGTAACAAGCTACAGTGTGAGTCCTTTGAAGCTGATGAATAAGTAATTTTTACCTTAAGCTGGGAAATAGAATTCACCTCAGCTTGCTCTTGTGTTTAATTTACAGATGATTTTCTGTTGAGATTTGTGTGTAAGAAAAAAAAAATGAAAAAAACCCAAACAAACCAGTAATACTTGAGTATTTCTTTCGAATTTTGAATCCAGAACTTGATTAGAAGGTACCATTTTATACAAATGAGGTTTGGTTGGACTGTGGATCAGAGGAGCCTCTTAAAGTCTATAAAATCATGGGCTGCAATCTCAGACAATCCTGCATGGTGAATCGGGAAGAATGGTTGTCTCTTTTCTTGCTGAGTCAATGAGGCTCTTGGAAAATGAAAAGCTCTTCCTAATGAACTTTTATTTCCATGTGCTTTAAAGAGGGTAGTGGTTTTCTGCTGTTCAACGTAGAAAACCCGACTGGTCCTAAAATACAGTCATCACACGTGGTGATCATGCTTTTATGTATTATAAGGCTACACTTACGCGTTTGCTAGCTCTGCATGTACTGCTTGATATCTTTGAACCTCTCTTTTGAGTAAACAACAAACTCTTACTTATTTTCTTTCGTTATTCTGCTCTGCTTCCATTGATGACTCTAAACTTTTGACTCCAGACTGGCAATATGAGGGTAAGATGGCAAAATATGACTTCCTGAACATTGCTTGTCTGCTTTTCATTTGTGTTCTCCTTAGAGTTATTAAAATTCCATTCACTAAGTAGATCCTTTTTGTTGCAATTAAATTCAAATTATGTTTGTTTCTGTTGTGAAGCTTTAATTATGATTTATACCCTTTAATCATTCCTTTGTTATTTCTTTGGGTTAAATTACCATCTTATTCCCTGTGTCGTGACAGACACTGAGATTCCTGATGGGATCTCTAGAGCAAGACACAAACAGATTCATTAGTGTAGCCATCCAACTGGATCGTGGTGGAATGTGACAACAATCCTTCCCTGTGAGGTGGGCAGGCCCTGGCACAGGGTGCCCAGAGCAGCTGTGGCTGCCCCTGGATCCCTGGCAGTGTCCAAGGCCAGGCTGGACACTGGGGCTTGGAGCAGCCTGGGACAGTGGAAGGTGTCCCTGCCCATGGCAGGGTAGGCACCAGATGATTTTTAAGGCCCTTCTGACCCAAAGCATTCCATGATTCTGTGATTTGAGGGGTGTGTGTTCATGACATGCAAAGGAAGAGGAAAAATAATATAAAGTTTTAAGTGTTTTAAATATGGATCATACCTGAGATCTTTTGTCACCACATCCTCCTTTGCTTTACAAAGTTTGTCTGAGTAAGGGATAAGCAAACAGCTCTGATTTTGATCCTTTGTGAGTGTAACTTTACTATCAGTTGTAGCTCAGACCTGCATCACATTTAAGGGAATACTTGCCTTCAGCATGCCAAATATGTTGACTTTAAAAAAAACTCCAACAACAAAAGCCCTGAGATCCTACTTTTGGAATGAGAAATAACTCTTCTTTTCATCTTTATAGATTGCAAGTTGGCCAGAACAGGTCCTCCAGCCACAATAGTTCCCATTGATGAGGAGAGTCGCAACGGTGAGTGCCTCACAATTATTTATACAACAAATTATTTATAACCAATCTTTAAGGCCCTTATTGCAAATAGACCTTCCTAATTTTTCTTAAGTCAGTGGGATGGTAGCAGAGGACAAAGTTCTGGTCAGTCTTTGGTTTTGTTGTGTTTGGGTAAAGCTGAAATTTTACTCTGCAGCATGACAGGAATGTTAACAACGTGGTCTTCTGGGTTTCCCCTGTGGCTTTTGGAAGGTTGCTTGTTGGTTCCCTCTAAGTTTAAGAACATGAGTTTATGGACACCTCTGAAATGGCAGAACTTGCATGAAGTCGGAAATTTCAAAAAGAAAATGAACGTCCCTTTTTTTCAGTATTTCACTTCTCCTGTCAAGTCAGAGAGTTCCCAGGTTGTTGATCTGTGGTCTGAGCATTGCATTAGTGCAGCGTACTGTGATGGGAGGAAGTGATTTACCCTGTTACAATCAGCTTACTCCTGAGAGTAAGTTACTATTCTTTCCTGTTTTATTCTGTGTGTTTAGGGGTTTTTTTTAACCTTGCAAGCTGGGCCTGGTTTTGTGCCGTGTGTGGTTGTGGTTTATAAGATATGGGTGCTTGAGATGGTCAACAGAGCCAGGCCATGCTGGTGGAACCCCCCTGCTGTTATTCCTGGGGGAATTCCTTGTTCGAGTTGCTGAAGGTCAGATGGATAAATGCATTTATGGGTAAAACCCCTCAATAAATCAATTGTTAACACACCTGTGTGCTGAAAAGCTCTGGTACTGGGGTGGCTGTTAAAACCAGGCTGTTTTCCTCCTCCTCGGGTGGCTATTCCTGCAGTCAGGAGTGTCCAAAGAAGGGCTATGAAGATGGATGTGCTCTTTGAATCGGATGTGTTGGTTCTTGGCAAGCTGTTATTGTATCCTGATGTGTTCCAGTTGTGGGCTGCTCAGTTTTGGTGGAATGACCCCCTCAGCTGAAATGTTTTGGCTGCCAGAGCTCGTCTCTTGAAGCCTTTCATCCTCCCTACTCATTAGAAATAAATCTGTTCTAACAGCAAGGGGTTATAAAGAAATCCAAACCAACTTTGCCATCAAAGAAACTTTGTGAAAACCTTTAGAAAGAGAGGTTGAAGTTGTGGACTCCGCATCCCTGGAAGTGTCCAAGGCCAGGCTCGACAGGGCTTGGAGCAACCTGGTCTAGCGGGAGGTGTCCCTGCCCGTGGCATAGGAGCTGGAATGAGATGAGCTTTGAGGTCCCTTCCAACCCAACCCAGTCTGTGATATAAAAGTTAATACGGAATGTATGATGTTCTTCATTTCCAGTGACCAAACTTTATATTGGGATTGCCAAGAGATGCTGAAATAAAAATCCACCTAATTTTGTTCTGATCTATACAAATACGTCTCTAGCTCACATAAAGTGTGAAATCTCCTCCTCATTTTAGTTCTTGCGCTGCACTGTAGCTTCCAGGATCTGTTGTTGATGTTGGAATGGCTTTTCTAAGGCTTTGGGATCTCAAGATCTCAAAACAATGGCTGGGACATTTCATTCCATCCAGTGCATGTGGTCATTGAGTTCTGGCAACACAATAAACAGAAAATCCTGCTCTTTAGAAACAGATGTTTAGTTCCATTGTGCCATGGCACATTGAGCTCAATCATTCCTAATTCACAGGAAGTCAGAGACCAGCAAATTTCATGGAATAAAAATATTTTCCCAAATAACTGTTGCTTGTTTTCATAGTCAGGCACACAGGTACCGTGCGTGACCTTTAAAGATCTTCTTGAGATCAGCAGAGATGTTAAGATTTGACAGTTTCCCACTATGGGATGAATATCTCTTTATATCAAGTAATTTAGGTACAATAGTAAATTACATTATAATTGTGCTCATGTGAGCAATCCTAGAAGGAGTGAACTTGACCTTTCTTAAGGAATAAATGAATTATTTTATGATTTTCCCTGTGTTGAATTCAATTGGCTGATAGTATTTCAGATCGTATTAGCAGCAAACCTGATTTTTCTGGATGATTTTTATAGGCAAAGAGTTATTTTCGCCCATGGATTTATTTTTATTTAATTACTGGATTTGAGACTTGGTTTTAACTTCTTTTAAAGACTGAATGAGCCTTATTCCTAGGTCAGACTTTCTTATTGCCACTGTACCCCACATTTTTGGAGGCCCCCATGTGGAGCCACCCATGCTTTTTCCCTTCAGAGGAGCACCCTGAAATTCTCAAGGGCTTTGAATCTTTGGGCAGGGTTTTTGATGGAAAGTAAACTCTTGGGAAAGGACTTCTACAAAGCAAGATTTAAAGATTTAGAGATTAAATTAGAATTTGGAAGAGAAAGCAGAGGTTGGGGTAGAGGAAACAAGCAGACCAAAGTGAATGCCCCTAATGTGAGGACAAACAGGAACTGGCATCTTGGTGCTCCATGCAGAACAAAGAAATTCCACAGTTAGGAATGCTTTGTGTTCTTTCCCATCCTAGAAAAATCAGTCAGTGTTGGTGTGGTTTGATTTTATTTTGGTGGGGTTTTTTCTCCCCCCTTCCCTTAAGATGCTTTGAGTGCTCTAATGAATAATGGGAGCAAATCCCAAAACCTCCTGCTCTCTTCCCTCCATGTTCCCTGGGGATGTCTGACACAGGGAAGTGCAGCTTTCATGGCTGTAGGTCGGTCAGGTGTTATTTTTCCACCTTTTCATCTTCCTGCTCTCTCGGCAGCAACCTTTCGTCAGCATGACTTCCCGGGGAGGCAGAGGATGTGTGATCCTGCTACAAATCCCCTTCCACAACCCCCTGTGGGGAGGGACTCATGGGAAAAAATAGGGCACAAAAATGCAGGAAACAAAGCTGTGGGGTTTTTTCCCCCTAATGCTGTTGGACCAGTTTGTTTTCAGTTTTATTATATGTAATGCTGGAAGAATGGACCTGATTCCTGAGGCACACTGACGATTTCCATGCTGGTCCAAACTGGTTTAACTGGGTTTTCAGGGACAATCGACAGGGAATGAAGCAAATGTCCCCAGAGGCACAAAATCTGTAGCCTCCCTCCTGAGGTGGGCTTAGGTGTGCTGATAAGGACTGGGAGTTATACTCTGAATATTCATTACTTAATTAAATGTGCAGTGACCACCAGGGTGGGCTGGAATTGAGCTAATTAGCCCTAAAGAAGGAAGGGTCCTGCTATCCCACAGGAAAAGTTGTTTAGTAAAATCAACTTGGAAAGTTGCAGTGGCTGAGCACAGGTGTATCAAGAAAGGCATTCCTTAAGAGCTGTGGCTCCATGTTCATTTCCTACTTTTCCCTCCTGTTTCAGGAAGAAGGATGAGTTAATGACTTGAAGGTGCTTCAGCCTTGGAGGGCTTTTCCAACTGAAATGATTCCATGATGTCCTTGTATTGCCTTCATGAACATCTCACTCTTTCATTTTAAATAAAAATACTTTCACCTGTTGCTTCCTATCATTCAAAAATCAACTTTATGAGTGAAAGCAATCTTAGTTTTACCATTTCAAGGGATTCTGAGAACAGCATTTCCCAAGTTTGCACTGTGTGTGTAGGTGTGGAAAGACACCAAACTGTGATTTCTTATTGATTTTTCTTAGTTTTCCCCTAAAGGCACTTTGAGGACTCTTCACATTTTGCTTTTACTTGGTGCACTACTTTTTGTAGTGTTTCTATAATGGAAAAAATTCAAACTATTAGTTTATATGTTGTTATCATTCCTGTGAAATGTTTCCAGGGAGAAAGTGCTTCAGCTGATTTTTAATCTAGTTCATGCCATTGTCTTTATGCCTCTCTGACCACACATAGATTTTTCCCACATCTTTAGACAATCTTACAGCTCCCTAAAGTGTTTATGAATGTTTTTGACCAGCTTTTGACTATCCTTTTCAAATATATCTTCAGCAGCCCAGGAGTTGGTTTGTCTGGCAATGCAGATGTGGTGTGCAGATCTAAGTTAAGGTATTGCAGCCAATGAATAAACCTTGGAATTAAATCTGGCCACTTGTAGGCCAAGGGTGTAGGCCCAGCCTGGCCATTGCAGCTCAGGGAGTCGAGGTGGATGATGTGATTTAGTGATGAGTCTCAGCAGTGTTTTGCTGAATCTCTGGGTGCTGATACTGCTCTGTGGTCATTAATCCCAGGTCTAAGACACTAGATTAGCCAGCAGTACAAATCTGAGCTGGATCAGGCCCAGGCCCGTAATAACATCTGCTCAAATTAGGCCTCGCTCTGTGGAGTTTATTCCGGCTTTATGTTTTTATATAGGAAGAGAGGTGATACATTAGATCCAACAGCCGCCAGATTGAGTAACTTCTGTCAGAAGTTGTTACCCTTCTGGAATGTTCCGGACAAATTCGAACAAGAGGAGTGGATCTGTATTGATTCGTGTGCCCCACGTGGCTGCTGCTGGGCGCTGAACACTGACTGTGCCACGTCACAGAGCGGTGCAGTTCTGCTCCATCTGCTCATCCCTGGGCTCATGTGGGAGCCAGGGGGTTTCCTATGGATGCTGCTCTAAGAGGAGAAGGACCTGGGGGTGCTGTGGGTGGGAGCTGGGACACAGAACCCCCCCATGCCCTGGGCTGAGCCCCCAGCGTGGGCAGCAGGGGAGGGGGGATTCTGCCCCTGTGCCCCTGTGCTCAGGTGAGACCCCACCTGCAGAGCTGCCCCAGCCCTGGGGCCCAGCACAGGGAGGGACCTGGAGCTGCTGGAGAGAGCCCAGAGGAGGCCATGGAGCTGCTCCCAGGGCTGGAGCCCCTCTGCTCTGGAGCCAGGCTGGGAGAGCTGGGGGTGCTCACCTGGAGAGGAGAAGGCTCCGGGGAGAGCTCAGAGCCCCTTCCAGGACCTAAAGGGGCTCCAGGAGAGCTGGAGAGGGACTGGGGACAAGGGCTGGAGGGACAGGACACAGGGAATGGCTTCCCAGTGCCAGAGGGCAGGGATGGATGGGATATTGGGAAGGAATTGTTCCCTGGGAGGGTGGGCAGGCCCTGGCACAGGGTGCCCAGAGAAGCTGCGGCTGCCCCTGGATCCCTGGCAGTGCCCAAGGCCAGGCTGGACACTGGGGCTTGGAGCAGCCTGGGACAGTGGGAGGTGTCCCTGCCCAGGGCAGGGGTGGGACTGAATGAGCTTTCAGGTCCCTTCCAACCCAAGCAGTGGTGCTGTGAGCAGTTCTGGCTCAAGTTCTGGATTGTCCAAAGCGTTCCTATGCTGTTCAGGACTGTGCTGATTAGACTCAGAGAAAGGGGTTAAACTGGGCCATAGAAATCCACTGGGAGCAATGAACATTCCAGGAAAGTTTCTTCAACAGGACTTCCTGCTGCTGCCTCCCTGGCTGGGGGTGGGGAGCCTGTGCCAGGGTGCAAGTGCCAGGGAATCAAGAGACACCCAACTGTAGCTGACTTGGTTTATTTTTCTAAATGCTCTGGTCAAAGAACTGTCCACAAATTCCTCCATCATTTACTCAGCTAATAAATGTCTTCAATGCGATGAAATATAAAATATTTTTTGTTTTTATAGCTTCTATTTATGTTTTTTTCCCATTTTTCATGCCAGCAGTTGGCTCATAGGTGTTGCTTCTCAACTCTGCCTGCAGATGCTTCCATCAAAATGTGCACGAGAAACAATTTGATTTAGTTTCTAAATTCATGAGATGGGAAAAGAGGCCGAAATTTATGGAAATTATTTTTGTTTCATTCCAGCCTGTTCGTTCATTTCTGTCCTGAAGTGATGCGTTCTCCAGATTTGGGTATTAAGGATTTCACTGGGAAGTAATGAATCAATTTGGTGTCTAATGCTGTTTTTATGCCATGGTTTTAAATTCTCATGTTTTTTTGTGTAGGACAAATGTGTAAAGACTGAGGAAGCTGTAAAATGGATCAGTTTATTATTCTACTTTTATTTATCAGCACATCAGCAGTGGTAGGGACTTAAGCAGAGCTGTTGTTAAAGATCTCTGCAATTCTCTTCCAGTAATTTTTTTTAAATTATGCCTTTAAAAAAAAAAAAATCAAAGTTTCAAAAAGCAGGAGATAATTTGGGGTGGAAGTAGCAGAGAAAAGTTGTCCTTTTAGAAACTGATTCATTTTTAAGGGTAGAAAATAGGGATAGAGTTGGAAATATTTAATTATTTTTGTGCTCTCAGCTGTCCAGAAAAATATCCTAACCTGGTGTTGGTGCTCTTGGGGGAGGTGAAATAGAGGTCTTTGAATTACCTCCAGGGATGAGAGAGAGAAGTGATGTTTGAATGACAAAAATGAGGAATTTAACTCCATTTTGGCATAGGGATAATTGCTGTGGATCAAGATTCTGCTCTGTAATGCCAAGGCCTTTTCAAAATGGGTTTGGGATTTCCTTTTTTACTGGAAATTCTCCCCGGAGTGATTGGAATTTTTCTGAACAGCTCATCTATGACAGTTTGAGTATTCAGAATAAATTATTCAAATTGCAGTACGTGATCCATTCATATTCCCAGGGTGTCTATTTACCTTTGCCAATAAAGAACTGCATATTTCCCCTAATTATTTCTTCCATATAATTTTGCAATATCAAATGTTTCAGTAGCACTGCTACTGAGGAGATTGTCTTCTCTTTCACAGTCCCAGTAAAGCAGTGCAAGGCTTGGAGGATTTGACAGATTTTAAGGCTGTTTAAAATCAGTTTTGCTCCAGGGAGTGGGAGGTGATGGTTGGGATTGGCATCCAGAACTGCGATGTGCTTTCCAAGTGTTTTGGTGTTGCTTTAATTTTGGAGTGTAAAACAGAGCCCAAAGCAGGTTTGATAAGTCTGGGGGAGGCTGCTCCAACCAGCTCCCAGGAAAGGTCAGCCTGGCTCTGTTGTCCTGTGGCAGTGGCTCCCACGGAGCTGTCCCAGTCCTGAGAGCTCAGGTTTCCTCTCATGTCTCTGGTGTCAGAGTGAATGGAACTTCTGCTTTCTGAGGAATGGTCTTTTATGTGAATTCTTTGTCAAGGGATGGAATTCCTACCCTGCAGCTCAGAATGCATTCATCCTTCTTCCCTCAGCTCTGGTGAGCTCTCTGGGCAGGTGCTCCCTTTCCAAAATTCCCAGCTCTGCTGGTTCTTGGGCGCTGGAGCTGCTCAGTCTGGAATCAACTCTTTGGACCTGCTGGGGCTCTGCTGAGCTGAGCCATGTCAGCTCTCAAAATTCACCTTTGTTCAGCTGAGTTCTGTGTAGGAATCCCAGAATGGTTTGTGTTGGAAGGGCCCTCACAGCCCCTCCAGTGCCACCCCTGCCATGGGCAGGGACACCTTCCACTGTCCCAGGCTGCTCCAAGCCCCAGTATCCAGCCTGGCCTTGGGCACTGCCAGGGATCCAGGGGCAGCCACAGCTGCTCTGGGCACCCTGTGCCAGGGCCTGCCCACCCTCACAGAGAGGAATCTCTTCCCAATATTCCATCTCAATGGCTGGAGCAGCATCAGTTCTTTTCCAAGTCCAGCTAACAGCAGGAGACACGTTCAGCAGTGTGATGGGCCCCCAAACTGGTCTCTTTCTGTCTCTTCTGTGTCAAAAGAATTGCCCACCTTACCTTGCTGGGAAATGAAGTGTTGGATTAGAATGGACAAAACTACACTGAAAATGAGAGCTTGTGGTGCCAAAGGGCTGGAGAAGTGCTGGGAGAGGGAAGGCTTGCACGCGAGCCCCGTGGCAGTTCCCAGTGAGCAGGATGCAAAGGGTGGTGTCCAGGCACAGGTCCCCTCCCTGCTTCCCTCTGGAGCACAACAGGGATATAAAGAATCGACAGAAAATCCAGGAAGGGAGAAGCTGAGTCAGTGTGGCACCTGCCCAGGGCAGAAGTTCTGCCTCCTGTGCAGGAGGAACTCCCTGGGATCAGTTCCTGCCCGTTCCTCTGGTGCCACTGCTGGGCCCTCCAGAGCAGAGCCTGGTCCATGCTCAGAGAGGCTGTGGGGTCTCCTCCCTGGGGACATTCCAGACCCATTTGGACACAATGCTGTGCCCTGTGCTCTGGGATGGCCCTGCTGGAGCCATCCAGGTGACCACTGTGCTCCCTTCAGCCTGACCCGTCCTGGGATTCTGTGTCTCTTTGGCAGGTGCCTGAGGATCTTGGGAAGGCTGTCCTCCAGGACAAAATTCCCATTACTTTTCTGAGATGCCTCCTGTAAGCCAGGCATGCTTTTGAAAAATTACCTCCTTCCAAAGAAACCTCACCCACATTTCCATTTCAAGGGATGATATAACCCCAATCCCTTTTCACACCTGGGTGAGCAGGTATGGCTTTGCATTTCCCATTCTTCAGCATGTGTCTGGATGTGGCACTGGGAGCAGGGATCTGTCCTCAGTGTTTTCATAACCCTCCATCCCCCCCAAAAAAAGGAGGAGGGGAAGGGGAAAACATGGGGAAAAAAAATGACTTTTTAAATGGTCATGTCCCAGCTTCTTTAATTGCACTGATTTTATTTTGATCTTAAGATGATGGATAACTGCTTAGCAATTCACGGATAATATGTTTCTCCCTCATATTCCCCATGTTTTTTTAGCAGATTGCTCCAAAACATCAGAATTTTTCTCTTTATTCCAATTTTGAATTGCTAATAAGAATCACACTTAAGTTATTGCTTGTTTTGAACAGCAGAGTGCTTGGAACAGTAAAATAATTCGATAAATGATGGATTTCAAAGCCCTACTTGGCTCAAACATAAATTACATTTGTTGGTTTATTTTGTTACACAGTCTCATGTGAAAGCTCCTTGTATCCTTTTAGATTTCCAAAGTCATGCTCATCAAGCCAAATGTTCTGCTCCGTGGCTCTGAGAGTTTTTTCCTCCTTTATTCAACCATAATTTTTCATCATTACTCTGCTATTCCACATTTTTATCCTATTGACACAATTGTTTAGGAACATAGGGCCTGATTAAAATAAATCATTAAGTCTGGACCTTCTGGCTATCTCTAAGTTACACCATTAGCACAACCTTAGGGATCATTTCATGCTTCTGATAAGCCCATTTTTTTTCTGGAGATGTTTGGGGGAGTTGTCGTCTGGAGGGGCAAGAATCTCGCGACGTTTAACCAGGCCAGGTGCTGCTGCTGCCCCTGGGTCAGGACAACCCCCGGGATTAATCCAGGCTGGGGATGAGCAGCTGGAGCAGCCCTGGAGAAGGACCTGGGGGTGCTGTGGGTGAGAGCTGGGACCCAGAACCCCCCCGTGCCCTGGGCTGAGCCCCCAGCGTGGGCAGCAGGGGAGGGGGGATTCTGCCCCTGTGCCCCTGTGCTCAGGTGAGACCCCACCTGCAGAGCTGCCCCAGCCCTGGGGCCCAGCACAGGGAGGGACCTGGAGCTGCTGGAGAGAGCCCAGAGGAGGC
>VZTD01005029.1:437348-479541 GCA_013397725.1 Rhagologus leucostigma
CTGGACACTGGGGCTTGGAGCAGCCTGGGACAGTGGGAGGTGTCCCTGCCCAGGGCAGAGGGTGGAACTACATCATCTTTGAGTTCCTTTCCAACGCAAACTGTGATTCCATGTTTTTTACCAAGCTTTTGCCCAAATATATATTAATTCTTTTCAGAAGAGTAATTATACGTTGCTGCTACCAGGCAGAAAGTTTTATTTCTCAGGATGGTTTACGAGCCCAATGAAAAACCTGGCACATGTTGCTTCTGAAATGCACTGCTGAGCATTCGTGTTGGGCCTATTATTTTGTCGCTTTCACAACAGGGTGAAGTTTAAAAGAGCAGTTCTGTGACAAATTACCTTCCATGCAAGGAATTAATAGTTTTTGGAAAGGACATCTCTGAGGAAAGCAGCAGCAGGGAGAACCACCTCACTTTTCAAGTGTGTCTGTGTGTTTTGATAGTTTTTGTTTGTTCTCTTTTTGTTTTTCTTTTATTTTGGTCAACGATCCTGTTTCCCCTCACATGCAGCTCCACACCCTCTGTTTGATGCATCCAAATCTTTCCAGTAGTTCCTCTCAGCATACAAAGGGCTGGGGGAGAGGATGCAGTGCTGGCCTGAGATGTGGCCCATGGGCTGTTTCTTCCCCTCTCTGAGGTTTCTGGTGGGTAATCCTCAAGTCTGATGAGGAGAAGAAAGCTCAGGGGGGCCCTTGTGGCTCTGCACAACTCCCTGACAGGAGGGGGCAGCCGGGGGGGTCGGGCTCTGCTCCCAGGGAACAGGGACAGGACAAGGGGGAGGCTCAGGTTGGGTATTAGGAAAATTCCTCCCTGAAAGGGCTGTCCAGCCCTGGCTCAGCTGCCCAGGGCAGTGGTAAATCCACCCATCCCCGGAGGAATGTCACAGCCATGTGGATGTGACACCTGGGGACATGGGTCAGTGGTGGCCTTGGTAGTGCTGAGTTAACAGTTGAACTCCGTGGTCTCAGAGGTCTCTTCCAGCATTAGTGATCTGTGATTTTCACCTGGTTGCTCCCTCTGTTAACACCTCTGTGTCTCACTCCTTTTACAAATAAAAATCTTACTGAGTGCCTTTGGGGATTCTTCTCCCTCACTGCAATTCACTGCTCAACGTCCTAATTTCTTTCTAAGTTTTGCAGCCTGCAAGTTGCTCTTCTTATCTGTCTGTCAAAGGTCCCTTTTTGTTTATTTCATTCTCCAGAATTACCTCTGCTTGCCCCACAGACCAGAGACCCCTGGGGAATTCCCTTCTGGCTGTGGCTTGGTCTCCTGGGGGGCTGCCCAGCCGCGGAAGTGTCCAAGGCCAGACTGGATGGGGCTTGGAGCAACCTGGGATAGTGGAAGGTGTCCATGGCAGGGGGTGGAACAAGAGGGGGGTCCTTTCCAACCCAAACCACTCCATGATGTGGTTGCTGTATCAGAACAAGAGCCATATCTCTACTTCAAGATCCTTTAGCAACTAATTTGAGGCAAAATTTGAATTTTCTGTCTTTTAGGATTATAATTGAACGAGTTCTTTTGTAAACTGTATCTCATCAGATAGTAAGAAGTTTCCCAGTGAAGGAAGCAAACAGGGTCACCAAATGGTTGATGTTTATGGTGTGATTTTCTACACATTCATGTTCTCCCCCTTGGGTTTTTTGTGAGAAAGACAAGGTTTGGGTTTTTGTTTGGCTTTTTAAATCAGGTAAGTGAAAGCCCATTTGTTGTTACTTATTTACTAAAGGAATTTTCTGGTGTTTATTTTTTACCCTTGACCTTTTCAGAACATGGATTAAGCCTGTTGTCCCACAGATCCTGTTTCCCTGTGGAACCTCACACCCCAGTGGGCTGTAAGCGTCCATCTCTCCAACAGGAATGTCCTCGGAACCATTCCTTGCCTTCCCTTGGCCTTGCCTTCCCTTGGCCATGAAGGATTGCAGTTAATTTCTCCCACTTCTCTTGTAAAAGCAAACCTCTGGTCAAGAAAATCTCGTGGTTTCCCCAGCATTCAGCTGTGTTCCACTGGGTTTTTCCAGCCTGGGAATATCAGGATCTGTATTTCCCTCCAAGCTGTGTGTGCAGCAGGACAGGGGAGTTCTTTGCTGGGGATCCACAGGCTGGGCTCATCCTCCTGTGCTTGCTCCAGGCTCCTGGGAGGGATTTCCTGCTTCAGCTCCACCTGCCGTGAGATGCTGAGGGACTGCCCTGGGTTATTAAAACCCTTTCAAATCTCACAAGTATCAACTCATAATGTTTTAACATGTTAAATCTGTAAAGGGACCATATGGGTTTTGTTTCGTGCTTTTGTTCAGCATTCCTGCTCCTGATGAAGCCCCTCCAGGCACTTAATTAATGTCAGCAGTGAGAAACCATTTCTCCTGAAGGTGTGTTGTCACCACGGGTGTTCATCCCTTCCACCCTTCCCACAGAGGGCTCTGGTTTTTAAGGAGCTCTGGCTGAGAGGAGCTGAAAGGGAAGGATATGCTGCTTTTCTTTGGTAGTGTAGCTTGAGGGTGGGCCTGAGGGGTGATGCTGTGTCTATTAAAAAAAATAAGAGGACCCAAAAAAAGAAAAAAGGACAAAAAATAAAGAAAAAAGCTCAGTAAGAGTGGAAGGAAATATGTATTTCCATAAGAAGAATTCCTAGAATCATAGAATTCCTAGAATCGTTGAGATGGGGGAATACCTCCTTGTTTAATGGGTGTTCTCACAGAGCTCTCAGGTTATTGAGACATTATTTTTCCCCCTTGGAATGTCATATGATACCAGTTCTAGCAGCTTCCTGCTAATCCAGTTATTTTATAAACAACATCTCAGGCAAACCCCGGGTTTTGATCTGTGGGACTCTGTAAAAGGCACTTGTAAAGCACCTTTCTCTGCCCAGGCTCTGCCACTGGAGCAGGGGCTTTGTTCAGGTCCCTGGGGAGCAGGGCTGGGTGGATATGAAGTGTTAAAGATCTGGCAGTGCTATTTCTTGCCTGTTGTTAAGCTCTTTCATGCATTATTTATCAAACAGCAGGTGAAGACTTCAACCTTTTTATGATAATTGATAGTGGTTAGAATACAGGATTACAAACAGCTCCTGAGCACCAGTAAATGCCAGCACGGGAGGTGGATTGGCAGGACGAGTTTTTCATCGTTAATTCAAAATATATGAGCTTTGTTGGGCCTCACTGGGTCAGTGTGGAGGGGGAGAGGAGAAACAGGTGATAAAACTGTATATAAACAGCTTTGTGTGGGGTTCTGCCTGCTTGGGCTGTGCAGTGCTCCTGCAATTCCAGCGTGGGGTGACAGGATTGAAGACACCTGTGTGGGCTCACAGCCGGTTCTGGATGATTGGTGTGCTTCCCTGAAACCCAGGGTCCTCAGGGAACTGTTCCCTCCATCACCTGGGGGGCTGAAGTTGTTTTTACCTGGGGTACAATTAGAATTATCCCTACAAGTGGAATTATCCCGTGTAAGCCAGCTGCCCTGGGCACTGCCTTTGCTTGTGCCACGTTTTGCCCAAGTCCTCAGCATGGCTGATGCCTGCTTGGAGTTCAGGTGTCAAAAAAAGGTGCTGGAAAGTTCTACTCCTGGTTTGGTAAGGTTAAGGCCAACTTAAGTTAGTAAATTTTACCTGTTTGTAACCAGACAAGGAACTGGCTGGCTGGGAAGTGTGAAATTTAGGATTTTTGCCTTTTAGTATCAACTGTATTGAAAAAAAGAGACGAGACAGAGGCAAAAAAAACAAAACCCATGAGCTGTTAATTCAGTTTGATAGAGCTGAAGCAGCTCCATATTGATGGCTCATTATTTTTAAATTGACTAAGGGTTTCCTTTCATTAATCCTTTATTCTGCAGACAGATGGGAAACGGTGGCTGCTTTTTTTCAAGGGCAATTTCACCCAACTGACAGCACACTGAAGCTTTGGGTTGGGATTTTTTTTACTGTTGAAATATGACATGGCATAGATCAAAAAAAAAAAACCAACAAAATGGAAGATTCTTTAATTAAAATGTGCAGCCTTGGTTTTGTTTTATTGTTTTTATAATTAGTGGCATGATCTCTGTTAATTTTCAGCTGTCTGGAAACATGCCTGGTGGGTGTCAGATGTCTCTGCTGGATTAGTAAACATTAAAATACATTAAAACCACACATTTGCTCTCTCTTCAGTACTGATTTGCACCGTCCTTCTCATTCAGCAGCCAGGCAGAGCCCTGAACATTTTGGTATTATTTTTATTAGCTCTAATTAGCCTTTAAGCATAACGAGCATCCGTGGAGTAGCTGTGCGTACTCTGAGTTTTAGATGTCAGGCTAATTTTGGGTTGTGAGTGCTGTCTGTGAGGTTAAACCCAGAAACAGAGAGGAAGGACAAAGCTGTGAGTGGAGCTAAGCCTCTCACCCTTCCCTGCCTCATCCCATCAAAGCCATCAGGGAATTAGGGAAGCAGAACATGCTTCCAGCTCCAGCCAAAATACAAACCTTGCTGTCAGGTGGGTGCAGGGATGAGAAGTGCAAGATGGAAAAGTGCTGAATAAATGATCAAGTTGCTGTCACCTCACAGTGTTTATTTTCCCAGCCGTCACCATCATTACTAATGAACAATCCCATCCCACTGTGGATGCAGCACTTGAAAAGTTAAATATCCCACTTCTAAAAGGATGTATTTGGCTTGTAAAGGAAGTATCCCACCTTTAAAGGAAAATATCCCTCTTCTGAAAGAGAACTTGCCTTCCTTCTTCCCGTGGTGGGAATCCAGGTTTGCTGAGCTGCTGGTCTCCACAGTGAAAGCAGTTTTTGCCCTGGGGCCTTAAGGCACCACGAGCCTGGGCATCTCATTCCTCACGCTCTGCGTGATGAAACAGAAAAAGAGAGTTTTAGAGCATATCTGATGAAATCAAAGGTGATATGGTCATTGGGCTGGACTCCTCTCCAAGGACTCGGGTTAATTTGACCTCATGAGTTCTGGCCCATAGAACCACGCAGTGTTCCCCCATTGCTCTGCTAATGCCAGGCACACCCTCGTTATCCCACGGTTACACACCTACACCCCGTGTCAGCGCTCCTGGACATCCAGCAGGGACGGCAGGGAGGTGCTGGAGGAAAACTGGGCCTGGCACGAACCTCTGTATTTGCCCTGAGTAGGCTCAAAGCCCGCAGCTCTTTTCATCTCGAAAGGAAAGAGGGGCTCTGCAGCACCTTGGTGGTGTCCAGACCCTTCCCAGACAGGACACTGCATTTCCGAGCCATGCCCAGACCTGGACCTGTGTGTTTACACGTGGCTGATGCAGGGATTTCCTCCTGGTTGCATTTTGAGACCTCAGCTCACTCGCTCTTAATCCATTTAATGTTCATCCAGTTTATTTTCATAGTTTCATAATTGGCTTATGTCATACGAGACCATGGATATTTAAACTTGGGAAGTTGCATTCCCTCTGCTCTCCAGGCTTGTAATTTCATTACAAATAACCAATTTTATGTACTTTTTTCCCCATTGTTCCGTGTTAATAGGTGTATTATACTCCTGTAGCATGCGTTTGGTCTCCTCTGTCTGTTGGCATTGTTTTTCCTGGGATCAGACTCCAACTGATGTGTATTTACTGGGATTAAAGAATGGCACAGTGTTTGCTTTCCCTGTTTCAGGACTGTTGCCAAGGGATCTGAGCACTCTTGGCTCTTCCCAGAGACATCCACGTGCTGGGACCAGAGGCAACAGAACTGTCAACACTGGTTTGGAATGTCCTCTGTTTCAGTGCCAATAACCAGGGTTTCAGCAGCATCTTGTGGCTTAAATCACCTCTCCCTGCTGGAAAATGGATGTTTATATAATCAGTGCTTCTGACCTTTCTGTCCTTTGGACAGAGATGTTCTGCTACACCAAGGCTCTGATTTTTGGCTTTCTATGAAATGTAACAATGGAGGATCTTGAGCTGCTTCCAAGGGCTTGACTTGGTCAGTCACAGGTTTCTCCTCAGGTCCTTTGTTTCTCTGGTATCAACTTTCCCTCTGTCTCACATTTGTGAGACCCCACCTGCAGAGCTTCCCCAGCCCTGGGGCCCAGCACAGGCAGGACCTGGAGCTGCTGGAGAGAGCCCAGAGGAGGCACCAGGATGAGCAGAGGGATGGAGCAGCTCTGCTGGGAGGAAAGGCTGGGAGAGCAAAGTTCGCTTTGCTTTGCCTGATCAAATTCTTTTGTTTTGGGGGGTTTTTTGGTTGATTTCTCCCTTGAGGGTTATGTGCCTGTGTAACCTTAAAATTAATGGAAAATACGCCTTATTCTTTAGATGAGAGAAACTTTATCACCCCCCCTATAACATTTTTTTTTCTCTGAAGAACATCATAAGTCAGCCTTAGCAGATGTCATCATTCCCCTGTGGTGAGGCCTTACTTCATCTCATTTACCCCCAGGAACCACTAATTGCAGCCCGTAATTTACAGTGGTGTTACAGCTGATGGGAAGGAGGAACAAAACAGCCCCAGGGTCTGATCCAGGGGCTGTCAGCCAGGGTATCTTAGCCAGGAGTGGGCAAGTCCAGAGGAAGCAGGCAGGACAGTCAGTGGGTGTGATGGATGGAGCTGCAAACAGTGGCACAGAATGTATATAATGGGAAAATATTTGAGGTGTGGGATTGGCTTTTTTCTTAACGGTTTCCACTGGGGTTCTTGTTTGGTTTGGTTTTGGGTTTTTTTGTAAAAATGTTAAATGCTGGGCTGGTGCTTTCACAGAATCTGATTGCAGTTCCAAGGTCCTGTGCCTGAGTGGGAATGGCTTTCTTGGAGCCCAGACTATTTCCATGAAGGTTGAGTTGCCCACCCCAGGACGTGTCCGTATTTTATGTGCTGACCCTGCAGAAGACTCTTCTCCCTTTTCTTCTATAAGCTGGGAAGTGCCATCCCTGCTTGGCACTGCACCAGCCAGAGTGACAGAGGTTTGGGGTTCTGTCTGATTTGGGGTTCTTCCAAAGACAGTGGTGGATTTTCCTCTCACTGAGCAAAGGAGTCTCCCAAACACCTTCTAGTGCTTTAACGTTTTTGTGATCCCAGCGTTAATCGGCCTCTTTAGAAGTCTTCCATAGAGTTTATTTTGAGCAGAGGTGGAATTCCAGCTCTTAAGAAACAGTGAAGTGAAGGATTGCTGGAGCTCGTTCTGCTCAGGAAGCAGCATGGGGTGGTGCTCCTTCCCAAGGATTTGCAGCAGGGATGTTGCCTCATTCCTTCGTCCTTTGGGCCATTCTCTAAGCCTCAATAGGTCACTCCTTTGAGATGCTCTTCCTCACCCTGAGGAGCACTCCAGGCTGTGCTGAAGGTCAGATGAGGTTTGAGGGTGCTTAAGGAAGAACTTCCCAGTCATCAGGGAAGGGACCACAACACTCTCAAGTGTGCTGGTTCCTAGCAAGACTTTGCCCCATCTCCGGCCATGTTCGTGCAGTTAATTTCCAGCTGGAGACAAGGAAAAACTCCTGTCTTCGGTTAGCAAGCCCTCAGTTGCGGTCATTCAATTAACAACTGAACACCCAAAGGAGAAAAAAGGAGAAAAAGGAAGAGGAAAAAAAAAAAAGTGCGTGGCACATTTTTTGATGTTAAAATAATAATCATGATGGGGGGAAATAAACCAAAAAGAGAACTTGGACTTTGAATTTGAAGCAAGAGCATGAATACAGAAATGGACATTTTGCAGCTGAAATCAAGAGTTGTGTCTGGAACTTGAAGTTGACAGGTCATTAGTATAGCAGTAGGAAGTTGTGGTGTTCCAGCCTTTAAATCCCTGCTGTGCTGAGTGGATCTTTCTGCCCTCTTTGAAAAACTCCTCTTCCTTTCTGATTTATACGTACTTGAAGGCTGAGACACCTTTGGTGTTGTTTCATGCTTGCAAGGACAAAGTTAATTCCCAGCTGTTTGTAATACAGTTCACTTTCTCTCTATTAATCTAAATCAATCAATTATCCTAACTTCCTTTATGAGAAATATTTATGCCTGCTCAGAGCAGAATCAGTTAAAATTGATTGCATCTTAACTGGATCCAGCATGAAATATTTTGTTTCCTCCTGGTAGGAGCATGGGAGAAAATGTTGTCTGTGGCAGTACTTAAATATCATTTCAGGTGGAGAAGAAGAATTTTGGAGCTGCTGCCCGTACTTGGCTGATCCCCTGTTCTCTGAGAAATGAGCTGGTTTGGCACAGAGGATTTGGGTTCAAGCCTCAAAATGCTTCCCTTGTGTGACCCACCCACCATTACCAGCAGAGCCAGAACTGGGAATTACTGCTTGGAAGTCATGTAGTCCAAGATTTGCCTGGTGGGAATATTCTCCTGATGAATTGTGAGGTGTGTTGGGTGTGGGACACACCGGAATGAGCGTTACCCCCTTTTCAAAACTGCTGTTAATGAGCTCCCAAAAATCAGTGATGCTGCTGAGGAGAGAGCCACCTTGTTGTCTGAGGAGACACCTTATTGCTCTTGAACTCCCTGAGACGAGGGTGGGGCCAGATGGGGTCAATCTCTTCCCCTGGGAAACCGGTGATAGGACAAGAGGAAATGGCCTCAAGTTGTGCCATGGGAGGCTCAGATTGGATATTAAGGAAAATTTCTACATGGAGAGTGTGGTCAAGCACTGGAACTGGCTGCCCAGGGAGGTGGTGGAGTCGCCATCCTTGGAAGTGTTCAAAAAACATGTGGACATGGCACTTGAGGACACGTGGGTTAGTGGTGACAGCGGTGGTGGCTGGGTCGTTGGTTGGATTTGAGGATATTAAAGGTCTTTTCCAACCCCAATGATTCTTCCTTTCTCAGCTCTGTAAAGCTGCCATGAAAATTATTGGCCAGCTTGATGTACCTTAAAGATTACATGTGGTATGTTCCCATTAAAGTCTGTTTTCCCAAATAAAACAGGGTAAGAAGCAGGAGGTGAATAACCTGCTTAGCAGTGCCTCTAAGGTTTTCATGGAGTTTCATGTCTCCTTTTAATAGCTGCTGTTTCAGATGAATTTCACTTCAGCCAAAATGCCATTTACCGTTAGAAGTCTGGAGGGAACCTGAGCAACGAATGGTTTCGACAAATGAGCAGTTTGAGGGAATTCATCTTCTGTGGAGGAAATACATCGACAGGGTAGGATTTGATTAACTTCAGGTAGAAAACAAGGAACAAGTGCCTTGGGATGTAAAATTTTATTCTGATTAGACCAGCCACGCAACCAGACCAAGACCAAATATGCAGATCTTTGTACTAATGCTTGAAGTCTTGAAAACTACGGCAGCGTGGTGAGATCCGTGTGCTCTGGACATCTGGAATTCTTGTTGGAACAGATGCATCACGGCCGTGCTGGAAGGCAGGGAGCTGATGAGATCTGTACAGCAGTAGCAGCAAATGAGAGTAACGAGGGTTGTTTCCAGTGGAGCCCTAGAGGAAGCAGAGATTTATAAAAGGAAAAGAATCACAGAATCCCAGACTGGTCTGGGTTGGAAGGAATCTTAAAACCCATCTCCTTCCCCACCCATCCCACCTTCCACTACCCCAGGGTGCTCCCAGCCCCATCCAATCTGGCCTTGGACACTGCCAGGGATGGGGCAAGGAAGACAACCAGGCCTCTGTCATCTCCATAGGCTGCAGAGTCCTGTCTGAAAGGGAAAAGTTGAACCTTTGAGCCCTCCCTGCCAGCTGGGCAGCCAAGGCTTGGTGTCCAGTTCGGGTGGAAATTGTTGCTGTGCCACGTTTTAATACTGATTTTACTGAGCCCTTTCATGGTGTCCTTGCAGAAGCAAATACTCAGTGAGGTCTGTATGGTAAGAAGTGGTAGGAAAAGCTGTGGGTTTTGGGGTGACCTAATTGTGGCCTTCCAGCACCTGAAGGAGCCAACAAGAAAGATGGAGAGGGACTATTTCCAAGGGCCTGGGGACTACTTCCAAGGGACTGGAGTGCCAGGACACAGGGAATGGCTTCCCACTGCCAGAGGGCAGGGATGGATGGGATACTGGGGAGGAACTGTTCCCTGAGATGGTGGGGAGGCCCTGCCCCAGAGAAGCTGTGGCTACCCCTGGATCCCTGGCAGTGCCCAAGGCCAGGCTGGACAGGATCGGAACCTCCCTGTAAAGAGGGGAAGCTCTGAGGTGACTGGAAGCAGATGGCTCCCTCAGAGCAGTTGAATGCACCACAAAAAACTATCTGCAGCCTCCTTGGAAAGACTTGGAGAAGGAAGAAAGCTGGAAGGGATAGAGGGGAGAATCTATTCTGCTTGGAAAATAAATAAACCAACCCATGTTTAAGTTTGATGCTGCTGGGATGGATTTTAAAAATATTTTTCTAGCAGAACCACATCTGCAAACTCTCAGAGATGAACTGAAATAAAACCATAAGGAGGAGCAGTTGTAGTGCATGGAACCATGCATGGGAAATTTCTTCTGGAAGGGAGCAGAGTGTCACAGAAACTTTGTAGCAATAACAAGATTAAAGCCAAGTAATCAGAGGTGCCATAGCCAGGATTACACCAGATAAATGTATAAATCCAGGATAATTGTGCCCCAGAACCACCAGCCAGTCACTTCCTTATGGTAAAATCCATGCTCTGGCAAGCTTCCTTCTTCTTTTCTGTCTGCCATGGCAATGGACTGGTTGTTGGATCGAAACAACCCCCCTGCTGGCTTTGGGGACAATGTGGGGACTGCCAGAGCTGTACTTAATTTTTAGCTCTGAATAAACAACGAGCAATTGGCTGTTAAATTTATAAAATATCCAAGTGTCTACAGTGTCTTTTAACTCGACAAAGAGTGTGGAGTTGGAGTCATTAGCTGAGCCTCTCTGGTGGGGTAATGGAATTTGTGTCAGAGTTTGATATTCTTTACTGTCTGGGCCTTGTACAGTGGGTAAAACAACTGCATTTATGGGGCATTGGTGCACTCATTAATAGGAGAGCAAAGGTGTTCTGCACACTTTACAGCTGCTTATTTCCAGGGATTTCCCTGCACTGAGCTCTGGCCACATTGTTCTCGTTGGATTCAAGACCCAAGGTGATTCCTGTCAGGACATATTTTGTGTTTTGCGAGATGAGTAACCCTGTACTTGAGCAAAAATAAGGTTGTGGGAATTCAAGGCCAGGTCGGAGGGGGCTTGGAGCAAGCTGGGGCAGTGGAAGGTGTCCCTGATCAAGGCAGGGGGTGGCACTGGATGGGATTTAAGGTTCCTTCCAACCCAAACCAGTCTGGGATTAAAGTAAAATATATTAATACTACTAACAATCAAAAGGAAAAAGTGAGAGAGGAATAAACCCCAAGTCCTGTCAATATTTCTTACTTTCCATGTTCTCTTAGTGATTGCAAAACCCAAATTGCTCTTTAGATGTATCATCTCCCAGCAAGCCTGGTGGAATTCCCCTGGATAACAGAGCTGGCCACTCCAGCAGACTCCAGAGTGCCATTGCCACCAAATCTCCCCCTTTGCTGTGTCTTTCTTTTCATTATTTGTAATAAATGGCCTGGGCTCGTTGGAGTGGCTCCACTGCAGCCCTGGTTGCAGGAGCACAGTTGCTGTGGCATTTCAGCAGCTCACTGTTTCAATTAACACATTCAGGCATTCCTTCCTTCAGTTTACTCTAGCAGAGGTCTCAGACAATGTGATTACCAGTCATGAACTGTATTATAACTTCCTCACGTGCCATTCAGTCAAACCATGGAACTTTATTTGTGTAAATGTTGATTATTCTCCTCATTCCTGAACGTGTTTTTCAGGTCCGTTCTAAATTGAGCGAGTCCTTTCAGCTTCGCAGAGCTGATCGAAAGCTTTTCTGTCCAACATCTGCCCGTGGAAGCAACTTTGTGCCCAAATCCCCAAATGTCCATTAGGAAAATAGCTTTTCATGGCACTTTATGAGTGCTACTCGACCACCAAGCTGTTTTCATTATTCGATATTTATTTGAATTTGTGTTTGAAGTGTTGTACGCAGTGCACTGAAAAGTCTGCTTGGGAGTTTTTGGCCACTCTGTTCTGAAAATCAAGCCGACTCTCTTGTTCTAAATGATGCTGTCTTCCCAAGCTGGAGGCATGATTGCCTTGCATGACTAGGAAAATGTTTGGGAGTAAAAACACTGATTTATCTTAGGAGAAATAAAGCTTGTTCCTGGCTCCATTTGGGATACGACAAGTATCTGTCACCAGCAGCAAGGCTTGTGAATGCTTCAGCTGAAACTCATTTTATACTGGCACTTCCCACCATTCAGTTGTTCTCCTGTGCTCTGAGCTGGAATTGCTGTCGTTAGGGCTTCGTTAAAGGCTCGAAGCTGAATTGTTTGGGGGAGTGCAAAGATCAGTCTGACTGTTGTGGTTCACTTCCATTAAATCAGACTTCAGCAGAAAAAATGCTGAGGTCAGAAGGGAAGTGTGGGTTGGGAATGCTGTAGGAGCAGCAGTGATGGGAGGGGATGAGGCTGGAGAGCAGCAGAGCATCAGCAGGAGTTGTCACCAAGAGGTCCAGGGTTGATGGCCACAATGGGAGCTCACAGAGAGGCCAGGAGCAGTCAGGGATCTGCTGGATACCCTGGGAAGCCCAGGCAGGGACCTCAGTGGTACTCCCAGTGCTGACTCACTCCTGCTGGCCACTCCCGCAAACCGAGCCGTGTTTAGTGTCCCAAATCCCACAGATTCAACCATAACCAGGAATGGCAGAGATGAAAACTTACAGTTAGATAACAGAGATCCATAATGTCTGCGGAAGGGAATGTAAAGAAGGAAGTTTGAAGTACTGGCAGAAGGGAGCAGCAGCAAAACCAGGAGTGACACAACCAAATTATCTTTATAGCCTCAGTGTGGAGAGAGAAGAGGCAAAATCTTGAGCCTAAGAAAATTTTCTGTTCCTAAATCCTTTTGCTAAGTATGTGTATGGAGAGGAACTGGTTTGTACTGCCAGGTCCCAGCATGGCCCAACCTTGGTGGATGCCATGGGAAATAGCCTGGAGAAAAGAAGGAAGTTGGGAATTAGCCTGGAGAAAAGGAGGCTCAGGGGGGCCCTTGTGGCTCTGCACAACTCCCTGACAGGAGGGGGCAGCCGGGGGGGTCGGGCTCTGCTCCCAGGGAACAGGGACAGGACAAGGGGAAACGGCCTCAGGCTGGGCCAGGGGAGGCTCAGGTTGGACACCAGCAGGAATTTCTGCATGGAAAGGGTGCTCAGGCCTTGGCAGGGGCTGCCCAGGGAGGTTTGGAGTGCCCATGCCTGGAGGTGTCCAAGGAAGGCCTGGAGGTGGCACTCAGTGCTCTGGGCTGGGGACAAGGTGGGCATCGGGCACAGCTTGGACTCCATGGGCTGGGAGGGCTTTTCCAGCCTCAGGGATCCTGGGATTCTGTGTAAACAGCCCCTTCCTCTCTCCATACATGCAGCCCATCCCCCTGGAGCAGAAGCTGAACTGGAACAGGATCAAACCAGATTTTAATGTATCATTTGTCTCATGAGCTAAACAAGAGTGATGGAACAAAGTTAACACTCGATATTGAGTGTGGCTCATGCCTGGTCCCTGAGGTCAGCTCTTAATTTCCAGTAATGGAGTGGGTTTTTCCACAGTCAGATGCATCTCAACAAATCACCAGTTAGTTTTTCAGCCTTTCTATTTTATTGCAAGAATGTACTGAAAATGACAGGACTCTTTAGAACGGAAAGATAAAATGAAAAGGGAAAGGGTTTGAATGTCTGAGAGAAATTGCTTCCAATGTTGTTTATCGGCCTGTGTAATGGGCTGTGATTGTGCCTCTCAAATGACACCGGATTTCCCTTGGGATGCTCTGACCTCTTCAAGGAGAGTCTTATGCAAACTGAGAAAAAAATCAAACACTGTCTTTGGCAGCAACCTGTCAAAATGGAAACCAGCTCTGAATGTCCAGTGCTGACTGCCAGGGGTCGGCAAATTCATTCAGATGACGTGGCAGTGATGCTGCAGGAAAGAAAAATTGGGGAGCAGGGCTGCTTTCGGGCTGCCTTGGAAGATTAAATTTTTTGGCTGAGTAATTTTCTCTTTTCACAGAATCCCAGAATTGTTTGGGCTGGAAGGGACCCCAACGCCCATCCAGTGCCACCCCTGCCATGGGCAGGGACACCTTCCCCGGCCCCAGGCTGCTCCAAGCCCCAGTGTCCAGCCTGGCCTTGGGCACTGCCAGGGATCCAGGGGCAGCCACAGCTGCTCTGGGCACCCTGTGCCAGGGCCTGCCCACCCTCCCAGGGAACAATTCCTTCCCAACATCCCATCCATCCCTGCCCTCTGGCACTGGGAAGCCATTCCCTGTGTCCTGTCCCTCCAGCCCTTGTAAACTGTTCCTCTCCATGTTTCTTGCTGGCTCCTTCAGGCACTGGAAGGCCACAATCAGGTCACCCTCAGCTCGGTGTCACCTGCAGCCCTGCTGAGGATGCCCTCCATCCCTTTGTCTGTGTCATTAATGAAGATATTTATCAACACTGGTCCCAGTATGGACCCCTGAGGGACACCACTGTCACCCTGAGCCACTGGCCACTATTTTCCTCTCGGAAAAAAAGAATGGACTTCATTTTCTAAATTAGTTCCTTTTCTAAGTGTTTATTTTATGTGCTTGGGAGGCAAGCGAGAGCGAAGGAGTGCAGTTTATTAGGAGCCAGTTTAATACACTGTATACCAGTGGAGTTTATGGAGAGAAACCTTACAGATTTATGAGACTGTTCCTGCAGTAAAGCCATCACAGAGGTGCTCCATCAGTGCATCTTTCCTAGCAGAGAAACTGCTCTGAGTTGGTGCCAGCTCCTTCCCAGGGTTTCCTCTAGATTCCCCAGGTTTCCTGCGATTCCCAGGGCTGGTTTTGGGAACTGTCACTAGCCTTCCCCCCCACCCCAAAAAAAAGCCATAAACAAGAAGGTGAATTTATCAAGCTACTTAGAAATTTTAGGTCTTCTTTTGACACTGTAACAACATTATAAAAGAAAATTATTAATAGACTTTTACAAGGCAAACAAACAGCTCCTGTGTATTAAATCTTCCAAGAAAATATTTCCTGTGTAATGTTATATGTCTGCTCGTCTACAAATATCAAACTTCTCATTTTATTCCATGTCCAGCCTATTAAGCCCCACACATTTCAGTAACACATTTTTGGTGCTTCCTCACATGGGATGGAGAATTGTAAATAGATTAAAAGAGGTGTTTTTAAACTGTAAATTCTCTGAGCAGCTCCAAAGTCATGTCTGGAAGAATCCCAATATTAAGCTTGCAAATTTTTCACAGGAAGCAGGCCCAGAGGATTCAAAGGCTCCTTGATGCAAGTGGAAAGTATCTCAAACAATGGGAGATGGAGGCTGGAGTTATAAAAGGAGATGTCCCTTGGAGTGCATCGGTTCTGAAATATGTTCACAAATCACTGCGGGCAAGCTCCTCTGCTTGTCCTCTCCAACAGTAAATCAAAACTCACTATCCTCAGGCACTTTGCCAGGAGAAAAGACAGGAGGAACAGGGATGTCACACGCCCACAGCACTGCTCTGCCTCAGAGTGCAAATGGGAGGGTGGTTCTCACCTCTGGTGGTGAGAAACTGGGAAATGGGGAAGGATCCAGTAAAGGAAAAAGGAAATGTCAGTGTATAACTAACACTACACAGTGTGTAGTGGTGGCTGGGACTGCGGTGAGGGATCTGAATCAGGCTGAATGTGGAAAAGCCAAACAGGAATTCATCTAATCCCTCAGGCTGAGCACTGCCAGCCAGGGCAAGTATGGGATATGGAAGGCAGGGTTAGAATCATGGGATAGAATCCCAGAATTGTTTGGGTGGGAGGGATCTTAAAGCCCATCCAGTGCCACCCCTGCCATGGCAGGGACACCTTCCACTGCCCCAGGCTGCTCCAAGCCCCAGTGTCCAGCCTGGCCTTGGGCACTGCCAGGGATCCAGGGGCAGCCACAGCTGCTCTGGGCACCCTGTGCCAGGGCCTGCCCACCCTCCCAGGGAAGAAAACAATCCAGCCTACACTTCATTTAAAACCTTAAATTCTGGTCCCATGGAAAAAACGAAGATTCCAGCAGGTGTTGCTGGGTACTGACCTCAGCCACCAGTGACTGAGTGATGACCTGGAAGCAATTTGACTGCTGAAGCCAAAGTTTTAATTGTAGAATCCCAGAAAAGTTTGGGTTGGAAGGGATCAAGGTCATCTCATTCCAACCCCTGTGCCATAGGCAGGAAATTCCTGGTTTCCACTGGATTGTTGTTAGCTCTGAGCCCCCATGGACAGATCTGGTAAATTAAGCAGCACCAGGGTCTTTTCTGTGTCTCTGAAGCCAGCTGGCATGGGCTGAGCGTGTCTCTCCAATTAACACCCTTGGCCTCTATTAAGATCTGATTAGTGAGAGATGCCTCTGCCCAAATGAAGGTGCAAACCAGCCCACGTGCTGAAGTCAATAATATGGATTTTATTTAGCAATGAATGTGAGGTAGAGAGACAGAAAGGAACAGAAAAGAGAGGAGAGAGAGACAGATCCAGCAGAAGATCGTCACTGTCCCTGGATCCAGTGGTGTCCTGCTGGTCTTTCTTCATCCTGGGTTTCTCAGTGGTACAGGGTCCCGAAGTCCTCTAGAACGTTTCCCTATTTATACACTTTAGCAAGGAAGGCATTAATGCTCATGGGCTTCACAGTTCTCTTGTGCTATTGGTTAAATGATTCCCTCATTTCTGATGCTATTTAGTGCCAGCTCAGAGTTTCTTTTCGTTTGAGTTGGTGATCTCTGGTGTCGGTGGTTGTGATCTGTCCCTGCCAGAATTCCCTTTGTCCCAGTTGGAATTCCCTTTGTCCCAGTCGGAGCTGCTGCATTGGCTTTCCTTGTATCCCATAAATTCTGCCTTTTTTGTGTCCGTTCTCAGCAATCCCTTCTCCCCCTAATGCTGACCTTCCCCTAAGCCTGGGATAACACCCATTCAATTGTTCCACCTTGATCTTGTCTCAGGTTCCCACCGTGGGGGTTCTCTGCAGTCCACGTTCCAGGTATCCACAGGGAATATTCTGGGGGGCTTTGGTGGTGGCTGGTGGTGGCAGCTGCCGTCTGTCCCTAACTTGGGGTGAGCTTTGTGTGACTGCTGATGTGCACTTGAGCAGGTGCTGCTTTATGCAGTTTGCTGCAGTGGGAACTTTTCCCAGGGTGTGCTGACCAGATCTCGCCTTTGCCGGGCCAGGAGTTAACTCCATCCTGTCACTCTCTTCTGTCCTTATCTCACGGATTTAACAGTGCTTGAGACAGGCAACTGTTCTCTTTAATCCTCTAAAACCAGTACTGGCAACCAAACCTGGGTGGTGGCACCTCCCAAGCTGTTGCCAGCTGTTATTTGGGCAAGGACCAATTTGCCAGGACCAAAAGTGTCCTGGAGTTTGGAAAACGGAGCAGTTCTTCCTGCCTTTCCTCCTTCTGCTATTGTCAGAGTAATTTGCCTTCCAGTAATTTGCTTGGCAAATAAACATGATGCTTCATTGGCATTTGAGATACTTATTTTCATCCTTATTAGATACCAGGCACTTACAAAGCAACTTGACATCTATTTTGGTTTTTTCTATGCAAACAGGGAACTTGTACAACAAAATAAAGGAGATGCAAATGATCTGTTGCCAAACTTGACAGGGTTTTTCATTTAATATTGTTAGGCTCCATGTTCCTATTTTCAATTAGCTCTGAAATCTGCTTACACACTCTGCTGCTGTTTAGTATTCCTGTCGAAAGCAAGGAAAGGAGTGCAGGATGTGTTCAGGAAAAACATAACCCAGGAAATGCTGAAAGAAAGAATCAACTGCACAAATAATTTGCTCTTTACAGTGTCTTGGTGGAGTTGCTCAGTGTAAAGCTAAAAGCCTTGGGCTTGAGAGAGCACCTGAAAACTTCATTGAGTTCCTGACATATTTTTGGTCTTCTTTTGGAAGGTCTTATTTTGGGTGGTGGTATGTTTTCCGAAGAATTTGTCGAAAACTGTAGATGCTTTTGTTTTCATGGTTCAGAAGGAGGTGATCCTGCCCCTCTGGCCAGCCCTGGGGGCACCTCTGGAGTGCCGTGTCCAGCTCTGGCTCCTCAGCACAGCAGGGCCAGGGAGCTGCTGGAGCGGGGCCAGCGGAGGCTGCGGGGCCGAGGAAGGGCCTGGAGCATCTCCGTGCCCAGGAAAGGCTGAGGGAGCTGGGGCTGTGCAGCCTCGAGAGGAGCCCCAGCTGAGAGGGGCCCTCAGCCCTGGGTGTCCCTGGCTGCAGGGAGGGCTCCGAGCAGGGCCCGGGCTCTGCTGCGGGGGCCCAGCGATGGCACCAGAGCGACGGGCAGGGCCCGATGGCAGCAATTCCCCCCGCACAGGAGGCACAACTTCTGCCCTGGGCAGTGCCCAGCCCTGAACAGATTGTCCAGAGAGGCTGTGGGGTCTCCCTGTGAAAGACCATAACTCGATTGGATGGAGAAGAAAACATTTAGGAGACGTAATAGTTGCCAGTTACTCCCAGTTTTCTGTGTGAATTCTTCCACTCTTGGGTTGGTTCTACTTCCAGTAAGTGTTAACTCTCTATTTCTTGTTTCTTCTTTTTAGGTTTTCTGTGAAAAGTCAAATTAAATGTACTTCTCTCTCCAAGAGAGCTGGAGGGGGACTTGGGACAATGGATGGAGTGTCAGGACACAAGGAATGGCTTCCCAGTTCCAGAGGGCAGGGAGAGATGGGATACTGGGAAGGAATTGTTCCCTGTGAGGGTGGTGAGGCCCTGGCACAGGGTGCCCAGAGAAGCTGTTTTTTTAAGTGATTAAGAAATCAGCCCAGCACCACCATGTTCACCACCAACCCAGGTCCTCAAGGTTTCTGAATGCTTTCAGGGATGGTGAATTCAGCACTTCCCTGGGCAGCCCATTCCAGTGCTTGAGAACTCTTTCCGTGTAGGAATTTTCCCTTATATCCAATCTGAGCCTCCCCTGGTACTACCTGAGGCCATTTCCTTTCACCCTGTCCTTTGTTCCCCGGGAGAAGCCTGCCACTCACTTCCGTGTCCATTTTCATTTCCACACGGCAACAGAACAGCACAAATTTAGTTAATCACATCTAATATTCTTTCTAATTCAGATTTTAGTTTTTAAGAGAGCTTTCAGATCACAGGTGAAAGGAAACGCTATGAGTTCTTGGCAACCTCCTCCAAATGTTTGGTTTCAGTTCCCTGGACTTTTTCGTTATGCTGAGAAGTGTTCAAAGCGCTTTTGGTGAGGGTGATTTCCCTGTGGAAAAGGAGCAGGTCTGGCTGAAGGGAGAAAAAAAATCAATCATGGTTTGTAAGTCAGGTGATAAAAAGGTTAAAACCCCAATCCTCAGGTAACACTTTGAAGCTGGATATGGCCTTGCTGCTTCCCTGACAGCCAGGTCACGGAAGCGTGAAATAATTGACTGGCTCTGGGGAACAGCGTGGCTTTTACAGGTTTGCTTTTTCCCCTGATGACTGCAACTGCTGCTTAAAATTGTTTTTTGATGGTAGCACTTTAGCGGCGTTAGGGACTTGGGAGTTGAGTTAGGAGGAATCACATAATCATGGAGGGGTTTGGGTTGGAAGGGACCTTAAAGCTCATCTTGTACCACCCCCTGACGTGGGCAGGGCCACCTTCCACTAGACCAGGTTGTTTCAACCTGTCCTTGAACACTTCCAGAGATGGGACAGCGTGGAGAAGAAGGCAGCGCTTGATTGCAAAGGTGCCACGGCATGGGGCGATGGTGAATGCCGCAGCCTCCAAGAAGGGCCCCCGGTCAGGGGAAGCCGCTTCGGTGCAGGGGGCTAGGCGAGGGCGGCAGCTCCCACACTCCCGATGGAGCAGGGCACACACACAGAAGAGATGAGGCGACAGCCGGCGACAAAGCAGGCAGGAAAGGCTCTCCGTATGGGTTCCAGGAACAAGATTTACTGTGGAGGACCCAGGGACGAAGAACCAAGAGGGAGGGCAGGGTACAGGTTTATATATGGGGAAATGAGGGGTGGGCAGAGCATCAGGGCCAATGGGGTGAGGGCCAGGGGGGGGGGGAAGGGAAAGAAAACCAATGGGGAGACAAGGAAGGAGGGACTAAGGGACAGGAGCAAATGGGGGGTACAATCAAAAAGAAATTTCTAGAGGGGGCACATACATGGACTAAAGGGGTGGAGAACACAGAACCAATCCTAAATGGAGGAAATACATACATTAACATAACAACTGCAGGGTCCTCTGGGAACTCGCTCTACCTTAGAGGGATGTCGTGGCCTGTGGGCCATCCCACCAAGAAACTTCGTTTTTCATGGGTTTTGTGGGTTTCTTAGGGTTAAGCCTTCTGCTAGCTCTAATCTTAACCCTAGGGAATGCAACACAAAGGTCACAGAAGTGTTTAGAACAACTTTTTTAAAGTGGAAAATAAAATTTTTCCAGGTAGGGCATAGTGCCAAGTATTTCTCGCTTTCCTGTGTTTCTGTTAGGATGTGTGTAAACACAACCAGGAGCTGCACTAGTGACAATAAATCCTCCACACCTTGTGTGCTTTAGTGGAATGGGAAAAAAATAGGATAGAAGGATGTCAGACTGGGGTTTGTACCAGTGTGGCCACTGTAATCCATCACTCTGCTTGCTCTGAAAATCTCCTTGTCTGGGATTCTGCTCTCAAACCCAGTGTGATCCTCACTCAGCCGTTTTCTTGTCAGTTGTTTGGAATTCTGACTCCTTGACAGCAGCGTGATCAGAGGCTGATGCAGAATTGCAGATTACAAAAGGTCTTGTAGAATTCCATGGATAACAAAGACTTTTTTGACGCTTTTTATTTCTGTGATAAAGCAGTTCTCAGGAAAAGAAAGGGTTTGCTCTCTCCCGTGAATGAAGATGCTTCCCTGTCCTCATAGAAGGCGAAATAGACAAGAAATTGTGGATTTTCCTCAATCTGTTATAAAATCCAGTGTGCACTTCCTCTGTAGTGCTCCACTCCCCACCTCAAGGATTCCTTTGGCCTCTGGGCAAAAATAGCAGGGATCTTACAGCAGGAATATTGTAAGGTTGAATATTGCTTAATAAGACTTGTATCCGAATTTAGTTGAAGGTGGAAATTTTGCTCTGTGATAATTTTTTCTGTTCGATGAATCCATGGGTGGCACCAGGATGATCAGAGGGATGGAGCAGCTCTGCTGGGAGGAAAGGCTGGGAGAGCTGGGATTGTTCAGCCTGGAGAGGAGAAGCTCTGGGGTGAGCTCAGTGTGGCCTTGCAGGGCCTGAAGAAGCTACAAGAAACGTGGAGAGAGACTTTGGACAAGGGCCTGGAGTGCCAGGACAAGGGGAAGTGGCTTCCCACTGCCTGAGGACAGGGAGAGATGGGATATTGGGAAGGAATTGTTCCCTGGGAGGGTGGGCAGGCCCTGGCACAGGGTGCCCAGAGCAGCTGTGGCTGCCCCTGGATCCCTGGCAGTGTCCAAGGCCAGGCTGGACACTGGGGCTTGGAGCAGCCTGGGATGGTGGAAGGTGTCCCTGCCACGGCAGGGGGTGAAAGAAGATGAACTTTAAAGATGTTCTCTCCCAGCCCAGGCCATTCTGTGATTCCAGGATTCTGCGTTCAGTGGTGGCCCATCCCTCCATTTTCCCCACACTCCCCTTTTCATTCCCCTTTCCAGAGGCTCAGGTTGCAGTGTCTGAGCCTTTCCAACATCTGGGAGGCTGGAGCCAACCCCAGACTAAACACATTGGGGCACGAGTTTGGAAAACACAGATTTAATGGCTCTGCCTTTGGGGTGCACCAAGAAAATCCAGGTCTGCTGGCAATGCTCACTCTGTTTTCCTTAAGGATGCTTTCCTGCAGGAAAACCAGCATGAGCAGATAAAGAGGACGGAACAGCATCAGTAAATTGTCCTTCTTTTGCCTCCTTTATAAGGAGAAAAGAGCTGCATGTGGTGCACAAAAGACGTCAAGGAAATATTAAAATTATGCACAGCCATGAGCAATGTTTAGACAGGCTCTGATAATTTGAATAATTCAGGGTTAGAGCAGAGCAGTGCAGGCTCCCGCTGCTCCTCTCTGAATGGTTTGCAAACAGACCCCCAGGATGGCTCCAAATTAAGGTGAAAACATTCAAGTCATTTAATTCACACCTTCAGCAGCCACTGCTGATCACGGTGTTCTCGAAAAACTGCTTGATCTGATTCATTATTTAGGAGTCCTTGTGTGTTTAAAGCGTAAATCAGACTTTTCTAAACAGAGAGCAAATAAACCTCGTTGTTGATTGGCTTGAGAAGTGGCTAAAGGAATTGGAAAGCAAACAAGATTTACAAAACCAGTTTTAAGTATTTATTTGGGACTTGACACAGCCCCAAACGTGCCCAGGACCTCCAAAAGAGGTTACCTGGATATGTGGGGTGTGGAGTGAAATGTGATGGATCTTCATCTCTGTGGGTTTTGTGCAGAAACATTCATTGGGATGAAAGTTTCCATCAGAATTTCTCTGGCCAAGGCCATGTCCCACTCACAATTCCTGCCTCCTCGTTAGCAAGCTTGTATTGAGAGCACAAGTCCCCCCCATTCCTCAGTCCCAGAGATGGATTTAAGGTTAATTCAGAAATAGGGGTTCCTATTCTGACAGGCAAACCCAGCAAAGCTTGGCATCTCTTCAGTGGCATAAATCTGTATTTTTAAAGATGTCATTTTCCTAGAATCAGAATGAAAGTTAGGTATTTTTCCATCTTCTGTTGAATGGGGATGGAAATATGGTGCCCTCAGAAAAATGTGAGTGAAACAGAACAACCAGGGGCTCCAGTTCTTCGGTATCTTGTGCGTAAAGGACCATCAAGAAGAGGCACCAAAGGCCCTTTGTCTCACATCCGTCTTCCAGAGTCCTGAGGGTTACCTGTAGGAAAAGAGCCAAGAAAGCCTCATTGCTCCAACTTTCTCTTTCCTCCTGCACCAAGTTTTGGGGATTTGCAGGTTCTCCCATTTGGCAGGAGGAACCTACAAGCCTGGAGCCCTTCCCTGGTCACCTTGTCCCAGAGCTCAGCAGCCATGGGCTCACCCTAGGGGATTTTTGGGTCACATTTGGCATTTGAGGTGATTGGAGGTGACACCACCACTGGTGTTAGCTTGGGCTGCTCTCTGTTTTTGGGGTGTGTAGGCACCCAGAGCCTGGCCTTGTCTTCCCAACAACCACTAACACACCAAACGAGGCAGATCTCTGATGAAAACCAGTTTGTGTTGCTACACATTTGTCAAACCTGACAGGGAATATTCCCAGGGACTTAAAAACAGCGCTGTCGGAAAATCATCCATCAGGGATCTCGGGAGGGAATGGAAGGACTGCAAACACCAGTGATATCACGCACGGTCTGCAGGTGCCTCCAAAATAAATCACTGCAGTGGGCACTGAGTTCATTCCAGTTTTCAGCAGCAATATTTTTGGGAGCTGTGTTTTTTGACCTCTGGATGTGAATTTCTGTCCCATTTAAGGACTGGTTGTTAGACATTTTGCAGGTGCTGGGGGTTGCAGTTTCTGGTTTAAACCTGCCCCATTTGGACTCAGTGGGACAGGTTGGAGCTGTGGTTTTGGTGCATTCAACCCATGAATTTGAGGAAAAGTTTGGGAAAAGAAATCCCAAAGTTAGCAAAGGTGAACATACATTTAAAGGAAAGTGCTTGGGCTTTTGGGTTGAGCAGGTCCGAGTTAGATGAACAAAAAAAACTGGATAAAATTGGGTTTGCTTTGGCTTGGGACCTATTTAACAGACTAAGAATAAATACAAGATTTATTAACATAGTCTTAACAGAATAAGCCAGGTCTGAAATAGAACTGAGATTGGGTTTGTGATAATATTTTTAAATGGGAAGACTTGGATATCCCTGGGAGCAAGGCTCCTTTTAAGTGCAAATCATTCTGGTTTCAGGTACCAAACTCCATAATCAATGTACATAATCAGAGGATTTGTGTTCCCAGGAGCTCAGCCCTGCCTGGGAATATGCACAAACTTCGTTAATATACATATTTTTTCCCCAAAGTACCAAAATAAATTCTGGAGTTGTCATCAGGGGAAGGTGTGAGGAGCTTACTCTCAGGAGTGAAAACTCGTTGTAGAATTGGGTGCTGTGGCAAGAACCATCCCTTGGTTTGGGGTGAGCATCATCCCATAAAGTGGTTGTGTAAAGTTCCATGATCCCAAGCTCCTTTGTGCTCCAAGGTTTCCCTTTACTGGTTCTCCCTCATCTCTGGGTGTTTCCTTCCCCAGTGTTCCATAATATATTGGTTAAAGGTTGGGCTTGATGATCCCAGGGGTCTTTTCCAACTTCAGTGATTCCATGTGGATGGAAGTAAAACTTGCTGAGGTTTCTGCTCTGTCTTAAAATAACAGGACCATAGAATAAAGACCCATCCATCCATTCAGCTGGATCCAAGATGTTTTCCTCTTCTGAGGAGGTTTTGTCTGGTACCTGAAGACATCCAGTGCTGAAGGTCCCCTTCTTTTTAGGATCTTACGGTTTTTCCAGGATTTTCATGAGGAGCTGGATGTTTGGCTCTTATCCCAGCACCTGAATCCAGGGCTACCAACTCTGAGCCCTTTCCAGTCTCTGACCAGTTTCGGTGTTCATTTGCATTGCTTTTAGGTGAGGACATAAACCTGGGTTTGCTCCTGGGTTTGCTGAACAGCAACATTTTCCTTCTTCACTTGGACTTGAGGCATTCAAAAAGCATTTTCCCTCATTGTCTGACCTTGATGGAATGCAGGGATGACACCTGGGATCATTCCCAGCAATCATTCCCTAAGATCATTCAGGGATGATGTTGGTTTTTTATTTCTCACAAAGGAGTTTGTCTAAGTACAGGAAAAATGCACAGGAAGCTTCCTGGTGCTAATGTGCTTGTAGACTCATGGAATCTCCTGATCTGGAAGATTCCCACAAGGATCATCCAGTCCAACACTTGGCCCTGCCCAGGACACTCCAACAATCCCACCCAGAGCACTGTCCAAACGCTCGTGGAGCTCTGGCAGCCTTGGGGCCGTGCCCATTCCCTGGGGATCCTGGTCAGAGCCCAGCACACTCTGGATGGTCAAGCTCCCGTGACCAAAGGCCGTGGCACTGCAGGAAGTTTCCATAATTCCTGAAACTCCCTCCCTGGAAAGTCTGACTCAGAGTGGTTGTGCTGTGCCTGTTTATACAGAACCTCGTTGTTGTTGTGTCCTGAAAATTCTAAATCACCTTCAAGAGCTGCTGTTGCCAAGGTCTTCTGGGAAGGGAGACAAGAAACAAAGGGAAGACTGGAATACCTTGGAGAGGTTTTATCTCACCACTGACTGTAGGATGTGCATTTTTATTACTTCTCTGCTGTCTGGTACAAAGAGGAATATTTTCTTCTTCAAATGCTCCCAGAAATTTTAGCCTGTGTATTTTTTTTTTTTTTATTGAGAGCCTTTCCATTGTGTGGCTGGTGCTTTAATAAAAGTACCAGTTGTGTTCATGGCCATTTTTTGTGTCTGGTATGAGAGCACCAACCTGGGAATGTCTTTTATCAAGAACCAGCAGGTTTTTGTGTAGGTAATGGACAATCTTATGTCAACCTTATCAATCTGTTTCAGGTCCCATTGGCTAAACTAAAAACCAGAAGAGAAACCCTTTGTCAAAATTTTATTTCAGGGGATGTTTTACCCTTGTGGGGTTGCCAGGGACTCAACCAATCGATACCAATGTTGAGCATCTTCCAACTGATCAATTTTTATCCATTTAGTTTTTGTCATGTGCTGCACCTGGTACCAAGAGGTCTGCAAGGCTTCATCACCAGCCTGCTGGGAAGATGAGCAGGGTTAATGTCGCTGCCTTCTCAGTGTGTTTGCTTTTAAAACCTCTTGAAGAAGAGCCCGTGAGGTTTGTAAATGCCTCGAACACCTCTTTTTTTCACCTGTAAAGCCAGTAAGAGCATGGACAACGTTATTCTGGAGCCAAGGAGCATGTGGAGGAGGGAGGTGGAATTCAATTTGAGATCTGGATCTGTCCTGAGCACCCAGGACACCAGGTTAGGTGGGTCTTTGGGCGGATCTTGAACAGGTATTTGCATATTTAATTTTAATTATGAAGAAGGATGCAATTTTTTCATCCTAAAAGCAATCCTTTGTAATTTATGTTTTACAGAGCTGGGATTTTGAGTAGCAATTGAGTGTAAACAGGTTTTGGATAGAGGGGTTGCATTTACCTTCTGTATCATTCAGAGTTAGAACACCTTCAAAAGAGTTTGGAAATGTTAAGGGAAATAGAAAATATTCCCAGAAGGAGAAGTTTTTGAAGACTGAAATGGAGAAAATGATGCCCTGGAGGGGGAACCTCCGTTCTCCCATCTCCTGCAGATTCATTTTGCTTTTCCACTTGGAATGCAGAGTATTGCTGGACATCTAAACACTTTGCAGGCCACAGCCCAATCCCATAAGTACATTCCTGTGTTGCAAAAACAGATGTAAATGCAGAGAAAAGCCTCGTTTGATGTTTAAGAGACTTTTCAATGACATTGGTCCCTTCCAACCCAAACCACTTCATGATTCAATAAGGTTTATTCCCAGAGCAGTCATAACTCCCTCACGCTTTAAAAAAGGCCTCTGCCAAAACATTCAACTATAATAATCCCAGGATGTGTCAAAATCATTCAGGAAGTGACTCCTCACTGAGCACTGCCAGGCTCCTGTCTTTAGCAGAGCATGACCAGCAAATCCACATTTCATGGCTTTTGCACCTGAGTCTGGTTCCCTCCCCATAGAATGTTCACCTGAGATTGGGCTGTAAAAAAACCCTTCCCTTTTATTTCAGACTAATGAAGATTTCCAGCTCCTGGATTCCTCTCTGGGGAATAGTTTGGTGTAGAACAATTGCACTTCACAGTTTTTGGTTTTGTTGTCCTGTTTTGCAGCCTTCGTTGAATAATTGCAACAAGCTCAGAAAAATTATGTTACCTCTGACAATAAAAGATCTTTCCTCTCTTGTCCAGCCTGTTGGGTTCTGGCTGGTTTTGCTGCTTTTTTAGCCAACAGCTTCCTTGACTTTGATTCCTTGGAGCTTATCCTGTACTAATCCCCTGGAAATCTGTATGGTCATTCCACAAGGTGCCTCAGTCATCAATCAGGCTTCAGGGCAGCTGGAAAAGCAGCCAAATTGTGTGGTCTCCATGGAAGATGAAAAGCTGTTCTTAAAATCTGCTTGTGGTGATGGGCAATCAAATGTTCCCATCGGTATTTTTTTTTTTTTAATTAGGCAGGAAAAATATCCCTAATGATAGTCCTGGGTGTCCTTTCCAGTGGCTTGTGCACAGAGGACAGAAGTGCAGCCCCAGGCCCGAGGCCCATCTCCTGTGCTGGCTCTGCTGAGGGACCTCGAGGGCCGTGTCCAGTTCTGGGCCCTCCCGGCCAGAGAGCCCTGGAGGGGCTGGAGCGTGTCCAGGGCAGGGAACGGGGCTGGGAAGGGGCTGGAGCCCCAGGAGCGGCTGAGGGAGCTGGGAAAGGGGCTCAGGCTGGAGAAAAGGAGGCTCAGGGGGGCCCTTGTGGCTCTGCACAACTCCCTGACAGGAGGGGGCAGCCGGGGGGGTCGGGCTCTGCTCCCAGGGAACAGGGACAGGACAAGGGGAAACGGCCTCAGGCTGGGCCAGGGGAGGCTCAGGGTGGACACCAGCAGGAATTTCTGCATGGAAAGGGTGCTCAGGCCTTGGCAGGGGCTGCCCAGAGAGGTTTGGCGTCCCCATGCCTGGAGGTGTCCAAGGAAGGCCTGGAGGTGGCACTCAGTGCTCTGGGCTGGGGACAAGGTGGGCATCGGGCACAAAGTTGGACTTCATAGTCTTGAAGGTCTTTTCCAGCCTCAGGGATTCTGGGATTCTGGGATTGTTTGAGTTTTTGCTTGTGCAAAAAAATTGCAAAGCAGATTTTGTGTAACTCATTGTATCAGTGAGTTACAAATCTCACGGGACAGGTTTGCTTTAGTGCTGGCATTTATGGACAAACTGGTGACACAGACACATCGGATTTATCATTTGCAGGTTCCCCACCTGGTATTTTAGGCCAAGGAGAGAGGCAGGAGGTAACAAAAAACTTGTAGATATCTAAGGGGGAAAGGGAAAGGCCTCTGAAATATCAGACATTTCATAAACTAGAAAAATAAGACTTTAAGGATGGCTACTAAAAGGCTGATTTGCAAACTGCTGTCTCTTAGAGAGACAGTACAGGTGCCTCATGAATATCTGAGGAAAATCCAGTCCATTTTTAAGAAGAAAAGAATCCCTGGATCAAACCAATGCAAACAAAAGTGCTTTGTGAAACAAAGCAGAGAGTGAAGCAGAGCAGAGTCCAACGAGATGCAGAATTAAAGCAGTGAGGTCAGTGAAGTGATGGTGGTTGACTACAGACTATGAAATTCATCATCACAGATTTTAAGTGGCTTAGATATTTTTATAAGTGAATTTGGATTACCAACCCTTTCTTTGCATCATCATTGAGGCACAGTAATGAGGGCTGGTGGATTTTATAGATTTGAGAGGAATTGTTGAGTAGACATCAACACTTGGAAGTGTCGTGCGGTTGGAAATGAGCTGAGTTTTCCTGGTGAAATCCTCTTTATGTTAAAACCAGTGCGGTCTTACAGAAGCTGCCAGGCCAAGCTTGTGGGGCAGAGTAGGACCGTACAGACGTTACTGAACAGGTAATTGTGCCAAGAGCCATAAAACACCTGGGTAAAAACAATGTTTCTCACGTGGTGAAAAAGTTGTTGCTCCTTGAACTTGAAACCAGTCTTTGGTGCAAAGTTTGGCAGTTTTATTCCCAAATATTTGGCAGTTTTCTTCCTGTCCTGTCTATTGTGTCAGAAAAAAAGTAGTTTCAAAATAAATGATTGAAAAGACTTTACTGTGGTGTTTTCCCCCACAGGACTGCAGACCAATTTGCTGGGGTTAAGATCAGTGATTATTTCACTGTTTTAGCCAAAAAAGCATCGGCCCATCTTGGGGCCACTCCTCTTGGATGAATAATTTTATACAGAGTCGCTGTTATAAAGTGAAGGTGTAAAGAAACTTCATGCTACACTTTGGAATAAATTATTTGGGCCCTTAATAACAGGAGGTTGCATGATAAATATTTTAACCTAGTTTAAATGTTCTGCAGCTACTGACATTCACAGATTTTCTTCCTAACTGCTGGTGAACTTCCACAAAGATGGTTCCTTTTCATATTTCGGTGTGAAGCAAACTGGGGAGTGTTAATTTTGCAGGAAAATGAAATTTCAGAGGAGCGGTTATAAATGCTGTGCATGCAAATCCGAGGCACCGGAGGGCAACACTCAAGGTGGTTTGTAATGCTTGACATTTGGGAAGTGAGTTGGGAGTGTTTTCCACAGGAAATTCTGTACATTGTGGGGGTGGTGAGCTGACTGCTAAAAGCAGGGCTTGACTGGCAGGATGGGACAAGGTGGTCTCTTGTGAGCCCCCACCCGGAATTCCGTGCATTATTCTGCATAAGAGAGACATGGAGCTGCTGGAGCAGGCCCAGAGGAGGCCACTGAGTTGCTGAGGGCACTGGAGCACCTTCCCTATGGAGCCGGGCTGGGAGAGCTGGTAATGTTCAGCCTGGAGAGGAGAAGGTTGTGTGGAGACCTCACAGCTCCTTCCAGGGTCTGAAGGGGGATACAGGGAAACTGGAGAGGGACCCTGCAGCAGGAACTGGAGTGCCAGGACAAGGGGAATGGGTTTAGACTGAAAGAAGGAAAATTTAGGTTACATATATGGAAGGAGTTGTTCACTGTGGGGGTGGGCAGGACCTGGCACAGGGTGCCCAGAGCAGCTGTGGCTGCCCCTGGATCCCTGGCAGCGTCCAAGGCCCGGTTGGACAGGGCTTGGAGCCTCCTGGGATAGTGGAAGGTGTCCCTGCCCATGGCAAGGGGTGGAATTTTTGATCTTTAATGTCCCTTCCCACCCAAACCATCCTGGGATCCTGTGATTCCATGAAAAGACCCACGTTGAGAGCTGGCTGCTCCTCTCAGCACCGCCTTTGTCTTGTGGCTGTAGTCTTCACATCCTGGTGCTGCAATTCAGTTTCTGTTGCAGAGCAACTCCAGGTAGAAGCCTCTTTTTTCCTGGAGAGCTTTATGTAACTGTGCTTTTTTCTCCCCATCATCACCTTGATGTGTCGCTCTTGCTGCAGAAAATTTATTCCGGGTTTGGTTGTTATTTCCGTGCTTTCATTTGTTCGAGGTGAGACTGGGAGATGATTGCTCAATGAAGAAAAAGCTCGTCTTGTTAAGGAGATAGCTGGATGTGATGGGTCTCATTGTCAATTTAAATCATTGTGCACTGCAAGTGCTTCTTCTGGCATTGTCTGATACAGCTGCGGTGTCAGAGGCAGTTTTTCATTACAGATAATAAGGTTCAGACTCTTTAAACATCATTCAAAACATAAAACACCATGAAGCCGAGGTAGAAAACAGCATTTTCAGTGTTGCAGTGGTTACAAAAATACATAAAAATGTGGATTCCCTATAAATTCCTCCCCCGGGGTGTTTAATGTCGTTTCAGGCACTATCCTGGTTGACAACATGCTAATCAAAGGGACAGCAGGAGGGCCTGACCCCACCATCGAGCTCTCCCTGAAGGACAACGTGGATTACTGGGTGATCCTGGACCCCATCAAGCAGACCTTGTACCTGAACAGCACCGGCCGAGTGCTGGACAGAGATGTAAGTTTGGGCTTGGTTTTCTCCCCAGAGACATTCATTTCCGATTAACCATACACACAAGTCCTGCTGGAATAGAATTCCTGCATCTGTCTTGTCCCCAGATGGACGTGAACAGAGTTAATCTGAGCCTTTTTTAGGATTTTTTGGGAGCACACAGGAACTTGACCGTACTTTCAAATATTGTGGATGAACACAACAACAAAGACCAAACAAATTGATGTGAGGGTTTTATATCTGACCAAACTTGACTCGTTTGTTGAATTAAATTTTGATTCTGGTTTGCTGACTGGAAGAAGTGCTGCTCACCCCGTGCCCTGTGACATTTGTTAGCAGCCTGCTTTCCCTGTGTACACTGAATTATGAGCTGTGAGAGAGAGCAAAGGAGTCGTGACTGCCACAATTCACTCACAAAACTTGACATTGCATTGAGAACGTGCTGCTTCAGATTCTTTTTTTAAGGCAGCCTAAAATTCATTTGCTGTGCTTATTCCTGATGGTGTTAAGGATATATTGTCAGGGTTAGTTTGATTTTCATAAAAAGAAAGATGGAAAGCACAAAATAAATAGGAGTGTTCTCATCTAGGCTAGTTTCATCGAAGAGAAAACACTTTAAAAATAGGGACATTTCCTCAGTGTTGCAACCTTGCAACGGAACCTGAAAGTAAAATTGACTTCCAAGTGCTTTAATCAATAAGGCAAGAATGCTGTAAAACTCAGGAGTTCTCCTTGGAGTGCAGGGAAGTTTGTTTTGTATTAGCTTGATTGATTAATTTGTCTTCTCCATGTGTTTTGAGAGAAAATGCATAAGTACCAAAAACAACATGCAAATTTCTCCTAATTTCCATTTGCTGGTGAAAGGCACTAATTGAATTCAGCTGCTCTTAATTTCATTTTAATTCACAAACTGATTTCCCGTGCAAAGCACAAAGCATAGCAGAGTGGTCATGGGGGCAGATGACTTCCTGGGAAAGAGGAACTTCCCCCAGTGCCAACCAGCAGCTGCTGCAGCAGCTTTGGCCTCTCAGGTTTAATTTTAAGCCAGAGCAAAAAAATGAGAGCCTGGAATGGGAGGCAAGGTTGGAGAACCACTCTAAGAAATGTAGGGTCCCTTCTTATCACCCCACACTCATCCGTAGGGAGTTAGGATCCAAAATCCCTCTTGGATCAGTGCTAATTCTTCTTTTCAAGGCTGTTTATTGACACTTTTTTGTCACCTTGATGTGAATCGAAGTCCATGCTTTACCCGAAGAACCTCATCAGATTATTTGAGTTTCAATATTAGTCACAGTTTAAACCAATTCCCATTATCGTGCATTCCCAGACACTTTACAGGGATGTTCTTTGCCAGAAGTAGACTCAAGTTCCCAGGAAACACGTGAAGTGTGTACATTTCTTAATTAAATACAGGTAATATTGTGTTTACATTGGTATTTAAGGTAGTGCTTCCTCATTTTTTACTATGAACTGGAACTCTTCTTATCCCTAATGCTGTGGCAAATCATTCATCTGTGGCTATTTAAGTTTGCTGGTCTATGAGAAGAAAATCTGGGTTTTAAAGTGATTTAGATTTTGGGTGTGATGCCACCTGTGCCTCTCTCGCATGGCGTCAGGGAATTGCTGTCACTCACAACCCAAAGAAAATGAAAGAAACTCTCAAAACCCCCAGGAACTGAGTGAAAATAGGAAATGTGTGTCATGGGCTTCCTTAATATGGCTCTTTCAGGGACATGGGTTAGTGCTGGCTAGACTCCATGGTCTTGGAAGTCTTTTCCAGCCTGATGGATTCTCCTAAAGGATATTTCCAGCCTTCAGCACCAGGGCTGTGCTACCCCAGCACCACAGAACCACTCAGTGTGGGGGGTGTCTTTTTGTTAACAAAAAAACCCAACCTATTTTTCTCATCTTTCAACTTAAATCCACGTGAAACTTTGCAGTACCAGTGAAATTGGGAGTTTTATTAAGTTGAACCTTTAGATTCAGTTTTTTATTACTGAGAAAAAATTGGAGTTTCTGATTCACAGATGACTGCATTGCATATATTTGGATACTCTTCCCATTTTTCTCTCCCTTCTGATTCAGCCTGATCCTATCCTTTTTTTATTTCTTGCCTTTCTTGACAGCAAATCTTCCTGGATTCCATTGATTGTTACTAAGAACGGCAGTGTGTTTTCCAAATAAAATCAGATAAAAAGAAAATTCCAGACTTTTCTTCCAAAACTTTAAGTACTTAGGAAGAATGACCAGTGATAAATCAGAACTGAAGGTGCAGGGAGTTACTGAAAGGTGCTGGGATGGTTTGTCCCTTGTTTCATAAACAATTTGCACCATTGTTTATTTCCATCTTTTTGTAAATCCAGAATATCAAATATTTATCAAATATCTGTCATTTCAAATAATTATATTGTTCTTGGGCTTGGCTAATAAATCCAGATATACTCAGTAGTGGCTGCAGCTTATTAAAGGCAGCCTAAAAATTCTTAGATCTTACTCAGATGAGCAGTAAAAGCCATTCCAGCCTAAATTTCTTCTTCCATTCATCAATTTGGGAGTTATTTTAATTTGAGCATTGCTGTGTTCACTGGAGTGAGAACAACAGGATTGTCTACACTGAAAGTTGTTTCTGAATTATTTGCAAATGTAAGTGGTAGCAAATGTGATTTATTTTGGGCTTGACCTTTCAATTCAAGACAAGAAAGAAACATGAAAGAAACAAGAAAGAAACAAGAAGGACTTTGGGGTGAGTCCAGAGGAGGCCATGGAGCTGCTCCCAGGGCTGGAGCCCCTCTGCTCTGGAGCCAGGCTGGGAGAGCTGGGGGTGCTCACCTGGGGAGGAGAAGGCTCCAGAGAGAGCTCAGAGCCCCTTGCAGTGCCTAGAGGGGCTCCAGGAGAGCTGGAGAGGGACTGGGGACAAGGGCTGGAGGGACAGGACACAGGGAATGGCTTCCCACTGCCAGAGGGCAGGGATGGATGGGATATTGGGCAGGAATTGTTCCCTGGGAGGGTGGGCAGGCCCTGGCACAGGGTGCCCAGAGCAGCTGTGGCTGCCCCTGGATCCCTGGCAGTGCCCAAGGCCAGGCTGGACACTGGGGCTTGGAGCAGCCTGGGACAGTGGAAGGTGTCCCTGCCCATGGCAGGGGGTGGAACGAGATGATCTTGAAGGTCCCTTCCCACCCAAACCCTTCTGGGATCCGATGAATTCCAATAACAATAAACCAAAGGCTCAAACAGGAGACATTTTCTGGGTCCCTTTGTCACAACCTCTTTGCCCTTGCAGCCGCCGGTGTCCATCCAGTCCATCGTGGTGCAGGTGCAGTGTGTGAACAAGAAGGTTGGCACCGTCATCAACCACGAGGTTCGGATCGTGGTGCGGGACCGCAACGACAACTCCCCGCAGTTCCAGCAGCAGCGCTACCACGTGGCCGTCAACGAGGTCAGAGCTGCCTGATTCTCCTTCTTCTCCTTTGGGTGGGGTCACTGTAAATTCCAGCTTTTAGTGCCTCTCCTTTGAAAACCCAAAAAATCCAGTTGTTTTCAAATCCCTGGTATTTGTGCCACTCCAGAAAAGCTCAGTACTTCAGTAGGCTTCAGTTTTCAGCATCAAATCCTGCTTTTCCGTAAGGAATACAAAGACCAGTACATTTTTCACCAGGAATATTGCAGAAGACACCCAAATCTTAAACAGGGTCTTCACGAAAGAAGCGCTGATTTTTGTTAAGTTAAAGCACTTTTAACAACAAACCTGGAAGCAAAACAAATGTATGTATGAAGAAAAGAAAGTAAAAAAACAGTTTAGAAAGGTTTATAACACTGTTGAATCTTGGCAAAGTGCAGACTGCTGTTGCTCTGTGTTAAATGATTCCTGCGAAATGAATTATTTTATTCTATATTATTTATTATGTTATATTTTAGTGGAATAGAGAGCTGTGGATTGGACTTCACTGTGTTATTTGAAGGAAAAATATAATTTCTTTCTTGAGCTAGTACAACTTCATTTCACTTTCCAGTGATGTTTTTCATTCTGTTAAGGACTGAATAATCTGCCAACAAGCAATACAAAAAGTCTGTGTTTTCAGGGTTAGCATTTCAGGGCTTTGGTAATGAGTAGAAACAGAGACTTACCTGAAGTACTGGAAATATGTGGGCTGAAATTATGTGGAAAATGGACAGATGGGTCACTTTTGGGCAGGTGAAGACTGAAAGAAGTATATTAAAAAAAAAAAATGTTAAATATGCAACCTGGTGGGGTTTGGTTTGCGGGGTGGGGGTTTGTGAAAGAGCACGACTGCTTTGATTTTAATGGAATTGATTTGAGGACATGTCCTCTTTTGTTGTGTCCTGGAGATTCAGCTTTTCAACGTGTCGTGTTATCTCTGTTCTCTGTGACCACACATGCAGGACAGCCCATTGCCCTGGGAAAAGCATGGGACATTGATGAGTTTGGGCCCAATTAACCCAAAAGTGTGGAGGAAAAACCCCCCAAATCCACACATTATGTCAGACCTGCAACTGAGATAAGGATAAACAGGGTTTTCAAACTTCCCGGTTTTAAATTAAAAACATTTCCCCTCAGACAAAGTTTTGGCAACTCAGCTGTCCATGTGACTTCCCACGGGAATTTGGGAGCACCAGGGAAGTCCTCCATGGGCTTGTACGTGGCTTTCAAACTGGCCTTCAGGTGGCCATGGAATTCCTCTGTTTTTACAGACCCAGTGCAGGAATGTTTCTGGTCCTGAGTAAAGGCAGCATCAACACCAGTCTGAAGTGTCTGTGTGGGCTGTGCTTCAGGGCCCACATCGCTGCCAAAACCTGCATCATTTTTGCAGTAAAACCGAAGGCAGGGAGTGTGGCAGTGCTAAGAAAACAAGGATTTTCCCTGATTCGGGAGAAGTCCAAAAGGCAGAGTGCAAAATGCACCATTCCCAATTATCTGTGTTCAGAAATTGAGCAACGTTCTGAGGGCACTGAGCATTTATTGGAATTATTGCTGGGCAAAATGCACTGTTGCTCTTTCCACCAGTTGCACCCTGATTTAATTAATTTCTTCCTTTCATGTTATCTCTGTTCCATGGATAACATCTGACATGGCACCACTGTGCCCTTGAGCAGCACCCAGTGAGTTCATGCTCTCATTAATTAATTAACAAAAAAATAATTCACAAAGCGTCTCAGACTCTCTCAAAGGTTTTAATGAGTGATTAAATGTTTTAATGCTCGTTTATTCTGCTCATAATTGGCGCTGCCTCTGGTGAATTTAGCAACAGGAATGCACTGGGATGAAATGCACTGGTTTATTTTTGCTTCTGTTTTCAGGTTGCTTGTAAACCAAAAGGTACAGAAATTTCTCTTACATAAGGAACATAAAACAACTCCAAAGAGAAGTAGATTTTATTATATCTTGGAGAAATTGAATGGGTTTTATGTCCAATTGTCTTTATATTTGAACTGTCCCCAACATATGAAGATGAGTTTGTCAGAGAAGCTGAGGGTAGTTATGAGTAGCACCACAAATCCCCGTTTCACACGTGGTTTCCATTTGCACAGAAAAAGACGTGGTTTAAAAGTAAGCCTGGATTTTTCCAGAAGGCTTAGAATGAGATGGATGTGGTAGAGTAGTGTCTGTTTAGCTTTGTACCAAAAGGAGTCTTGATTTTTATACTTGATTAGGATCACTCTGTCCTGAGTTAGACTAAAAGCTCCGTTAATCCAGGGTGTTTCCTTTGCCAGTGCCTTGGCAGATGCTCAAGGAAAAGCACAAAGATTGGGAAAAATGCAGCAGTGCTTCCCTAATGAGTTACCTGTAAAATCCTGTATGGAGCAGCTGCAGACCGGTTCTGTCTTTCCCAGCTGCTCGTGGACATGGATAGGCTGGTGCCTCTTTTCCTTCCTTACTCCAGGTGTTTTGGAGCCTTTTTTTCCAGCATCTTGTGCCATAATTTCTCACTCTACTGCTTCAGACATCTTCATCTGGGACCCTCAGAACCCTGAGACATCTCAAGACACAAAGAGTGTCTGTGGAATATTCTGCCCATTGTCCAACGATCCTTAGGGATTTAAGTGTTTCCTTCCATCATTCCCAGATTTGTACCTATAGAAGACCCTTGGACGAAGGTGATCCCAAATTAAAATGTGCAGAGAAATTCATGTGAGTGGTTTGGAAACATGGCTTTTGCAGCTAAGAATCAAAATCATCATTACATGTTTATTGAGGAAATACTTTTTTTCAGGATTTTAATTCTGTAATAGTATGGACACGTCACCTGGAGCTGGGCTTGTCTTTGTCAGGGTTGATGGAGGCTGGAATGTTTGTTGGATGAGGTGGCTTAGCTGGGAGTGGCAGTGCTGGGATTCGTATTAGGTTACAAATAAAATTGATTTTTTTAAAGTCTTAGTTGAAAACAGAGTTTCTGTTTCCCCACCGTTTAGGAGCGAGTTTTCCTTTTCCCTTCCTAATGCTTTTACAAGTCCGAGTATCTCAGCCAACTCCAACTGCTCTCCAAAGCATTAGGAATCTCCTCATGGAAGTAAAAACAAGTGGAGGTTGATGGCACCATTTTTATGCTAGTGAGAAATCCTTCGCAGAGTTATTCCCTTGGTTTTTTGCGTGACATATTTTTATTTATATGAAAATATCCCATTGTTATTCAGTTAGGAAAAACTCCTGATAGTGACATTAGCCTGGGGCTAAATTTGACCGTATTGGTGGCTTGAAGATTTGAGTTATTGCTGTATTAAACCAAAGTTCTGCAGCTGGCTTAAAATTCACAAGAATTATGCAGCTCAGTTAATATTCCACAGGCAAATCTATGGCATTGCCACAAGGGGTTTGAATTTACGGAGCCTAATACAGGGATTAGGAAGTAAAATCTTGTTCTGCTGAAGCCCAGTGGTGGTGTCTGTGTTTTGTGTTAAACACAAACTTATCTGGATCATTTTTATCTGAGCTAAATACAGCTCCAATTCTGCATTGCCTAGGTTTTATCAAACTGACTTTCTTTGGTCTTAGTTTTTCACTTTCCTGAGTCCTACAGTGAAAGTCAGGAGATTTAATCGCAGGTTCTGTTTGGAAGTGGAGGTGGAGTCCCTGGAACACTGTTGAAGTCAGTATTTATTAACTGTACATAACCTTAGAGCTGCTTGTAACCCAAAATTTTAGGATTGGTTTGTTTATTGGGTTTGGGGCTTTTTTTCTCCTTTAATTTGGCAGAGATGGGAATCCTTTGCAAAATAAGTGCTTTTCTTGAACTTCAGCATCTCAAAACTTTGGGTTTGGGCTGTTGAGAATTAGAACTTGTGCTGAATTTTCATTTCTTGTGGTATAATTATTCCTGTCTTCTTCCTTGTGGTATCAAAATAATTAATCTCTGCAGGTAGACTTCATCAAAAGAGCGTTAGCTCAGGATGATTAACTGTAAATCTTGCTTTGCTCTGCTCTTTGGGGCTACTCTGAAAAATTATTTATTTTTAACTTAGTAAATAGGTAATAATAGGGAAATTTATTTTCCAAATGTTTTATGGAAGATCTGAACGTTCCTGTCTGCAGCTCGACTTCTAACAGCCATTAATCACGCTGAAGGAAGTTTTTAAGCGTTAGAGCTGTAGACTGTGGAAGAAGATTTATTGTGTGCATCTCCTCTCTATTTGTTTAATTGCATTCTTTTTGGAATCTTCCTTGTTTCTTGTCATCGTGGTTCTTTTCCACTGGACTGAGTTCCCACAGAGATGATTATCCTCAGGCTGTCACTGACACTCCTGGAATTGTTTCTTTGCAATTCCTAATGTTTTGTTTCGCATAAGGTAAAACACTCAGCGTGGTTAAACCCTTTGATGCACAACTTCAGGCCCCTTCCCTAGGAGATACCAAGGGTTCCGTGGAGAAGCAAAATTCCACTCTTTCAGTGAAGGAATTTTTCCCAATATCCAACCCGAGCCTCCCCTGGCCCAGCCTGAGGCCGTTTCCCCTTGTCCTGTCCCTGTTCCCTGGGAGCAGAGCCCGACCCCCCCGGCTGCCCCCTCCTGTCAGGGAGTTGTGCAGGGCCACAAGGGCCCCCCTGAGCCTCCTTTTCTCTGGGCTAAAGTTGCATTTTATTAGGGGGACTGAGCTCCTCCTTGTTGTTCCAAAGAGGAAGTGACAGCAGTCTCTCAGAAATCCCTCAGAAACTGTGGGAAAATGTATTATGGCTGGCTAACGGGAAATATCATAGTAAAAATCAGCACCGTACTGAGATCTCTGTGTACAAATTTTGTGTGGCTTAGAATGCTGAGGGCCTCTCTCACATGACTGGAAGTGGATTTGAAGTGTTGAGTTAAGAGCTCATCCGAATTTTTCTAAAGGGTGCAGGAATCTCTAATGTGAGATCTTGAGCAGGCTGGAAATCACAGAATCACAGAATATCCTGAGCTGGGAGGGACCCACAGGGATCATCCAGTCCAACCCCTGGCCCTGCACAGACACCCCAAAAATCCCACCCTGTGCATCCCTGAGAGCGGTGTCCAAACGCTGCCACAGCTCTGTCATGAAGGAGTGGAGAGGATTTTTTTTTCCCAGTGTTCTTTTCTAGTATCATTTGTGTTGCATGAAAGAAAACTTAAATAAAATGGAAATGTGCATGTCCTGAAGGTCTGCACATCTGCAGTCAGTTTTTCTGGGTGTAATACATCAAATGCGAGACTTTAGCTTTTGACTTTTACTGTTAGAGCATGGAGTTGGAGTTCTGGTGTTTACTGATGTGTCATTTTTGCAACTCTCTCCTTTGTTTTCACTTAATAGTGTGCTTTGCAGTGCTGGAGCCTTTTTATGTTGGCCACTATTTATCTGCACCAGGGTGTCTGTCAGCTCCTGGGCTGCTTGGATGGGACAGCATTTTTATAATATTTAATAGTGTTAGATAGAAGTAATTTTTTTTTTAATATGGAACACCATCTGCACTACAGTGTCCAGCTCTGGGATCCCCAAGACAAGAAATACATGGATCTGTTAGAATGAGTCCAGAGGAGGCCATGGAGGGGCTGGAACCCCTCTGCTCTGGCGCTAGGCTGGGGGTGCTCACCTGGAGAGGAGAAGGCTCCAGGGAGAGCTCAGAGACCTGCCAGGGCCTAAAGGGGCTCCAGGAGAGCTGGAGAGGGACTGGGGACAAGGCACGGAGGGACAGGACCCAGGGAATGGCTTCCCAGGGCCAGAAGGCAGGGATGGATGGGATCTTGGGAAGGAATTGTGCCCTGGGAGGGTGGGCAGGCCCTGGCACAGGGTGCCCAGAGCAGCTGTGGCTGCCCCTGGATCCCTGGCAGTGCCCAAGGCCAGGCTGGACACTGGGGCTTGGAGCAGCCTGGGACAGTGGGAGGTGTCCCTGCCCATGGCAGGGGCTGGGATCAGATGCTCTTAAATATCCCTTGCAACCCAAACTATTCAGGGATTCTACATGTCGGATGTCTCCAGAGCTGCTCCTCTCGGCTCCATCTGGGAGCACCAGGACTTTTTCCTGTTTGGGCAGTAGAAACCTGGGAGATTTCCATCACATGCCACCCCATGACCAGCCAGGACAGTGCCTGGCTATTTTCACTAATGAGACCATTGTTTAAGCAGGGATTAATTGGTTAAACTCTCTTACTTTGAGTAACAAGGTGTCAGTGCCCAGGCAGGGCCTGAGGGGTCTCTGTCAGTAGAGGTGGGAGCTGCCCTGGGCTGAGGGATCCACAGGCTCCAGCATTGGGAATATCCCAGCCCTCAGCCAGCCCCACAGCGCCTCAGGAAAACAGGGTTAAGAGAAGGGAAAAGGGGGTTAAAAGAGGGGAAAACACCATGTGGCAGCAAGGAATGAGGAGAAAATAGTGAGTAGGAGCTGGCAGTTAAGAAGTGATGCTGAGCCTGGGCCAGAGGGCTGGGATAGGGGACAGTGCTGGTTTGTGTCCCTCCGTCCCCATCCCAGTGTATTTGTTGCTGGCAGGATTGTTAAGTCCATGTTCCCCGCGGCCTCTGTCCCGCCTGTGTGGGCAGTGGGTGCCTGGTCTCCCTCTTTTCCCTCAGGAACATTGGATTTTCCTCTCCTCAGCTGCTGAGGAGGCCGCAAGTGGGTGAGGGGTGCTGAGGGGTGCCTGAGTGCCAGGCAAGGAGCGGCCCATCCGCAGTGGTGGGAAAAGCCCCTGCCAACCCTCCTGGAACTTTTCCCAGCTGGTTTTCAGGTTGCTTTGGTCTGCTGTCCCCTTCTCCCCTGCACATCCCAGCCCATGAGGGTGCAGTCAACTGCCTACACCCACATGTGGCACTTCTGCTGCCTGTTCCAGGAGTAAATAAGTCAGGTTTGTAGCCAAATATGAACATAAAGAGTTGTGGTGTAAGTGTGGATAGTGGTGGGATTGTAAATTAAGCCCCACTTGTTTTACCATAAAAAGGCTTCAAATTGGTGGGTTTTATTTCAAAGATTCAGTATTCTCAGCCCTGAAAATGTTTCCCAGAGAGCTCTGCTAACCATTACACCCTAAATTAGCAGCTTTATAAATAAAACAGGAACTACGAATGCAGGAGGAAATGGGGAGTTAAGTCTTTGCTTTATTGTGAGCACTACAAAATAGGAACGTGAAATAACATCCACATCTGCACCAAATGCTGGAATGACTCTGTCCTTTACCCCCTGCTCTTTTTGCAACATTTCAAACCTTTTTAGGCCCTCTAGGTTTAAATATGTGCAGCAACTTCATGTAAATTCTGGAGGAAATAAGAGGGGCCAGTGGGACTCTGGGAATTTAGGGGCCAAAAATTTGGGGGCAATGAGAGCAGCAGGGAGCAAGGGTTGTGCTGAATCCACGAGTGTTTGTTCATTTGTTTAGAACTTCCAGGTTGATTACTCGCAAAGTTTCCTGAATATTAAAATTCGGAAACGATGACTCCCAAGAAATCTTCTGTGCTTGCTCTCAATGGGCCTTGATTTTGTGCTATTTATCTGCACAAGGATAATTATAAATTGATTCATTTTCAAAACATCATTTAATGGGTATTCAATTGCTGCCAACACAATATTGGAGCAACAGAATCACTCTTGTGTTTGTTCAAAGCCATGAAGCTCTCTGGGTGTTTGTGTTTGCATGTAACAATATTAATCTGGCTCTGTTCACGTTGCCATGAAGATGCTGTCAAATAAGTTCTGTTTACATTTGCAGCTCGTCCTTGTTTTCCTTCCTGAGTCTGAAAAAGGAGCTTTTATTTGGTTTAATCTATATTTATTTCTTGGGTTCTTTCAGTTTTAAAGAGTGTTTTTCTCATCTTTGTCTTTTTTTTTTTTAAATAATGAAGTTCTCTCTTGATGCATTATAGACCAGAGCTAGGGGGGAAAATAAGGATAAGATTAACCTTAAAACCTTAAGGTTTTGATGGGTGTCGCTTGCTGTTTTGCAGTTAACTCCAGTTGGAACAACCATCTTCACAGGATTTTCTGGAAACAATGGTGCTATTGACATTGATGATGGTCCCAATGGCCAGATAGAATACGTCATCCAGTACAATCCTAATGACAAGGTACAGCCATTCACGCTTTTTTCCTCCATGAGTATCTATATTTATATTTATATCTATATTTATATTTATAT
>VZTD01005029.1:479600-504466 GCA_013397725.1 Rhagologus leucostigma
TATATGTATATGTATATTTATATTTATATTTATATAACATGAAGTAGCAAATGAACAGGAGGTTGCCATTGGACATGAAATGTTTTCCTTCATGCTGAGTATCCTCTCTGCCCATGAGCCCTGTAACCACGGATGAACTTACCTTCCCTCTCATTGCCTCGCTGTCAGCAGCTGGATTATTTCACTTTCATTAATGCCCAGAGAAACTGTGTCTATCCCATCCCTGAAAGTGTCCAAGGCCAGGCTGGACAGGGCTTGGAACAGCCTGGGATAGTAGAAGATGTCCCTGCCCGTGGCATGGGTGGGACTTGATGGGATTTAAGATCTCTTCCAACCCAAACCATTCTGTGATTCCATGATTTCTGTTTGGCCTCAGTATAAATCTCCTAATTGATTTTTCCCCCCTCGGTGGGAACTATGAATATTTTATCCCAAAAGATGAGTGCCAAACTCAGACTGTCTCCAGTTATTTATTAGTCTGGGATGCACTTCCCAATCCTGTTTCCTGCCCACCACAGATACCTGCAGCATGGGGAATCTAACATTCATTCTCATTTATTTGCTGAAAAACAAACTGCAATTTTTGCAGTTGCTTAGACTTTTAGAGGAAAAAGGCCTTGTTATGTGATGTAAAGAAACAATATTCCTGTGTCCCTGTGCTGTGTTTGGAATCTTGTATTGCTGTCGCCTGTTCAAAATACTTAAATATTAACTAGCTTCTACATCGGGAGATTGAAGCATGGAAAGATGGGTTTTTTAACGAGATTAATTTGATAATGAAATTGCAGTTGGATCTCAGGTCAGAAATTTGTGCCCTCCTGCCAGTCGTTGCCCCAGCTTTGTCAGCTGAGTCTGTGGAAGCGAATACACGGAACAAATTGAATTTCACCCGATTTAACATCTGCATTTACCCTGAAATGTGAATTTCCTTGTGTAGGAACGTATGCATGAACTGGCACCTAAACGTTGATGTTCTCTGCTTGTTTAGCACTTCATTGCCCTCATGAAAGGCAGAATAAAGAGCAGATAAGTACAACGATGTGGATTTCTTATCTTTACCACTTGTGCATTTGTTCTGAAGGCACCACTGCAAATTCAGGATGGCAAAGGGGAAAGAAGCAGAGTAGTCAGACTTTTGTGGCTGGAAGTAGCCATGGATATGTAAAGAATCCAGGAGAATTCTGTTCAGTACAGATTACCTTCTGTGGGGTTCTTCAGGAGGAGATTGGGTGGGGAGGAAACATAGAAAGCTTTATAATCTCTGATCTGAAGAGCAGATGCAGCCTTGGAATTCCAGCCAAGGGATCACCCCGTTGTGGCCCAGCTACAACACATCCTAACTTCGAGGCACGTTCAATTTGGTTGTGTTGTTTTCTCCTTTGCAGACTTCCAACAGGACCTTTGATATTCCTCTCACTTTGTCTGGAGCAGTAGTTCTGAGGGAAAGACTAAATTACGAAGAAAAGACTCGTTATTTTGTCATTGTTCAAGCAAACGTGAGTATAAATCTCTCGAAGGCCATTTATGCCCCTGATTTAGGTGCGGGTTTAGTTTCCTTCCCAAGGGAATGGGCAGAGCCTTGCTGAAATACCAGCTCTGATAAATCCTTTTCTGCTGAAGATCTAATTTAAGATTTATCCAGGCTGTTGAAAGCTCAGGCATATTATTACTGGTTAAAAAAGCTTGCTCGGAGTGTGACAAGCAAACCTTTTTGGCACAAGGAGCAACTTGCAAATGTGCAGCGCAGCCCAGGTAGAAAAGTACACCCTCATGGCAGTAAATGTCCATTTTCCAGCAAATCTGGCGAAGCTAATTTGCACTCAGATGAGTTTAATGGACACAGTTTCATTGAATCCTTCAGGTTTGAAATGCATTTTGTTATAAAGAGGTGATTTTTCCTTCAAGTCATATCGCAAGTGTGTGGAGAGTGGAGACGTGCATTTTCCAGAGTGGCTGGCAGTGGAGAGCACGCACTGAGAAGAAACGTGATGTATAAACTGTATCTCAGATATCTGTCATCAGAGTCGGGTTTTGGTGCCCTTGAGGGCTGTGAAAGCTTTTTTCTCTTTTTGTCCTTCTGATAACAACTGAAATGAAAGCTTGTCCTCCGTTGTTTATGGCTGTTGTGATACATCTTCGTTTGTTGGAAATGATATTTGCTCTGAAGCAACAGAGATCCTGAATCCACACCTTCACATTCCTGTCATCGCTCTGGGACAGAAGTGCAGATATATCTTGCAGTCTCTTTTCGTACATATTTAGTGGCATGTTCAGCCTTCTGCCAGCAGCAGCCAGGCTCCAGGGGTGGCTCAATGCTCCTTGCACCTCTGCCCCTGTGCTCAGGTGAGACCCCACCTGCAGAGCTGCCCCAGCCCTGGGGCCCAGCACAGGGAGGGACCTGGAGCTGCTGGAGAGAGCCCAGAGGAGGCACCAGGATGAGCAGAGGGATGGAGCAGCTCTGCTGGGAGGAAAGGCTGCGAGAGCTGGGATTGTTCAGCCTGGAGACAAGAAGCTCTGGGGTGACCTCACTGTGGCCTTGTAGGGCCTGAAGGAGCTACAGGAAAGATGGAGAGAGACTCTTTCCAAGGAATGGAGTGCCAGGACAAGGGGGAATGGGTTCCCAGTGCCAGAGGGCAGGGTTGGATGGGATATTGGGAAGGAATTGTTCCCTGGGAGGGTGGGCAGGCCCTGGCACAGGGTGCCCAGAGCAGCTGTGGCTGCCCCTGGATCCCTGGAAATGTCCAAGGCCAGGCTGGACAGGGCTGAGGGCCCCTCTCAGCTGGGGCTCCTCTCGAGGCTGCACAGCCCCAGCTCCCTCAGCCTTTCCTGGGCACGGAGATGCTCCAGGCCCTTCCTCGGCCCCGCAGCCTCCGCTGGCCCCGCTCCAGCAGCTCCCTGGCCCTGCTGTGCTGAGGAGCCAGAGCTGGACACGGCACTCCAGAGGTGCCCCCGGGGCTGGCCAGAGGGGCAGGATCCCTCCCTGCCCTGCTGGGAATGCTCTTCCTGCTGCCCATTCAGCTCCTAGTGCTGGGAAAAGCCATAACGCACAGCCCGTCCCTGGAAGTGTCCAAGGCCAGGTTGGACACTGGGGCTTGGAGCAGCCTGGGACAGTGGAAGGTGTCCCTGCCCGTGGCAGGGGTGGCACTGGATGGGCTTTAAGGTCCTTCCCAACCCAAACCACTCTGGGATCCTAGAACCACACAGGCTGCACTGAATTCTCTCTGTCGTGTACACTGTGCAATCACATTCCTCTGATTACATTATCAGTGCTTTGTTGTCCTTGCATCCTGAAGATACTGCTGGAAATTAATTACTCTGTATCTGCTTTGATCCAGAGTGTCTCAGAGGCACTTACTGGAGGAATGGAGAAATGGTTTAGTTGATGATGAAGGCTGCTCCTTGTAGCTGGAATTGTTTTTCATCATTGACCGTGAAGAAAGCTGAACGCAGAAATTCCCATATTTACTCTAAATGTGAAGCTGGTGCAAGAACTGAGTGGACGGCAAAACAGGAAAAAAAAATGTGTCCAATCCAATTTAGAGCAATGGACTTTCCATCTTACATAGATGATGATATTAAACAGCATAAATAAAAACAAATTTAAAAATTGCTCTTTTTTCTGTCAATGTTACATTAGATTAGGGGAGCAAGATTTAATTCATGGCCCATACTCCCCACCAAGATATTAGTTCTGCAAAGGAAGCTCTTGCAGCCGTTCCTCTGTGAAAATGGGAATATTTTTGAGTGTTTTAAACAAAATATTGGGTACTCATGGTGTACCTTCACTAAACAAAGGAAGAAAGAAGAGGTGAACTGTTTCTAATGTGTACTTTGGGTAAAACCACAACAATTTCTGATTATAAATAAGGCACGGGGCCTTTTTATCTTCTACAAACGTGCTGTGTTATTATAGTTTTAGTCCTATAGTTTTCCCAAACTGTATTATTTCTGAGTGATAGATGTCTTGTAGTATTTCTTCACTTTTTGTCTTAATCTTACTTGTGAGCCTTTCAGGCTGCAGCTCTGAGGCTGAAGTTCCTGTAATTACTCCTTGCACATGGATAACTCTGATGCTTATATGTCTTATCCTTAGCCTTGCTTAAACCTTTTGGAAGATTCCTTTTAGGAGATTCTTTTCAGGAGATTCTGAGTTCAGGAAGTCTCACCAGCTGGACCTGGTTTGCTCCACAGGACCGAGCCCAAAACCTGAACGAGCGGAGGACGAGCACGACCACCCTGACCGTGGATGTGCTCGACGGGGACGATTTGGGACCAATGTTCCTTCCCTGTGTGCTGGTGAACAACACCCGGGACTGCAGACCCCTCACCTACCAAGCCAGCCTGCCAGAGCTGACAGATCCTGTAAGTGCTCTGGGATTTTTCCGGGTTTTCTCTGTTTGCCTGTCATCTTGTCCCATGGGCACAGCTGGGAGCTGGAACTAAAAGGTCACCTGTGTTTAATGCTGTGTTTTGTGCGCCAAGCAAGAGGAAACCAAGGTAAGATGCGTGTGGGAATAATGGTGAAATTCCAGCTTGGATCCAGTGCCAAACTGCCCGTTGGCTGCAAGGGCTGAGTCTTGAAATTTGGTAAATTTTGGAGTTGCTTTTCCTGATCTGTCCGTGTTTCGCTCTCAAAATATCCCCAAGAAGCACTTTTGGGAGGGGACTCGGCGTTATTGCATTGAGGGTTGTTATAAACCTGCAGAGAAAGATTTTTGGGAAGAGGAAGCATTAGTGACTGATCCCTGAAAGGATTTTTTGTTGCTGTTACCAGGTTTTGATCAAGAGGCACTGAAGAGCAATGGGGGTTTATCCCATGTAGGTCCTTGTGCTAAGTCTGTCAGTTAATACATCCATGGGGTAGGGATAAAGGTGAGTGTAAGGCTCATTTCCCCACTCCATGAATGCCAAAATGAGGTGAGAACTTTATCATTTCTTGTTGCAACTTGGTGCCAGTTGCCATTCCTCACAGCAGAGCTGCTGCTCGGAGATGTGCACCTGTGGTGGGTGGAACAGGAACAGGGACTGCTGAATTAATATTGATATGTGACCTTTGATTCATATATTTAAGGATATAAAAATGCAGAACCAATTGAATCACCAGGTATTGCCCCACCTGATTAACTCTGACATTAAGATGACATTAAAATAATGTTAAGCTTTGACATTAAGGTTTTTAACTTTGGTTGCTCGTCACAGCACACACTCTGTGTCCTGCTGCCTCCAGCCAGGGGCAGGTTGAGGCTGGAAGTGTGGAGATTCCTGCTCTTCCCTGCCTTATCTCCCTTCCTCTCCTGTGCCTCCCACTCTTTTCCCATCCCACACGTTTTGGTGTCTTGCTTTGTGTGGCCTCAGGGCTCCTGCCGCAATTATCCTTGGGATGGGTCAAGGGAAGGGAGACATGATCCATATTTAACCTTGGAGTATTCATTTCCACGTCTTCCCCACACACACTTCTACAGCTTGGTGTAGCTGACAACCCTTTGTAGCTGTGCTGTGTTTGGGACTTGGTGAAGAACTGCTTTGACCTTAAAATCTGCTTTGATTTGCTTTGGGCTTGGTGGCATTTTAAGGAAAGGGGCAGCTCCCTGTCCAGCTGAGTGTCCTGTGGGGCCTCCTCAGGGTGTCCAGAGCACCCAGACCACGCAGGATGAGGGAGTGTGACCCCACTTCACCTGCACAGATCTGTTGTAATTCCCAGCGTGGGAGCAGATGAGGCAGGAATTATAAATAACTGGTGTTTTTATGGGGTTTTTTCTGGTTATCTGACGGTATAACACAAACCACACAGTTTTCGTGGTGCTGCCTCTCAGACAGAAGAATCCAGCTCTGGCTCTGCTCCTGCCCTTGGCCGGGCACGTTCCCCACTGGAAGACAAAGCAGTGTCTGCCAGGGAGAGGGGCTGGGCCAGGAAAAATCTGACCTGGGATTTAGGTACTGAGCTGCAAAACTCAGTTATTTGAACTTCCTGAGCTGCAGCGTGTTCAGGGCCAGCTGCTTTTGTTTGTTTTTTGGCTTTTCTTGTGTCAAACCACTCCTGATCTATGAAATGAGGCCCTGGTTCTGTTGATGAACCACAGCTCTTCGCTGTTTATCTCTTTGCAGCACTTTTGATAAACCCAAGTCAAAGAAGTTATACCTCAAATATTTACTTGGCTTTTAAGCAATAATTCCTTTGGAAGATATGGATGACACCTGGATTCAGCTGGGAAACATTTCTATTACATTTATCCTTTACCTTTTTATGTATTATATTTATTCTTTATTAACCTACTCCACAGCTACCATTACCCTACTCCCTAGGCTAAAGGACTATTTTTAGTTTAATACCTTTTTTAAATTATTTTTAATTTGCTTTTTAATTTTTCAGTGAAGATGAGAAGGAATATTAATGAATGAGGAACAAAGTTGAAGTATGAATTATTCAGAGGCAGTAGCTGGAAAGAGAAGTCCTGCTTTACTGGGCAAGATGTCTATTTAGCTGACCCCTAAAATAAAGCATTTAATGTCACTGGGAAGAGTAATATCTTTGTCCAGTATAGTTGGAATCTATCCATGATTTACTGAGGTAAAAGGTTGGGAATTAATTAATTGCTATTAGCTAAATTTCAATTTCCAAGAAAACCTGTGTTGGTTGTTGATTAGGTTTGGGGATTTTTGTTGTCGTTGTTACATGGCTTTATATTTATATTATATTTTAGTCTTTCTGTGTCTGATCAGCTCTGGTAATTAATTTTTTCCCCCTGTTGTATCAGGAAGACTTGAATAAATTAGCATTTATTATCAGGATGTGCAAGTCATCGAGAGGAGTTAAAAAGTACGACCTCATGAATATCTCATAACATGGGAAAGACAATTTCTCCTCCTTTTTGTCCCCCTTCAGTCCATTCCTGTCACACTCACGTTGTGAAGGTTTTCTCCACTTCTCTACTTGGTATTTTCCATCATCATGCACAGAAGAAAAGCCTATTAAGCAGCAAAATACAGATTAGATGTATTTAATTAATTGCTGGACTAGATTTGCAACCATGGGATTTGTTGTGGGGTTCCATGGGGTTGTTGTGGGGTTCCATGGGGTTGTTGTGAGCCCACATGGGCACTAAGACACTCCATGACACCAAGGATTTTGTACTAAATCAAGATTCAACCTCATTGTTCCACAAGTTCCTTGTTCTTGCACCTCTGATGGATCCTCCTGCATGGGAAGGGTTTGGGTTTGTACTGATCATCCCCAGAACCCTCAGGAACTGTGTCAGCAGGGACCTCACAGGGTCTGTGGGACCTCACGGAGCTGGGCCTGAGCAGAGCATTGAGAGATGAAAGGCTAAAAAATAATAAATAAAACATTCTGAAACTACAGTGAAGTTGAGAGGGGTGAAAAAAGACACTGGAGAGCAGGACGTGGCCCTAGAAGGCCTCAAGTCTTTATGAGTGAGAAAGACCTCTTTAAGTTCCATCAGTTTGGAATCACGGGGAGAAATCTGCGTTTCTCAGAGCAGGTGTTGAAATCCCACTGAGTGAGCCGGGGTTGGGAGCATGGGACACTTCCAGAGTATCCAGGGTTAATCAGCTCTGGACAAATCGGTTTTATGCTGGTTATTGGTAATTAATTAACACTTCACAGGATGTGCTGGTTTGGGACTTGACGATCTCAAAGGTCTTCTCCAACCTAGTTAATTCTGTGATTAATTCTGTACCTCTGGGCTTGAGGATGACAAGCACCCAAAAACTCCTTCCAACTGAATTCCCGTGCAGTTCCTTCCTTTGGCCCTGCAAATCCCAATTCCTCCCAAACACAAAACCTGGATTTTTCTCCCAGAGACACGGTAATGTAAAACTTGGAGCAGCACAAGTGAAAATTCTGGAAACAGCATCTCCCCATCTTGATTATACTAATCAAAGAGAAAAGGTCATCAAAATGTTCTGGATTTCATTAAATTAATTAATTTACTTCTTTTGCTGTGGGAAGTACCAGCACAAAAGACATTTGATCCAGGGATCTACCATGGAATAAACACCAAAGAACCTCCCCTGAAGTGGGAGAGATTTGCTGGTTCACCTGGAGCTCCCACACAGCTGCCAAGCAGGATTTTTGGGGCGCTGAAAGACACAGCCTTCAGATTTTGGCCTATTAGTCTGAGCTGAAGTGGATGTGTGTGGTTAAATCCACTTTAGTAGAAGCTTTCAGCAGATCAGGAATGCCTCTCTTACCTGTGTGAGTGGTAAAATCCCACAGAATAATTGGGGTTTCTTCTTGCTGAAACCTGACTGCTTAAAGACAATTCACAGGGAGGGAATACAGCAAACTGCATAAAACTAAAACATCAGCTTCAGTCGCCACTTTTTCTTGCCATATTTTTTTGTTTGTTTGTTAGATATGGGACATTTAAAACTGCAAATGTTCATGGTTAATTTAGGGAGTTGTTGGTCTCTGGAGCAGTTGAATCTCAATCTGCCTTTATTTTCTTTGTCTTATTTGTACCAAGATTTGGCACTTTTTTATTCAAACATGGTAAAAGAGCCTTGCCAGCCTTTGGCCCATCGAGACTTACGAGCTGCATTTGTGATTCAGTGGCAATCAAGCCTCAGGAAATTATTTGGGATTTAATTTGTTTCTAATTATTCCTTTCCCAGCTGAATAGGCTCTGTCCAGTTTTTGGGACTGCTGCTAAATGCTCTTGTAGGGGATGGTATTTACACTTCCTGCTGGAATTAGCCCGTGATGGAGCAGAGTTGTGTCTGCTGGCAAAACTAAATGTTCAAAGTCTGCCCTCCAGAGAAAACAAGAGTTTTCATCATTAGGAGAATTGTTTCTCTTTATACAAATCATTTTGGGGAAGAAAAAAGTGGCTTTGTATTTTGAATAGGCAACATCCAGCCCTGCCGTTAATTAGACTAAAATCTTTGGTGCAAGATAATTAGTGCTGGGCTGAGATGAATGGGAGTTCCTGGGTACTTTAATTCCAGAAATTACTTGGTGGACAGGACAGTGGTGTCACTTCGGGAAATAACCAGAGAAATGTTCTAAAAACTGGCTGTGTCTCTACATTCCTACTCTTGAGTGAATTAGAACAGAACTTCAGGACTGCGGCTCTGAACAGTCCCTTTACCACTGAAAGATGAGCAAATTGTCCCATTTTTCCCAGGGATTAATTTTTCAGTAGCAGTTTAGGTAAATGCTGTGGCTCGGATGAGGGGAGGGGAACTGCAGATTGACTTCCCTGACACCTCTGCCGTTGTCAGGGTGCTTTTTATGGAAAAAGGCAAAGACTTGTGGCCAAGTTATTTGCAGTTGGAGTCAGATAGCAATTTTTCTAATTAAATTTCAGCAGATGCAAGATGAACAGATAGGCAATCATGAAGTGCCTTGGAAGTGGGAAAGCAAGGCAAAAACAACGATAAAATCCTCCCGTGGGTGCAGCCACCCCTTTTATTCCAGGCAAACTTTTCATTTGTGTTTTCCCCCTCTTCTCACTCTAATTGCTGTCCTACAGAGATCACCAGATTGAGGTGAAGTTCAAGATAATGGACAAAGTTCACAATATTGGGCTGATTTTTAACCCGAATTTTTAGTGATTTCAAATTAATAACTCAGCAAAGTCAAAATGGACAGCTTTGATAAGCTATTGATTATCTGCTAGGGTGTGATAAGGAGCCATAAAAGGTGCTTTCAGTCTGCTGAGGTGATTTTCCCTCTCTTTCCCCTTTTGAGGATTGATTGTCTGTCTCCCACATGCCATCCCTTGATAGGTAGAGCCTTTTTTTTTTTAGGGAAACGTCACTGAAAAGTAGCGAAGCATGAAAAGGTTAAAATCACAAAGATATGATGTTACAGGTAATTAAATTTTATGTATTTGGGAGGATACCAGGATGGCTAATTAAAAAGAATTGTCAGTAAAGTTGTCAGGAACTTTAGTATGTGAATACATAAAGCTGAGAATAATCTCCCTTAGCAGCCAGGCAAGCTCGTCCCTTGGCTGAGGTATTGATCAGGCAGGACAGTCCCTGCTAATCTAAGATTAACCTGTGACTTTAAATATAGATGTATCGCAGATAGTGGAGAGGTTCCCTTGCCTGGTTTGCCCTTCAAAACCCAACAAAACTGTGATTTTAACATCCAAAATGCAATGAGTGCCTAAAGAACCAGGTGTTTCGAACAACGCTGTGGTTGAGAAAATGATAGCAAGGCTGCAGAATAAGGGAATAAAGTCTGAAAGGCACTTTCCTCCTGGGGATTTGAACCCAGTTGTGGTGCAGAAGTTAAGTTGCTGTCTGTGAATAAAAAAAAATTAAATATATATATTTTTTATTTATATATATTATATTTATATATAAATATATATAAATTTTATATTTATATTTATATATATAGTAGTTCTAACCCTTAAAAGTGGAGGTTTTAAGGGAAAAAAGATCAAGCTTGCCTAAAAAGTGAGAAGATTTTGGTCAAAAAAATGAAAAAGGAAAAGAAAAATGTCCCTGCAGATCATCTTTGAAGTTTTTTTTGGAGTGAGAGAAGCACACTTTGGTTATTGCTGGGTTGGGTTGTGGGGTGACCTGTGGGACACGGGGCTCCCTGTGCAAGCAAGAGCAGTAGCTCTTGGAGCTCTCCAGAGACTGGGCTGGAAATATGGCTGCTGCTGAAAACAGGGACATTTTCTAGCTATTTATCAAGCTGTAAAGTTAAATCTCAAATCTGATTCATCATCAAGGCAGGAATAAACTGGTAAAAATGACTGATTTTAGAATGTTCTGTTTTGTTTGGTTTTCAAATCTGGGAATGTTCCATTAATTGCCTGATATTTCTCATCGTGGTCAGGAACTTAGAGATGGGAAAATGCTCAGTTCTCCCGGCTTTGTTAGGATCTGAGAGGAAGAAAAGTCCTGAGTTTGCTTGGAAGAAGCAACAGTGGTGCTGAAATTAGAAGGAATTTCCTTTCAGGAAGGAAGAGGAGCTGCTTTGGTTCAAACTTTGGTCACAGCCACAGCAGTCAAACCCATCCAAGGCTTGAGAGGGATCTCCAGGGGTTCGGTGTGGGTTTGGTGTGGGCAGCAGGGCAGGTGCAGGAGCACAAATCACCTTTCTGTGCAGCTAAACTGAGGCTAAAAATCGAATTAATGACGTGCTGAAACACCCAAGGGTTGATTGAGGAGCTCCTGCAAGATTCTCTTCTGTTTTCCATTCCATAGATCCGTGTTTGTTACAGCACCAAGTGGAGCTGTTGTCACAAAGGAAACATATGCAGCAATTTGTTTGATCCTTTAATGTCATTTTGAAGCACTTGAAGGCACTAAATGTTGACATTTAAACAAAATACTCTTGCAGTGATGCTTTATTAACCAACTTCAGTCCAGAAAAATTCTTATCTCTGTCACATCCCTGGGCCTTGCAGTGAGAATTATTTCAGTGCCTGGGTTGTCCCATCAAACTGTAGCTGATCATTAGGGGTCAGGAGGAATTATTTCTCTTTCCAGCTTGTTGTCACAATGCAGAGGGTGCAGATTAATTCCTCAATTAATCAAATGTGAGCTGCAAAACCTTAACCAATGAATATGTGCAAGTAGACTTCGAAATGAAATCACCCTTGGAAATGAAATGAAAGAAAAATCCCCATTCCCAAGACAGTCATGTTTGCCTCTGCTCTGTGCTGTTGATTATAGTTCTGTGGAAAACATTCCTTGAATCCTAGAGGTCTTTCCTGCGGAGAACAAGGAAATTCCTGCTGAGTGGAACGCCCTCTCCTGAAAGGAGAAAATGGGATTAATCTGCATTTGGCTCCAGATCAATATCCTGGGCAGCACAGCAGTGCTGGGGAGGCAAGGGTGTGCTTGGTAAAGAATTCCTGCTTTGATTGAAAAAGAAAAGCATTTAATAAAACACCAAATTTCCCAATTTCACCCTAAGAGGATATGAGGATGAGCTTAAGGATGAAGGATGTGAGTGTTGCAGGTGAGGTGTGCACACACACATGTTACATCTGCACAAATTTATTGAAAATACATCCAAAATCGAGCTGGGAAAATTAATTTTTTTCCCTGTAACCTTCAATCTAAAAGTGCTACTGTTAACATTACCATTGAAGTATGAATGGATTTAATAGTGGTGAGGCAGAATTTGTAGCTGGCTCTGGCCACAAAATCTCTGCCCAAAAATTCCTTCTCTAACAGGGTGGCAAACTTTAATGAGGAGAGGCCAGTGGAGGATACAGCTGGAATTAAGGAGCGAGGTAGTTCCAGGTGACATTCCCACTCCTGGACTAGCAAGGTGCTCATTGGGTACCCAAAAGAGAGGAAAATCAGTACAGAAAATGAAAATGTTCTTCAAGCTGGGAGTGGGGACTGCAGTGGGGTTTTGCTGGCCCCAAATGTCGTCGTTCCCCCCAGTTTCAGCCTTTTGAAATTCCCACTGCTCGGAGCCTCGGGACCTTTCCTGTTCCTGCAGGTGAGGAAATGCCAAAATCTCTGCAGGAAGATGAAATGTGGGAATAAGAGAGGGAACCACCAACATTATTGTGATAAAATCTCTGTGTAAAGGGAGTCAGCCAAGAGATAAAGGGTCTGAGTGAAATACTGACATACTCATCTTGATATTTCTCTTTTTTTTTGAATTTCAAACAAATTGCTCTTTTTTTTTTGTTGTTTTTTTTTGCCTAGTTTCATACAGCTGAAAATAAGAGAGATCCCACCAGTGGTACTGGTTATGTTTTCCCATGAAATCTTTCTCCTCTTTTATCATTTGCTTGTAACTTCTTGTGCCTTTTCTGGTGTATTACTGTGTGGTTAATTTTTTTAAAGGCATAGAGAAGCCATCAGCCTGTTGTCCTTAGGAAGAGAAATATAGATATAGATACAGATATATGATACAGAGAATTATTCCTCTGTGAGAAATAGCATTTGTAAGGAAACAAAATGGGGTTAATATTTCAAGGATTTTTTTTATTGCCAAGAAATTACTCTTAGAAATGAAAATAAGAATAATCTGGAAGTCATTATGGTGGTGCTAAAGATATTTAAATATCTTTAAATATTTTCTGATTTTTGGAGAGATGTAGGTGCTTGTCTTAGGCTTTACAATTTGCTCCTCTGCACAGAAATTGGGATAATAAGAAACCCGCCATCAAGAATTTGAGGGATAATCAAGGAAATAGACTTCACAGTTGTATGGGGAAAAGCCAGAAGTCAAAAAAGAAATGTTTATTGTTCTTTAATGCCAGTCATCACCTTGGAGGGAGGAGAAGCTCTGGGCTGAGTTCTGGTTGTGCTGAGGCAGGAGGCCCATAATGCATTTCATTTAGTCCCCTGCGCAGACACTGCTGGGGACACTTCTTATCAAGCATGTCAGATACACAAAAAGCAATTTAGTAAGCACTGTGATCAGATCCTGATGAAATTCAATTCTTTTTTGGCCCTGCTGTTCCTGGGAGACATCGTTGATAAAAATAGTCTCTACTTTCCTCTGAGCTCGGGTTCATTATGCTCTCTTGCTGCTCTTTCAAAATGTTTTTTTTTCCCCCTCAAAGGTGGCTTGTTTTTACAAATAAATGAAAGGAATTGTGTTCTCTGACAGCTTACTCTGTTAACAACCCGAGCTGCCAGGATATTTGAATTTTACAGTTTTCATTTCAAGAAACTGCATAAACATGGGGCATGACAGAAACCCAAGAACGCAGCTGCCACGGCTTGTATTGAGCAGCTAAATCAGGTGCTAAAAGCTCTTTGATAATTTAGTGCTGAGTTTAGAAAGGAGGTGAACTGAGTAATTAATCCTGTGTCTTAATTTTTCCCCATTGGTCTCTAAAATACTTTTTTTACCCCCAGAGAAGCCAGGAGAGGTCAGGTCACTGCATAAAGTTAGTTTAGGTTTAAATCTGCAGATCAGTTTTGGGATCCAGCACAGGGAGGACCTGGAGCTGCTGGAGAGAGCCCAGAGGAGGCACCAGGATGAGCAGAGGGATGGCGCAGCTCTGCTGGGAGGAAAGGCTGGGAGAGCTGGGATTGTTCAGCCTGGAGAGGAGAAGCTCTGGGGTGACCTCACTGTGTCCTTGCAGGACCTGAAGGAGCTACAGGAAACACGGAGAGAGACAATTCCCAAGGGCTGGAGTGCCAGGACACAGGGAATGGCTTCCCACTGCCAGAGGGCAGGGATGGATGGGATATTGGGAAGGAATCCTTCCCTGGGAGGGTGGGCAGGCCCTGGCACAGGGTGCCCAGAGCAGCTGTGGCTGCCCCATCTTGTCCCTGGAGGGGTTAAAAAAGGTGTGGACGTGGCACTTGAGGACATGGATTAGTGGTGCTGGATTGATGGATGGACTGGATGAGCTACAGCTCTTCTTCAACCTTACTGATTCTATAATTCTAAGAAGTATAAATTAGGAGAATTAGCTGTAAATCTCTGGGGTTGAGCAATGCAGATTTGGTTTCCTCAAGGCACTGTGCCCTTTTTTGGGAAGTGTTTCCAGGCCCAGAATTTTTGCTATATAAACCTCTTTAACTCCTGTGACAACTTGATCAAACAATTTTCTGCAGAGAATTTATTCTCTTTCAGCTTCACAGTGTGTTTTAAATCTGTGCTTGGGGTTTTCTGCCAAGGTCTCAGCATTCAGTTGAGGTCTAGCCCAAAATGTGGGTTCCTGTGTTGTGGCAGTGAGGAGGGTCAGAAGATTCCATTCCGCCTGGATTCCTGTACACCTCTGTGTCACATCAGAGCAGCACAGGAAATCCTGCAGGCTCCCGATGTGAGGCTCTGCCTCCCCTAGGTCTGATCAAAGGCAGGAATGTGTAGCTGCCAGCAGGAAGGCAAGAAAAGAGGGAGAACTGTGAGAGCCTACAAATGGGAGAGTCGATGTGACATGGTTTGACTAATGACGAGATTTTGGTGGTATCTCCTACATTTGTAGCGTGATTCCTGCAGTTTGCATTGGCTTCCTTTGTGGTTGGGTAACTCCACTGAAATATTCCCCACGGTTTGCTGACATGCAAGTGCTCTGTGATGGATTTCTGCTCATTAGTGTTTTGTCACAGCCCTCGTTGTGCTGGCAGAGCAGCTGAGGCAGCAGCAAGGAGCAATGCTGGGATGGTTCTGCAGCTCTCCCTGCTGTTTTAGTGCCGAGCGTTGGCAAAGTCTCAGGCAGTTCTGCACAGCATGGAGAGAACTCAGCTCATTTCCCATTTACAGCTCGTATTCAACCTCAGGAAAGCACAAGGAGAACCAGCGTGACCAAAATGATTCATCAATTCATCAAGAACTTCGTTGGTTTAATAGTGCAAGGCTCCCTGGGAAGGGGTTCTGGATGGCACCAGGGGCAATCTCTGTTGCTTTAGTGATATTTTCCGTCTGGAGAAAAGCTCCTCAGCCTTGTTTTCCAGAGGGATGAGAGTTCAGCAGCAAATTCCTCAGCTGAGCTGTGACAGTGATGCAGGTGGAAGGTCCTGAGACTTTACCTGAAGTCCACTGGCCACAGTTACAGCTGCCTGTAGAAATAATTTTCAGGATGTCAAATATTGGAGTGAAATGTCCAGTGGGAACTGATTGTGCTAATACAGGATCCCAGGATGGCTCAGGCTGCAGGGAGCACAGCGGGCACCTGGTGGCAGCTCCCTGCTCCAGCAGGGCCATCCCAGAGCACAGGGCACAGCACTGTGTGCACACAGCTCTGGAACAGCCCCAGGGAGGAGACCCCACAGCCTCTCTGGACAATCTGTTCAGGGCTGGGCACTGCCCAGGGCAGAAGTTGTGCCTCCTGTGCGGGGGGAATTGCTGCCATCGGGCCCTGCCCGTCGCTCTGGTGCCATCGCTGGGCCCCCGCAGCAGAGCCCGGGCCCTGCTCGGAGCCCTCCCTGCAGCCAGGGACACCCAGGGCTGAGGGCCCCTCTCAGCTGGGGCTCCTCTCGAGGCTGCACAGCCCCAGCTCCCTCAGCCTTTCCTGGGCACGGAGATGCTCCAGGCCCTTCCTCGGCCCCGCAGCCTCCGCTGGCCCCGCTCCAGCAGCTCCAGGTCTCTCTGGTTTAATTTTCCAGCAGTCTTAGTGCCTTAACAACTCCATCTTCAGTGTGACTCATGGGTAGAAAACGTCTTGCTGTGTTCAACTCAATAATAAATTGACAGTGTAGGTTTTTGTCTTGTCTCTCAGTGGATTTCTTGAGCTCACCTTGGTGAATCCAAACAAAACTTTGGGAACTCTTGCTTTCCATGCAGTTTTATCCTTTGCAGTATTTTCCAATGTTTACTTCTGCCTGTGTGGTGGCCCCTGCCCCTGAGCCCCAAGGGTGTCTCTGGTGGGATCTCAAGTGGTTGTGAATCACTGAGCTGGTTCATGGTCTGGTGTCTTCAGTCATATAAAAGGCACCTCTTTGGAATTAATTACATGCTCAGAAAAGAACCTTCCTAGTTGAGGGAGGTTAACTGGCTTTCAGTTTCCTAGAACAAAATTATTTTCATGGTAACAAGCAAAAAAAACCCAAAATACACCACAAAACCCCCCAAAATACAGCATAAACCCCCCACAAATGAAAAAGGCAGCTCTGAACAGAAAATTGTGTTATTCTAACTCCCAAAGGTGCCATTTCCCTCTTTTCCTTCTCATCTTCCCCAAAGGAAGAAGTTTTCCTTGAGTATCTACTCTTGGCAAATTCAGCTTTGCATCTCAGGTAGATGGAAAAGATAGAAAATCTGATTTTTTAAATCCTTGTTATCAGCTGTGCAACAATTATTGTTGCTCCCTTTCTTTAAAAAGAATTCCATGTTGTCCATACCCTTCTATTGGAAGCCTGGCATTCCTGGACATCTTAAAATAATCTCAATAAAATAAAATACATACAAAATATTGGAAAAGACATTACTTTTATTTTAAAGTCATGTTTATTTTGGGGTTTTTCTTTGTCCTTGAAAGCCCCAAATGCATATTCTGCATCTCAGTTGTAAATTCCCTCCTAATCCTTCCATGGGATCGTGGGATGGTGAAATCAATACATAGGCAGGTGCCTAAAAATCCTGTTTGGGTTTTTGAATGCAACTGCACTCCTGGATTATGAAGCACCATTTTAATATACATTAATTTAAAATACCAGCTGCTCCTTTTATTCACAATCCTCAGCAGGAGCCTAAAACCCCCTGGCACAAATGGGACTCTTGATTTGCTTTGTTCCATCCATAACATCTCTGAAGGCCACGAGTTTTTGCAGGACCTGCTGGACATCCCACATGGAGAAGGTGCTGCTGTGCCTCCATGGTGAACACAAAAGAAGGGGGGAAAAATGAGGTTTTTGCTGCTACCTTATTCTCTCTGAGCTTTTCTAAAGTATTTTTCTGCCTTGATCATCTCATGGCCCTGCAGACTCCCTGGCAGGCTCCCCATCACGGCTCTGTTTGAAGGAGGATTTGTTAAGTTTATTAATTTTGTGCTGAGAGTTGCAAGGTGGGGTTGGGGCTCTGCTTTTTGGCCTGCCCAGTTCTGCTATACTGAACACCTGGAAGTCAATTAATCCCCACACCAATAACTGAGGGAGCTTTTCCCTAACGAGGAAAATAAATGAGTGCATATTCCGCCCTCGGACTGACAAGATCTTGTTTGTTTTTTAATCAGCTGCCTCTGCCAGAGCTCGGGCAGCCTTTCATGTTCCCGTGGAAGAGGCTGGGATTTGCAGGCCGGCTGTTTATTCCGAGTGATCTCCTGCCCCGCTGTGGCTCCGTGCTGACTTTCCCAGCATTTTTCCAGCCTTTCCCTGCCAAACCCCCACGTGCTCTTGCTTTGCCTCCAGCTGAGGGTCCTGAGGCACTCGTGGGCCCCTCAGACACTTCACACCTTCATTAATCTGTTTTCCCTTCCTTTTAATGAGCCTCCATCTCCTCATGAAGCTCCTGAGAAGGAGCCTGGTAGGGGGTTTTTAGGCCTCTTGCAAGGATGTTGGATACCTCTGGAAGACTCACAGTTGTTCCCGCTGTTTCACTATTCATTTTTAAAAGAATTATTTCTGATTAAAAGCATATGCACACTTTCTTAAACTTCCTATGTGTGCTTTGATTAATTTATTGATGTGCTTTCACCCATTTATTAACTTTATTAACTTAACGGCTGCTTCACAGTTTTATGTTTTCGTAGTTCTAATTTCTAAATTTGAATGAGAAAGATGCTGCATCATCTGTGGATTATTAAAACAATATGAAAGTACCTTGAGCTTTGCTTCAAAGCACATCAGCCAGTTTAATTCAAAACAGCTTTAAATTATTAAGATTGGAGCTGTTCAGCCTGGAGAAGAGAAGGTTGTGGGGAGACACCACAGTCCCACTCGGGGTCTGAAAGGGCTGCAGGGAAGCTGGAGAGGGCCCCTGCATCAGGAACTGGAGTGACAGGACAAGGGGGAATGGGTTCAGACTGACAGAGGGGAAATTTAGATGGGATATCGAGAAGGAATTCTTCCCTGTGAGGGTGGGGAGGGGCTGGGATGGAATTCTCAGAGCAGCTGTGGCTGCCCCTGGATCCCTGGCAGTGCCCAAGGCCAGGCTGGACACTGGGGCTTGGAGCAGCCTGGGACAGTGAAAGGTGTCCCTGCCCATGGCAGGGGTGGGATGGGATTTAATGACCCTTCCTGCCCAAACCATTCCACAATTTTATGATTCTGTCCCTAAACATGTCAGCAGATGGTGCATGGTATCTCATGAGCAGCCCATTTCAGGTGTGTACAGTACCTGGAGAAACAACTTACACAGAATAAAAATGTAATGGATTTCACTTCTTATTCTCAGCTTCTTTAGAATTCATTTCCTTATTGGACTTGTTTCTATTCAGTTGAGTGCTTTGTTTCCCAGGGGTCGGTGCAAAGGTGGCAGAAGGATAAAATTGTCACTGTTGAGCCCGGGACGAGGAGAAAGGACAACACCAGAGTCCAGAGAAAATGGCTGATTTAATTAATTATAAATCAGTTTTTATAAGTTGAGTCGCCAACATGGCAAAGGATTATTGGACCTCTGACCAACCACCCATCAGGGTGATTGGTCAATCCACCGAACACCCATTTCAAAATATTTCTTGTTAGGATATCATAACAATTCCTTGACAAACAACAGGTGCAAAGATAGAGAAACAGTTTACAAAAACTCTTAACAGTATTTTGCCTAGTTTCTGTGAGAACCTTATGTTTCTCACAGAATGCAGCAGAAGGCTGAAAAATCCCTCTGCCAAAGCTTTTCAGTGTCCACATAAAATATCTTCTGTTCAACCAGAACCTGTTTGATCTCCAGTGCAGGGGTTCTAAGTGCTGCTCTCCTGCTTTTCCTTGAACTGGAAAATAAAGCATCGTGCTTGCTATTCGAGTTATTTGCTGAACAATTCTGATTTCAGTTTTGGTTTGGCATAGACTCAGCCTGGCCTGAAATATTGTGATCATAGAATCCCAGAATCCCAGACTGGTTTGGGTGGGAAGGGATCTTAAAGATCATCCCATCCCATCCCTGCCATGGGCAGGGACACCTCCCACTGTCCCAGGCTGCTCCAAGCCCCAGTGTCCAGCCTGGCCTTGGGCACTGCCAGGGATCCAGGGGCAGCCACAGCTGCTCTGGGCATTAATGGGGAGTTTAAACCCAGCCTAACAGAAGGGATTAGTTTTGTAGTGGGTGTGTTTTTAACTCGAATGTGGAGTTTTCTGAGAGGGCTCCAACTGATCTGTGAATTTAAAAATAGGATTTTAGTCTTGGTCACTTTTCTGCTCCATCTTCTCTCTCCCCATGCAACTTTTATGCCGTCCTAAAGCCTTTAAAAATTCAAGCAGATGTCAAATATATCTTCTTGTCTCTTTTCTTTCTGCCTATTTGGAGCTCATCTCCCTCATTACGCTTTTAAGAGTTCAATTTTTCAAAGAGTCTCAAATGGAATCGGATGGTGACAAAGGACCTGGCAAGCAGGATGGGGACAGGGATAAAAGCCATNGAAGGCTGAAAAATCCCTCTGCCAAAGCTTTTCAGTGTCCACATAAAATATCTTCTGTTCAACCAGAACCTGTTTGATCTCCAGTGCAGGGGTTCTAAGTGCTGCTCTCCTGCTTTTCCTTGAACTGGAAAATAAAGCATCGTGCTTGCTATTCGAGTTATTTGCTGAACAATTCTGATTTCAGTTTTGGTTTGGCATAGACTCAGCCTGGCCTGAAATATTGTGATCATAGAATCCCAGAATCCCAGACTGGTTTGGGTGGGAAGGGATCTTAAAGATCATCCCATCCCATCCCTGCCATGGGCAGGGACACCTCCCACTGTCCCAGGCTGCTCCAAGCCCCAGTGTCCAGCCTGGCCTTGGGCACTGCCAGGGATCCAGGGGCAGCCACAGCTGCTCTGGGCATTAATGGGGAGTTTAAACCCAGCCTAACAGAAGGGATTAGTTTTGTAGTGGGTGTGTTTTTAACTCGAATGTGGAGTTTTCTGAGAGGGCTCCAACTGATCTGTGAATTTAAAAATAGGATTTTAGTCTTGGTCACTTTTCTGCTCCATCTTCTCTCTCCCCATGCAACTTTTATGCCGTCCTAAAGCCTTTAAAAATTCAAGCAGATGTCAAATATATCTTCTTGTCTCTTTTCTTTCTGCCTATTTGGAGCTCATCTCCCTCATTACGCTTTTAAGAGTTCAATTTTTCAAAGAGTCTCAAATGGAATCGGATGGTGACAAAGGACCTGGCAAGCAGGATGGGGACAGGGATAAAAGCCATGAGCAGGAGTGGAGTGAGGAGCTTCCCAGTCCCAATTTGGGAGGTCAAGAGCCAAGCACATCCATCCCCACTTCTTAACGTGCCTATCCCTGACATGTCTCTTCCTTAAATTTCTTCCGTGTGGAAAAGGCTGGAAGAGCCTCTGGACTTGAGGAACGTGTAGGAAATGACTGGAGGGGACACAGCTTGGGGTGTGGTGGCAGGTGACCGTGGGGCTGCCCATCCACACCCACAGGAGGGGTCAATGAACTGCCTTTCCTCCTTCCCTGGCTTCCTCTCCTCCTCCTGGCTCATCCCTTTTCCCTCTAATTTTCCCCTCAGCATCGCCAAAGCTCTCCCAGGTCCCTTCCAGCTCTCAGCAGGCAGATTTCTGACAGCTCTGCCAAAACTTGGCCGAGCGTGGACTTGTCTCATTCCTGCTCCCACGCTAAATTTCAGGTCCCCTCTTGCAGAACACGGAGCTTTCCAAAGGAGAGGCTGCCAGGACGAGTTGTATGTGGAAAAAAAAGGCATCTGGTTTTTCACAGAGCTCATTAAGGAAACAATCCAAGGGCAGGGAAAAGCCTGGTGTGCACACATCCATGTGTGGCACATTTGAAGTTGGTTGAGCAGCCAAGGTCACTGGAACTGTGGGAGTTGGGAATGGCAGCTCTGGAGTTGCCACTGGAAGCTGGATTGACAGAGATGAAAGCTGGCACCAGTTTTGGGGTGACCTGATTGTGACTTTCCAGGACCTAAAGGAGCTACAAGAAAGATGGAGAGAGAGTCCTTGCAAGGCATGGAGGGACAGGACACAGGGAATGGCTTCCCACTGCCAGAGGGCAGGGATGGGTGGGATATTGGGAAGGAATTGTTCCCTGGGAGGGTGGGCAGGCCCTGGCACAGGGTGCCCAGAGCAGCTGTGGCTGCCCCTGGATCCCTGGCAGTGCCCAAGGCCAGGCTGGACACTGGGGCTTGGAGCAGCCTGGGACAGTGGAAGGTGTCCCTGCCCATTGCAGGGGTGGAATTTTGGATCTTTGATGTCGCTTCCAAGCCAAACCATTCCATGACTCTACAATTCTATTTCCATGTTAAGCATTTGAATTCACTTCCAAATAATGGTGAATTATTCCAACACCATCCACACATTTCCAACATAGCTATCCCTGAAATGTCTGTACCTTCTTTTGCAGTGTGCATTTGTGGATCACAGCACTCCAGCTCCTGATGATGCTCTAGTTCAATTTGCTGTTTTCCTGTTTCCAGGCATTCGCTGTTTCACGGTGTGGTGTCTGAAATCCCTGATTCCAGGGACTATTTATAAAAACACAGGCAAGCATTTGAGGGCTTCCTTTATCAACTGTTTACTATCAGCTTCTAAGCTGATAAGGGGGCTGGAGCATTTTCCTTATGGAGCCAGGCTGGGGCTGGGAAGAGAAGGAGACCTCACAGCTCCTTCCAGGATCTCAGGGGCTACAGGGAAGCTGGAGGGGGACCCTGCAGCAGGAACTGGAGTGCCAGGACACAGGGAATGGGTTTAGACTGACCGATGGGAAATGCAGGTAAAATATAAGGAATTGTTCCCTGGGAGGGTGGGCAGGCCCTGGCACAGGGTGCCCAGAGCCGCTGTGGCTGCCCCTGGATCCCTGGCAGTGCCCAAGGCCAGGCTGGACACTGGGGCTTGGAGCAGCCTGGGACAGTGGAAGGTGTCCCTGCCATGGCAGGGGTGGCACTGGGTGGGCTTTGAGGTCCCTTCCCACCCAAACCAGTCTGGGATTTTGTGATTCCTTTCCTCCAGGATCTATCCTAAAAATGCATCTCACATTTATAGAAAGGAGGTTGCTATAGAAATGTTGATGTTGCCCGGTTAATTTGGATTTAAAGGGGCCATGAGCTGTAAATATCCTTTTCATTCTGATCGTTTCTTCTCCTGCAGTTCCATCCAATACCCTTCCCAGTGAGATGTTGTTGTGCTGTGAACCTCCAGGTCTCCCTGCTGGCTGTCTAATTTCTCTGTTTCCAATGTGATTTCTCATTTCAGGCCCGTGTGAATCCCATCAGTGTCACTCCACCCATCCAAGCCATAGATCAGGACCGAAACATCCAGCCTCCCTCCGAGCGGCCCGGCATCCTCTATTCCATCCTAGTTGGTTGGTGTCTGCTACTCTTCCTACCCCTCCCAATCAGTCCCTCTGGTATGAGCAGCCAGGAAAGATTGCCTGGGAGAGTGGAACCCTGATGAAAATCCCTCCTGTGGTCAGCGGGATGTTTGGAATCGTTGTTCTACCTGCTGGTGTTTCATTGCCACGTGGGAGTTCATTTCATGTGGTTATTTATTAGAGTTTATTCAGATTAAATCCAGAATTGTTGTCAGGTTTAGCGAATAGAACAACACAGAGAGGGACAAGAGAGCTCTGCTGGGATGTGTTTTCCTTTGACAGACACAAAAAACAGGCTAAAAAAAGGCAATTACAGCAGATTTCATCCCAGAAAAATCTTGTGGCATAGGGCAGCTGCAAGGATCTTACCACATCCACCTCCAATTTTGCTGCCTGTGAGCTTTCCTTTGGAATTTAAAGTTCGTTTCGTTGTTTTTGCTGTTTTCTGTACTTTTTCCTGCTGCTTGCCCACGTTTGGCATTTGTTTCTGGGCTTGCAGGATGTGACCGTGGAAGGGCCTGAGGGTGGTCGGCAGTTGCAGGGCTCCACCTGCCCTGCTCTTCCCAAAACCCATCCATGGATGTTTCCGTGGGATACGGAAATGGGGAATTTTGTGGAATCACATCTTTCCCCTGTGTTCCCTGTGCTGAACTCCATGGTTTTCCCAGCCAAGGAGAGTTGGAAGTGCGGCTTTTGAGGAGCACATCGTGGAGGTTTAGCTCTGCATATGGACTTATTTATGAATGTCATCAATTGATTTGATTCCTAAGTTCTGCAGGGACAGCTCCACCCCAGGGCCACGTTTAGGCCAATTTTTCAAGGTTTTTTGCATAATTCAAAAAGTTTTTCAGGAATGAAATCATTAAAGATTGTGTGTCACTAACCTGGGATATTGGGAATATTGGAGTGGCTGCTCTGACCTCCAAGAAATAATTCAGGAAGGTGTGGTGAAGCAATTTGGGTTGGTTTGGGGACCTTTTCTTTTCCTCCTTTGTTTTTCTCTCCTTTATTTTTCCTTCTTTCTTTTTTTTTCTTTCTTTTGTCCTTTTTTTCCTTCTTTACTTTTTTTTCTCCTTTCCTCTGCTATTCCTTCTTTCTTCTTTTTTTGCTTTCTTTCGTCTTCTCTTGTCCATCTCTTTCCCTTCCTTTTTCCTTCTATTTTTCCTTCTTTCTTTTTCCTTTCTTTATTTTTTCTTCTTTCTCTTTTCTTTCACTTTTCTTATTCTCCTTCTTTTTCCCTTACATTTTCCTTCTTTTTTCTTTCCTTTTTCTTTTTTCTTTTTCCCTTCTTTTCCCCTTCTTCCCTTACCTTTTTGCTCTTTTTTCTTCTTTTTTTGTTCTCTTTTCTTCTTTTTTCTTTCTTTCCCTCATCTTTTCTTCTTTTCCTTCTTCTTTCTTTCTTTTTTCCTTTCTTATTTTTCCTTATTTTTTCATTTCTTTTTTCCTAGTCTCTATTTTCCTTCTTCTTAAATTCATTTGCCCCAACCTTTTTCTTTTTACGTCTTTCTTTTTTCTTCTTCTTTCCTTCTCTAGTCCTTCTTTTTTCCTTCTATTTTAACTTCTTTTTTCCTTCTCTTTCCTTTTTTCCTTCTTTATTTTTTCTCCTTCCTATTTCCCTTCTCTTTTCTTTTTTCCTTCTTTTCCCATATATTTTCCTTCTTCTTTCCTTCTTCTTTTTTCTTTTTTCCCTCTTTCTCCTTCTCTTATTTTCCTTTTTTCCTTTCTTTTTTCTTTCTCTTTTACTTCCTTTTTCTTCTTTCTTAATTTTTCCCTCTTTTTTCCTCATTTCTTTTTCATTGTTAAAATCTTTTATTTATAGTTTCCATTTTCCATCTTTTAAAATTCATTTTCCTTCTTATTTTTTTCCTTTTTACTTCTTTTTACATTCCTTTTCTCTTCTTTCTTAATTTTCCCCTCTTTTTTCCTCATTTCTTTTTCATTCTTTCTTTTATTTATAGTTTCTATATTCCTTCTTTTAAAATTCATTTTCCCTCTTATTTTTTTTCCTTTTTACTTCTTTTTACCTTCCTTTTCCCCT